>JAWNPC010000199.1:600000-924915 GCA_035045365.1 Drosophila leonis
AATTAATAAACTTTAATCTGAAAGGCCGATATACGAGTATATATGTTTGTTAATATTTAAATACAGGAGTTAGAGCCCTGTCAAAATATTATGCTAATGCCTAAAGGTATAGTAAGCCCTAAGGATTTAAATAACTGAGTGTAATTGACTGTGTTAAGCGTTTCAGTGTTAAAATATTCGTTCAACTTGCTGAATATCAAAATGCAAAATGTCATCTTTAGGTCTAGGTAAAATACTTGGCTTATGAATAAATAATTCGAATGTTTGGCCTCACTTACCGCAGAGGACTCGTCCATTGCTCGCATTTTGACATTATCAATAAATGAAACATGATCGCTGGGATGCCAGTCGAGCGAATAGAAGACTGCATCAAAGTCCACCGTGTCCAGCAGCTTGTTGATGGGCTCCAGTATCTGCAAGAAAGCGGTCATTGGATAAGTTGCCAAAAGATAAGAGAAGCCAGGGAGTGAGTCGGGTCTGACAGCTGAGTCCATAAAGCGACAACGGAAGTGTGTGTTATTAATTTTGACAAATTTTCATGTTCGAGCGAGGGCAGCAAGTGAAGTGCCGGCCAACAAGTGCACCACTGAGGCGGGCACACTGTGGTGGGTGGGTTGGTGGTCTCAGTTCAGGCAATTGCGGCAGATGGCAGCCAAGAGCTGATGTCGATGCTGCTGCCGATGCGGCTCTTGGTTGGCTTTGCCGCTGACGATGGCATCCGGCGTATGTCGCAGCGCGGATGCGACTTAAGTAAAGCATATCCGCTTCCGCCTATGCACACGCACACAGCTCCAGCTCCAGCTACAGCTATATCTAGAGCAACAGTATTCTTCGATGGTGG
Organism: Drosophila leonis; assembly: GCA_035045365.1. Classification (NCBI taxonomy): domain Eukaryota; kingdom Metazoa; phylum Arthropoda; class Insecta; order Diptera; family Drosophilidae; genus Drosophila; species Drosophila leonis. The sequence continues at coordinate 600,842 of JAWNPC010000199.1, forward strand.
CTGACATGCAGAGCGAGCCTCAGCTTCGTCCTTGTCGTCCTTCTCGTTGGCGGCAATGACTTTGGCTCATCCTGCGCTTCGCTTCGCTGCCTCCATTTTCATTTCTTGTTACGTTTTATGTCTTTCCGTCGCCGCATACCTGCCAGCCTGCCCCGTCTCTCCCCACCTTTCCAATGCCCAGCCAGCCTGCGTTTTATCAGCTGAGCTGCTGCCCTATCTGTGGCCACAGCCCACGACTCGCAACTGCCAGCTTCAATATTATCTTCGCCTTGGCTTCGTTTTTTTTTCTTTTCACCAACTCCAGGGCTCACCTCATGTCCTTGCTGCTGTGCAGTGCAATTACTTATATCCAAGGAACCACTTATAAAATCATTTTGTACATCAACAATGAGAAACGCGTTCACCGGTCTCACAATCTGCCAAGAGAGTGAAAAAGAGAACGAGATAAGTTATATGGAATTAGAGAGAGAACAAAATACACGAATTTCTCAACAAACTTTACTTGTCGAATGCGAAATACCTTTACTTATTAGATATTTTCAGGTGTCAAGGGAAATATTTATTATTGGAAAGAACTTAAATTAATTACGCATTATGTTAATTTCTGAAAAATATCAGAAAATTATTCGATTTTATAAATTTGTATCGCAAGTCAGTGAGAGCAAAAGAGTAGTACTCTAAGGCTTTATCTTGTTCATAAAGTAGCAAGTAATATATCTACCAGGTTCTTTTATAATTATTAGAACTACGCGGGCAGGGCAGCTCGTACAGGTAAAATCAAACAAACAGACTGCTTAATCAATGGTAAGGCAGACTCCTCTTTTAATTTGATTACAATTTGCTAATACCCTAATATGATAGGGTATTAAGATGGTAACATGAACAGCCACGAAAAATTGTAAGAAAATTGTATGGGCAAAGTAAGTGAAGCAGACGCCACAAAAGACGTCGGGCCAAAGTACATAAGCACAAACATGAAAAGCTACAAAGAAATTTGTATACACGTGCATTAGTGTTTGTAGCGTATGTGTGTGTGTGTGTATGTGTGTGTGCGTGTGTTCGTGTGTGCGCTGATGAGTTTCTTCATTTTATTCATTTTTTTTTCTCTGCTGCTCCTCCTTTTTTGTCGCCGCCCATTATAAATGCGTTTTAAATGAAGTAAAAGCCAGTCAAAAAAAAAAAAAGTAGCTCTCGAAAAAACGCTCACATGAGAGCAAAGAGCTCGTTAGGTTTGCCATTGCTATCTTGACTGTCAGCCCAGCAGCTGTATAGAGTATAGAGCATAGGGGCAGAGCAGAGCAAAGCATCATCATCAGCTGCAGCAGCATGAGGAGCTGATGCAGGGACACGACAGCGTTCGTCGTCTAAGCTGATTATGTTCGAGCATATTTAAAATTAGTGAAGCGCTTTTAATTTGTTATTTATGTGCACGCTGATTATAAATGATTATGATCTATGGGCAAACACACACACACAGAGGGACACACACACGCGCACACGCAGAGCAATCGAAGCGAGGACTGAAACAGGAATAGACAGGGAGGACAGTCAAGAGCAGCAGCAGCTGAATCAGGAGCTGTCGCACATTAGCGTCAGCACGTTGCAAGCGTTATGCAAATTAGAGATGATTGCGTGATCACGTGAATCACGAATTAAGCTGAAGTATGACGCTGTGAATAATATAACTATTTGTATTTGAATTATCATTATCATCATTATATTCTTTATTTATTAAATTTATATGCTCTACTAGTCAGAAATATGTTTCATAAGAAAATACTTTAATTTACTTTCTATATTCAGCAAGTTCTTTTCATTTACCTCTCTTTAAATAACTAAAAATTTTTAAAGTTATTCTTATCTATTTTTTATTTATTTCAGCTTATTACAATATAATTAGACTATAATGCTTATACTTCTTCTTAAATTCGTCTTAGGGAAACTTCTTTTGAAACTTTACATAGCTAATTGTAAATGTTTCATTAGTTGAATATTCTATAAACTTTTGTTTAAGCTTGGCCTAATTAATTTCTCATGAATAATGTATTATTGAATGCTCAATATGTCTTCAGATTTGCCATCTCTAGATATCTGTTATTTACCGCTTGTTGTTGCCAGCTTTGATTTGTGTTGCTTTTGCAACTGTTGGCAGAGCGTTTAAAATATGTCATCCAGCTAAATGCTTTAAAGCGGCCAACGTGAGTTGCAGCCGTAGCTACAGCCGTAGCTGTAGCCATAGCCGCAGCCGCAACAGCAGGAGCAGCAGGTGGTAAGCAAATGAAGCTGTGTGAAGCATTGTGGGGAGGGGGAGAGATGGTCTATGCTGAAAGGTTAGCTTGTTGTTGCCGCTAGTGCGGGGCAGACAGCGCTTAAGCAGTTGATGATTTATCGCCTGTTGCCAGTGGCTGCGGCACTGCCAGTGGTTGGCATTAGTGCCTCTACAAACATGGCGGTGGTGCAGCGGTGCAACGGTGCATTGCAGCCGCATAGTTGCGGAAGTGATTTACATTTCGCATGTCGAGCATGCGACGCATTTTGAGCATAGTTTTCGGTTAGCATACTTAGAGATAATGGCCGGATAAAGGTAGTTAATGTATCAATTCTGTGTTACGTCTCTGTTCGTGTGTGTGCGCAGTTCCTGGAACGAACATATATCACGCTCGGAATTAGATGTGCTCTAAATGGCTTAGCAGCCCATAAGCGGATCAGAGTTGAGCTGCTCTGCAAGGTATTAAGTGGCTTGAAATAGAAATGTCAACGTAATATGCTCCGCCCACATTGATTTCATTTGACAACAAATTATTCCCCTGTGTAATATTGCAATTTAGCTGTATTTGTATTTAAGTGAACTATTAAATTCAAATATTTTTAAATTTAAATTAAACATTTATAGGAATAACACAAGTAAGAAAGCTTTTGCCGGTGGTGCCCGACTCAGAGATACCCTGAGCCCCGTTCAGGGACTCGTACGCATAGATAAATAAATCACAGCAATTACTCTTTCGTGTATGCATTTAAGCAGAAAAACAGTATAAACTTATGCAAATTTTCGATTAAAAACTCGAACCTTCACAACTAAATAGCATATTTGACAAAAAAAATAAATAACCAACGTCGCTCGAAGTTGGACCCAATTACGGAAATTACAAAACTAAATTGCCAAATAAAAACAACTAACTATCCGGCTAAATTAAGCTAAACCAAAACCGAAACGATTTATAAAATATTGAATATGAAAAGCCACTTGCCAGTTTTTCTTCAAATATATGATTTTATTGACGATGAAAACTGGCGTTAGCCAAACTATAATTTACAATAACTATGCGACATATCTTATTTACATACACATGCAGCTAGACATTGCATTGATGGAAGATAATAATTAATAATAATTATAATTTAAACTAAATCGCTCTATAATTTAACTTGACAAAGGAGTCAATTATATAAGCATGCCGTATGCTGTTATTGTTATTTGAAGTCTACTGAATCCATCTATTGTAGTCTCATGCAATGCCACAAATTCAATTTCGCTGCAGATGCGCCTCCAAACTGATAATTGTGTAGTCGTCTCATCCACCCCGCCCACATACCCAGCACCCTTTGTTTACTGCCCAGCTTCAAACAGCTGAAAACCTGCCTACACACATCCGAAATTTATCAATCAAGTTCATTGTTTAAGCGTTGCACCCCTTTATAATTGGAAATTTAATCGGCACAGAAATTAATTGGGTATTTAGTTAGCCAAACAATAATTTACAATAGGTATACGGCATATCTTATTCACATACAGAAGCAGCTAGACACCTTGCAGTTCTTAGACAATGCCAGGATTATGCATTGATAGGAAATTGGGGCTCAACCCTAGTCATAACTTAACAATGGAGTCAATTATATGTTGCTATTGTGATTTGACGGACTACATTCATCTATTGTAGTCACATGCACTACGGTCGATAACATTTTCAATTGGCGATGCGAACTTACGCGAATTAATTCAAAAAGCCACAAATTCAATTTTGCTACCTCCAAAGACAAAGGAGAAGTCTGAAGCTCGCGCTTCCCACTCAGTCAGTCGCCTTTGTTTACTGTCCAGTTTCAGTTCTCACTCTGACTCGGCATTTACTTGTCTCCAGTTTTCTGAATATGAGTTGCGACAGCTTGCAGCAAATAACTATTCAAATCCAATGTATGTAACTAAATGCTTACTATATTGTCGAGGTATTGTTTGATGCACTGGTAGCAAAAATAATTAAAACAAACAATAATCTAAAATTTGTTATGATGTGAAATACAAATAGAGCACAAAAGATTAAAATTGCGAATAGGAGATACCCTGAACCCCAGTCGTCTGCGTTTATACTCCATAGTTTGTGTTTATGTCATAGTTATATAAAACCTACGCAATTACGTATATATTTAAGCAGAAACAAGTGTAAGCTGCTACACGTTGTCCGCATTATTCGAGTTCGAACATCATTATCAAAGAGCATGTTTTTTTTCAAAAATAAATAAGATTAAAATATAATTATCAGAGTAGAATTATCAAAAATGGAAAATAGGATTATGAAAAGAGAATTATATCAGAGAATATATTTCTTTATATAATGAACTCTAAATTTATTTATTTTTTAAATTCTTTACTTATATTTTTTTCAAATTCTCTGTTTAAAATGTAAAGTGCTTCTACAATATTTAACTCCTTCAGCTCTCACTTGGCTTTATCAATTAATTATACATAGGTGATCAACCTGCCAAACTTTCCACAACTGACCTCAAAAGCCTGCGTCCATCAATTGTGGCTCACAATTTGGACATGAATTTCACTCGCTTACCTCAAGTGAGGCTTCGCCCCAAGAAATCACAGGAGCAGCATCCAATTATGAACCATTTGACGCAGCTGTTGCTGATGAGCCTCAATCCGCCACCCCCACTCAAAAGCCAAAGCAAAGTTGGCAAATTAACACGCACCTCATCCTGTGCTGTTGCCGAGTTCTGTTCCTTGGCGCTGGCTAATGCAAACAACTGACCCTTGGCCCAAGCACTTATTGTGATAGCAGCCCACTCTCTCTTCCTCCCCATTTCGCCTGTTGCTACAGTTTAATTTAAAGTTGAAACTATGAATGTTTGATTAAAGTGCCAAGAAATGTTCAGAGCTTAAAGCAGCAGTGGGGCGAACAGGGCAGCCAGAAATCCTGTTCATTCATTTGGCCTGCAAATATGTTACGGCTAAATTAATTATTGAGCATTGGAGTGCGGTACCCACAGACATGTTGTGGATGTGACACCCCACCTATTGAATGCCTTTGCTGTAGGTGGAAGCTGTGTGGGAGGGGATTGCGGTCTGTGTGCTTGTGTGTGTGTGTGTGCGGCTAAGACAAGGCAAGACAAGGCACCTTTTGGTAACCACAGAAAATCTTAAATTCAAATTACACTTCAACCCGATTCTGTCAGAGTTGGCAACAAAAGGAACAAGTTATAGAAATAACTTTGCTACACCTAGCGCCCAATCTCTCTCTCTCTCTCTTTCACTGTCAATCTCTCTATTTCTCCCTCTCTTTCTGTATCTATCTCTCTCTCTCTCTGTCGCTCTTTCTGGCTGACATGTGTGGCTGGCGAAAGTTTCAGTCTTTTGGCTGCTGCCATGCAACATTTCGAGTCAATTTCAGTGCTGAATAAATTTCAAAATCCGTAAAACCCAAAGAGCCGAGCTCTTTTTGCCTTTAGTTGAGAGCTGCTGCTGCTCCTCCCGAGCCGCAGACAAAACTGTCAAAGTGTGTATGTGTATCTGGGTGTGCGGGTGTGTATATGTGTGTGTATATGTGTGTGCCAAAAAAAGTTGCCAAGCTAAACGAATAAGTACGGCAAATGGTGACGTCGACAGACATCCAGGACGAGACGAAGGCGCACGAATCGAATGAAATTCAACGTGATATTGAAGTATGTGCCAAAAGGGAAACGTGCCCACCCGCACTCACACCCCGACACACAGACATACCCTTACACACACACATGTATAGGTTTGAGGCAGGTGCTAAAGCAATTTCCGTTTTGAAATTGTTGCATAAGTTGGCGGTTCTGGCAGTTCGGGGCTGGGCCTGCCATTTGGCACATACTTCACTCGCGCGCTCTCGCCCTTTGCTACATATAATATATAACTTTTTTTTGGCTACTCCTCAACATAGGCTAGACAGCACCCGAAACATTGTCGCTGACAGTTTGTGGGTTTTAGCTCTGTGAATGTGTCTGTGCGTGTTGCAGGCAACAAAATTACATTATACAATTTATGCGGCTGACTGGGACCAGAAATTGTTTGGCCAACTCCCTGACGAGCGTCTAGCAAAAACTAACTATAAATAAGCTAGACTCTTCTACGGGCAAAACGTCTAGGAAACTTTGACACATTTGCTGGCATCAAAAAAAAAAAGTACCAAAAAAAAAACCGACACCAAATGTTCACGAGCTCATGTGCCAATAAGCGGCTTAAGTGGGTGGAACTTTTGAACAAATTATTCCAATAATCTGCGCAGCTTTCAAAACCATTTTTATTTTTCTGTTATTGTTAGTGTTGTAATCTGAACTATCGGAGTTATATGAAATTATATTTGCAAATCGTGATTATATTATTATCATTTATATTTAAGATGCAGAGATACGTGTAGTATGTATACATGCGAATATACTTTTCATTGTTCGTTGAAAGAGTTAAAAAAGGGAAGAGTTTAATCAAAAATTGATTGTATAGGAAACAACAATCTTGGGCTTATAAATGAAATTCATCAACCAAGTAATAATTTCCTATATATTGTAAATCATTAGAGCCAATTATAGTTGATTATCTTAGTTCTCTCATTACTCATATTAAATATATTATAACTTTATAAATCATTAACAAACATTTTTTAATTTGATTTATTTTTGAATTTGTAAATAACTGACAAATATATATAATTATATTTAAATATTTGAAAAACATGAAAAACGTTTTGTTTCACATACACATTTGCGCGCATTTTACACAAGTTATATATAATTTATTGCTTACTATCAGCTTGCGCTACTTCGCTCTCTCCCTCTCTTACTCACGTTCTCTGTATTATTCTCTTTGCTTTTGATTTAATGATGCCTAATACCGGAAAGCTTTTTCTATTGGAAAAGCATTTTTCATGTCAGACAACTGCCCAATCCAATTAAACAAAAACTGCCCAACTGCCAACAGTTTTCTCACTCTCGCGCCTCTAAATCAACTGTCTTGCTTCCTCTTGCTGTAGCTGTCTCTTTCTATGTCTCTCTCTCTCTCTTTCTCTCTCTCGCAGCTGGTGCTTTTTGTATGTTATAAGTCATTAACTTTCTAAATAATCGCCGCAGCGTGTCAACTTTGGTCGTTAAACTTTCATCAGTCGAGGACGCGACGGTAAGCGCTGGGATTCAGGATTGAGGATTGGGAATCCCAAAAAATAAAAAGAGTGAGAGCGAGACAAAAGTATGGTGAGGAGAGGGAGAGGGAAGGAGAGATGAGAAAAATTAAGCTCTCTGGACACGCGACAACGTCGCAAAAACCGGAGCAAAATTTATAGCAAGATATTATTTTCCGCTCGATGAGCAGACAAGTCGTAAGGCGACTTTTGGCACTCACTGTGCGGCGGTGTTCCTTATGAGTTCTAACCCCCGCTTCAAACGTGCCCCATTCCATTCAGAACCTGTGGCCGTGTTTTTCGGTGTCGGTGCGTAACTGAGCACAAAAAAAAAAAAAAAAAACTGCGGCACATTGTGCCATAAATGAAGACATTATAAACGATGCTGCAGCACGACCCACCTCAACCACCCGAGACCACGCTCAATCTGATTCTGACTGTGTGTGTGTATGTGGGTGTGAGTATATGTGTGGGTCTGTGTGTAAGTAAGTGAGCCCAAGATTAACGGTAGACATTGTAAGACACTTAAAGCTGTTGAAGATTTTTGAGTCGCTTTGTGGTTGGGGGTTCAATGAACTATATGATGACGCGCCCTATATGATATATTACGGCTTCCCAAATGTGCCAGCGAGCGCACATAACCTACAAATATATACATAAATATATATATATATGTACATATATATATATATACACATACAATATATATATATATATATATAAATATATATTTCCGTTGGCAATTTACGATGCTTTTGGCTAAGAGCAGGTGGCGGCCGGGCAATAAATGTATTATATGAAGATAAAACTGTTTGAGGAAATGGCATACACACATAAAATGCTGCCTTTCTAGGCGCTTCTCAGTATTATCAGCTGCTATTTTGTTGCTCCTAAAAACATTTATAGCGTGCAAATGAGTAAACAAAGACTTTAAGGTCTGTTGAATGTTGTTTCGGCGTTTGAAGGATGTATACAAAAATATTATCTAGAAGAAGCTGGGGGTGAAAGATTATGAAGTTATTAGTTGTAAAATATAGTCATTATGTAATATCTTTAATATGATTGTTATCTACAATACATATATTGATAAAAATGTTCTAGTTCCTATGCAACACATCACAGAGTTATCGAGTATTATTTAGATAACTAAACCAACAAAGCTGTTCATTTAGTAAATAAAGTTATTCTCAAAATTTTAAAGTCATCTCAACTTTCCTGATGGAATTCTTGAAATTTTAAATACAAAATAATTGGACTGCAAATTTTGGCTTGTCAATTAATAAATCTGAATGCCATACTGTATGGAACAATGCAAAATCCGGCTGCCTCTCTCTCCGAGAAACCGCAGCTCCTTTGTACCGTGTTGTTGCCTTCAATTCCAGCACTTAACATTTTAGTGAAAAAGGTCATTTTCGTGCACTTTGTCCCTCATCACAGCACTGCTTGGTTGCTTCTTGCGGCGAGTGCTTGTCAGAGACCGCAGCATTTAACGCTTCACAGGACAAAAGGACTAACACGCACACACAGGCAAGCAGCAGCTCACACACACACACACACACACTGAATAGCTAGGCACACCTTTTGTGCAGTTGGCTAAAAAGCATTTTCTGCGCATTTAAGCACATAAATTACGCATTTCACAATAAAATAATCAAAATGTAAACGCAGTTGCATTGAATTATGCCCATAAAATTTGGTGTAATACCTGCAGACCCCTGTCCTCTTTCACCCCTTAGCCTGGCTTGCTTGCTTTGAGTTGATTGTTTTTGGTTTGGCGGACATGAATGCCAGTCACATTATTTCCATAAATTTGCGTTTATTTCCGTTTCCGTCGCACTTCAAACGTTTACAAACTTTATAACCAGCTGGACGCAGTCACACACACACACACACACAGGGAAGAACTCTGAAATATACCTCAAAGCCGCGAAAAATATTTGCCAATGATTTACGGGCGTTAAATGTTCTATTTATGTGTTTATGTCGTTTAAATGGGGCGCAAGTTTTGGTTCTTCTAAGTTTTGGCCTCTCTCGTCCAACATTTGATTTGTTTATTATGCAAATTTGGCGCTTGCCAATTGTTGTTTTTATTTTTATTTTGCATTATTTTTATTTTATTATTCTCCCTCTTTTCGTCTGGGCGCAAACATTAAACTGCAAAATTACCATTTATGCAATTCATGCGGAAATACAAACAAAAGTCAATTTTATGGGGAGAAATTGTTGTTGTACTTGACGTTGTTGTTGTTGTTATTATTATTTTTATTTATTTTTTTTTTTTGGCAAGTCTACAATACATTTGTGCCGAAGGCAGGAGGATGGAAGCTTCCATTTTTTAAGTGTGCCCTTTATTATGATATCAGCTGCCGGAACATTTTTTTATATGCGTTAATAAATTTTTATGCAATATTACACAATTTGGCAGGCGCGAGGGGGTGGCGAAATCATCATCATCGTTTAAATGGCATATCAAAAATGAAATTATTTTTGTGAAATAATTTGTCGCGTGACAAACGACGTCAGCGTTCAACAGGCAGACAGACTGCCAGGCCAGCCAGACAATGCGTGCCACCTACCATGCGTATACGTAATATTCTTAAGGCAAACTAGTTCAAGGGGGAAGTATAGGTAAGACAGAAAAAGACAGAGAGAGAGAGAGAGAGTTTGCTAAGAGAGAAGTTTACCTAAAGATGTTGACTTCTCAAATTTGTAGCAAAGTTTGCTGCATAAATTAAAGCAATTTGCAAAAAAAGTTTCAAAGTTTTCTTTATAAAATTAGGCGAAAATTCAACCCAACATAATCACAAACAATTTTTATCATTTTTCTTGCGAATATATGTTATGGCTGATTTCCTTCGAGATTTCTTGAAACTTTGCTTCTGTTTACTGTATAAAAAATAAAAGGTATGCAAAACTCTTGACTGATTTACAAACACATTAAATAAGAGAAAATTATAAAAAAATCTCCTCCCTTCATTGTTTTGATGAAAATTTAAATTATTAAGATATATAAAACATAATATTGGGTATGAAGATTTGAGCTACAAACTTGTTTGACAACGGTAATAACTTATCAAAAGACATTAAAATGAATGTCGTACCGCATTGCACTCACTGAATTGTGTGTATCTTTACTAGAAATCTAACTGAGCGAGAATCTTGTCTATGCAATTAAACACAATTTGCAGAATTTTTAATTTGTTAATTAATAAAGCCTTTAAACATATGAAACATCTCTTATCCGAACAAAAATCTGAAAGTAGGGAATTCCTTTCAAGCGTCAACCGAACCACAGTCCCTTTTTGTCGGAGTTTCTGCACTGCACAGAAAAACCGCGTGGAAACTATATGTACGAGTATATACTCAACTTTTTAACGTAACTGAATATATATAAATATAATTTACATACTAGTATATAAAAACTTTTCTTTACTTTGCATTTCGGCTTAAATTCAAATTAAATTGTCATTTATATTAAAAGTCCATTAACCCGCAAAAATTGACGCCGAAAGCAACTTTTGTTTTGTGTAAATTTTAGTATGCAAAAAAAAAAATATATATATATATATAAATATATAAATACAGTCTGTGCCAATTACTTATGCACCACGAAGTCCAATTGTGATTTTTGACTTAATTTCAAGACTTTGATTTACTTTCATGTCGCGTGAAGTGTTGAGCTCTTGCAGACTTTTGAGAAGCTTTAAAGAGTCACAGCATTTTCACATCACGTACGCAATTTTACGACAGCCACTGTGGGCAACAATGTACAAAGCAAATGCTGAAAGAAATATAGAAGAAGGCAGGCAGTAAATGAAGTCGCCAAGCCGTAGACAACAATAAAATTATTCGAAATATTTTATTTTTTTTTGGTTTTGATATTTTAATATGCTGGCAATGCCACTCGAGGAGCCAGGAGCCAACCAAATGAATGCAGCTCCGCTTCACATTTGTTGTGCCATTTTATTTGTCACGCGTTTTTATCACTTTCTGTGGAGAGAGTAAAGGGAGCGAATATGCGAGTGTGTGTGTTTGTGTGTTTGTGTGTGTGATAGTCCCAGCATCAGATTATCACATTTGCATACGCTGCTGTTGCTTCGTGACAGGACAGTGCGATGATGATGACGATGACGACGGCAAGGGATATGATATAGGAGTTTCAGCTGTAGTAAGTGAGTATCTGTGTGTGTGAGTGTGTGTTGAAAGGCATATAACCTCATATGCAGACAGACCCGACCTGACGTGTGACATTTGCTGTAAGCGACATTTTACCGTCCAACAAGGACTGATCAGGATTGAATTACACCCACAATCCGAGACTCGGTCACTTTGATTGCAAACGCTGCGAATGAATGCGAATTTCGGCTGTGTTTGTGTATGTGTGTGTGTGTGTGTGGGGTTTTATGACGCAACTTCCGCGCAGCAAAACGTTGACAAATATTTTATTATCACATTTTATGATTTTATGAGTCCCCGGATATGAATCACTGAGTGGTGAGAAACTTGCCACACCGACCCCCACACACACACACACACACACACACTAACACGGAGACACATTATAGTGGATGATGGGCTTAAGCACGCAAACACAAATGTAGTCAGAGCTTTGCTTACCGTTTTTATCCATTGATTCCAGCAAAATTTAAACTCCTCCCTATCGATGAAGCCATCGCCGTTCTTATCAAAGACAGCGAATATTTGTTCGAGGCGTTCGTGTGGCACATCGTAGATGTGGCCCTTGTCATTGCGGAACAGAGCACGGCAGATTAGCGTAAACTCAGCCAGATTCAGACGGTCATCGCTGAGTGGGAGTCGAGTTCCAGTAAAGGTGAATCAGGCATGAAAGTAAATGATAGAGCAAGATACAGACAGGTGGCAGATGGAAAATAAAGTTAGTTTCTAGTAACAAAATCAGATGAGAGCACCGGAGCAGCAGCTTCATTGAGACGAGCCAAGCGAGAGGAATGGGCGGATGTTTCTATAAGCTTGGTTGTAGTTGCCAGTTGGGGTTGTTTGTCATTTTAGCTGGCTGTCAGTTGGTAGTTGCGCTTTAAGTTCCATTGAGATTTCTCTTATTTGTAGCATACTTTTTGGGGCCCGCCCACAGCAACAGCAGCTGCTTTCAATTTGTTTTGCGTTTAATTAAGGTAAAATTAATGCGATTACGTTTATTGATTTGCGCTTAATATGAATGGCGCCATAAAACTGTTGAAAATGTCAATTAGAATTAATTTATGCAACGTTTTCATTAATTTTTTATTCAACTTTTGCGTACATAAATTAACTTAGATTTTGCACACAAGTGAATCGAACGTTTTTATTTTTTTAATAATTAAAACCTGCCACAACGTTTGTTGACACAGGTAATTCACTTAATTTTATTTATTTATTTTAATGATTCATATTTTTTCTGTTTGTTTAAATATTTTGTTAACGAAATATTTTAACTTGATGTTAAACGAGGGCCGAACGAATTAAGTGCGAGCTCAATTCCAATTTGCTGCATCACTTCATAAATTCATTAAGTAACAAGTGGAAGGCATTTTCAATAGGGCTTGGCTAGATGATGACCTGTATATAGAGAAACTATGTATTTTACACTCTTTATACTTTTAATTTAACCTCACAATATTTATAAAATTGTAATATCAATATTCATATAATAATTTAAGTTTCGAAACATACTTGGAATGTATATATTTTTAAAAATTTAATTAACTTTAAGTCAATATGTAAAAAGTGGTCATTTAATATACTTAATGCAATTCAATATACATAAAGAGTTTCGTTTAATTAAATTGGAATGCAATATTCCTTTTCTGAACTCAACTATGAGCACAGGGTATACAAAGAGAATTATTATAATTCTTTAAAAAAATATTGTAAATCGGTTTTCACAATATTTATTAATATTTTACAAATTCACGCAACAAGATTCAATTAAACTGTTAATTTTTAAGACAATTAAAGTGCATTAAATAATTATTCAAGTCCCTTTATAAGCATCAGGTAATATTTATTATTTATTAAATTATTTTTAAAATTTTTAAAGTATATACAGCCATTTCTGAATTTTTAATGAAGAAATAATAACTCATATAACTTTTTTAGTTTTTTTTAGCATTTTTTAAATTTGTTTTATGCTTTATGTTATGTAAATATATTTTGTGTTTGGACGCCTTTTTATAATTTGTATTATTCAACCATTTTCTTATTTTACCACATTTCATAACTGTTTTTATTATATTTTATTTGTATATTTTTTAATGTTTTTTTTTTGTTTGTTTGTGTCGTCTGTTGACTGTCTGTTTGATACGCACCCATCCTTATCGAATGCCGTAAAGCAGGCGTCCATTGCTGAACCGTTCGAATCGTCGATGACAATTGGCGGTGTTGGTGAATCCATAACTGTGACAACGTTGCTAACGTGTCCAAGCAGCAAACAACTGGAGCGCTCGGCGTGCGAGTTCTCTGAACTTGCCACTTAATGAAGCACGGAGACGAAGCCAACTGCAAGTTAAAGTGAAACCATCAATAATAACGGTAGTAAACACTCTCTCTCTCACACAATCACAATACACACACACGCCACGCCCACTGCCCAATGCCCTTTGCCGGAATTCGTTAAGACTAGTGTTTGGTGGATGAGTTAGTTTGGTGGTTTCCCGGCTTACCCGCTCAGTTTGAACGCCCGCCAGTTACTGAGCCACCGGCTGAGGCCCGTTCCGATGCTCGCCTTGCAATAGATTTATCGAATAAACAAAGCAACGCCCGCACCACCCGCACCACTCGCATTGTCATGGCGACGACGTCATCTTGCGGTTTATTTTATTTATTTGATTTCACGCCCCACCCATTGCCAGAGCCAGCCAAGCGAGAGCGGCTTTTGTGGCTGCGCCCGCAGCGATTACCTGGCGGCCTTTTTCCTAATCAAAAACTGCGCATTGTGTAAGCCTTTTGTGGTTGTTGTTTTTATTAGTGTTGTTGGCGTTGTTCTTGCTGTTGCTTTTGTTGTGAAAATGTGAAAACGCCTTTGCAGCAGTTGCCACAACAAAATGCCAAAAGCTGCAGCAAAGTTTCCAACTCGTAACCATCAAAAAAGAAAAAAAAATAAAGAAATGCGGGCGAATCCACTGCAATTGCCAACGAGCTGTGCGAATCGCGATATATGCGAGTGGAGGCGATTTTAAACGCGTCGAAAGTACAGTTGCGCACACACACATCATGTTTTTTGGCCTGGCTTTTGATTGGCATAGGTTTCTTTTGCTCGTTGAAAGGAAACTTTCGTAGAGGGCTTCACTCGTCGAGTTGGAATCAAGCTCTGACTAACAAGGCCAATTGTTGACATGTTGAGGGGCTTTCAGCTACTTCTACTTCACACAATCCACAACTTTTCATATCGTCTGTGAGGAATGACAATGAGCATTTTGCCAGCTAACAACTTAGTAATGATTAACTGCCTGCGTACTTAACTATATGTAGCTCATAATTTGCCAACTCGAAGATTATTACTGATTTAACCGAGCTCTACTTAAGGCCAACTGGCCTAAGACTGAATCATAGTTTTGAGAAAGTAAAGTAGATACACTAAAACATATTGCTTATCATAGTGAAAATCATAATGATGATCCTTTTAATGATAATTACGATAACAATATTGAGGGTAATAATAATTAATGATGATGATAAGGATATTTTGTATGCTTATGATAATAACAATGACAGTGATATTAATAATAATAATAATAATAATTATTATATATTAAAATTAAAATAAATTATATATCTTAAAATTACCCCCCGCATGCCAAATTTAGTTAGCCACCTTTACTTTAACCTGCCTCTGAGCTAGAGGGAGCGTAATCCTTCATTTTACTGCCCCCGTTAACAACTGTTATTTCTGGTCTGCAATCGCCAGCAGGTCTGCAACCAGAACAAAAGTGTATAAGCCATAAAGCCATAGATTTCCATTTAACTTAAAGTCGCCGCAAAGCAGGCATACAAGCTCTAAGCCGAGCATTGTACATGTTCTGCCGACATTTACGTTCTAATGCGCAGCGAGCAATAAATTTAAATTTATATGGATGTTTACTTAATATTAAAGATTTATGCACAATATGTGGGCAAAGCAACTGCAGCAGCCATTCATATAAACATATATACATATAAATATAGGTGGAAAAGGTCTAATAAAATAAAAATATGGCACAGCAAATGCGAGCGTCAGTGGGGCCTGGTCATGATTTATGCCTGAGCATAGAAACCTATCCCTGACCTATGACCCCAAAACCCGTTTCCCTTCCCCTTCCTTTTGACAGTCGCATGAATCAGCAGTAAAATCTGTAAAAGGCCAGCAGCCACATAAAAACCATAAATGATTACTCAGTTAAGAGTCTTCTCTCCATTTTCTGGTATTTTTGTACTTTAATATACTGGAAAGTTGGCCGCAGATAAACAAATAACGAATAACAAACAATTTTAAGGACGGCTTGTGTGTGGTCTTTATGCTGTTCGCCTTGTGCCACAATAAAAATGCGCATAATTTGCGCTGAGCTAAACAAAAGTTTCGCCCAAATAAACTTAAGTACAACTCCCCAAGGTAAAGGATGGATGAGGGGGATGGAATGTGGATTGGGTTTCCAGGCGCCACAACACTAATTGAAAACTATTTTTAGGCAACAGCCCCCTATGCCCAGGCGGGGGGTTAATATGTAAATGGAGGATAACGCGAAATGCGCAAAACTTTTGCTGCCAAAACAATTTACGCGGCATTAAGCAAAACGCAAACGCAAACGCAAACGCAAACTCAAACGCTCACCTTACCAGGCCCTCAACAACGTAGTTGCCTTTACCAGCATATATTTATTTATATATATATATATATTTTTTTTTTTTGCTCTTTCAGGCGGGGCTTCCAATTGTTTTCGATTAAAGTTGTCGACGTCAAAGTCATTGACTAAATAAAAAGCATCATAAAAGTGAAAGCAGTTAGCCCCAACCCCAATTCACCATTTCCCCATTTGCCCTCGCCCGCATCAAACGGCAAAAAACTTTGACAATTTTAGCAAATAATGAAGCCCGCACGTGTCGAAATTGTTTGCTCCAGGTGAGACAGTCGAAAGGTGAGACCCGAGTTGGCACCCAAGAAGAACTTAATCCTGACTGCTTGACTGTGACTGAAGCTCGAAACTTTGACGGAATAAGAAACCTGAAAGACACTTTAAGCTCAACTTTCTACCAATCATTGGAGGCATTCGCATTTTGAAAATTAAAAAAAAAAACCAAAGAGAGTGCGTGAGATTAAACTATAAAACGTTGAAATTGCCTTCCTGATACTAGAGCATAAATGTTTATGCGAAAAGGCTTATTGAAGCTATTGTAAAACTCATGGAATATTGACAGCTTAAGATTTTCTTTAAAGAAGCTGAGTTCTTTATTCTTTCTAAGTTGCTTCAAATATATATATAATTAAATTATTTATCTATAAAAACTTCATAAAAGAAGAAGAGTTCAACTCTAATTAATTCTATAAGCCAACATGAATACAAAATTATTTCAATTTCATAGTATAAAGCATTCATCACACAAAAATAAGTTCAAAGAAAACTTTATCAAGCAACCTTGCAGTTTAATATACTTGCAGTTCAATATATAAAGTTTCATTGCTTTCTCCACACATTTCAATTCAAATAGCTTTAAATGCAAAGAAGAGAACAAACTAGTTACATGCCAAAGTGAAATAAGCAAAAATGAATTTCAGAAACTAGCCCCAAACGCCGTTTATTTCCTTTATGTAATCACTCGAACCAGCGTGTCATCAAGTCAGCCATAAACAAAAAAATCAGGGCTGCGAATCTTTTGAAGAATTTTAGTGCTTCTTCATCAAGGCTGTCGCAAAAACTGTAACTCAACGAAGGCGAGGCGGAACGTGAGCAGCAAAGCGCTGATGGTTGAACGCTGAACGCTGAACGCTGAAGGCTGAAGGTTGAAGCCTGAAAGTCTTGCATAATTTGCCAGTTGGGGCACTGAAAAGTAAATTACCGCCTAAGACTTCCTGCTTTGCTGGAAGGGGCCGCGTCAAAAGTGGCTTGTCAAGCCGGTGGGATCAGCTAATAAACCACGCAATGCACGCGGCCTGAGTGGCTAGGGCGGGGGCACGAACTGGAGCAGGAGCAGGAGCAGGAAACATCCGCTAAGTGGCACGGCGCATTTAAAAGCAAACGCCCCGAGGTCGTGCCACAGTTTTGTTAGGCTGGTAGGCTGTGGGGGAGCAGGGTCTGGTAGCGAAGCCAGCCATCAATTGAATTGCCAAAAAATTTAGCAGCTTCTGTTGAAGCAGAGCCCCAACCCCCGCCTATAAAAGCCTTTCAATTTTTTCGCTTTTTATACACTGCTGTGGCTATACAGAAATCTTCATCGAGTTTGTTACGTATATAGAAATATATGAATATACATATTCCTATCTGTATCATTTACAATATATAAGATTAGATTAGAGATAGAGAGCTAGAGAGATCCCGCAGAACAAACTAGTCGATATCTCTGTATCTGCTTCTATGCAAATGAAATGAAACATTTATAGATCATAGGGCATCGTGTTTGGCTCTGTTTTAGGATCAAGCTTAGGCAACAATTCCAGCCAGCTCCTTTACTGTATATGTTAAGCTCTCAGATGGATTGACGTACATCACAGAATCTAATGTTTCGTGAAACACACTGAAGCCTAACTCATACGAACACTGCGTTCCATAAAGAAAACTTTGTATATTTGTTATATAATTGCAAGTGTATTCAATCTTCGGCATATAGAACATTTAGGCAAAACCTTTTCTTCATTTTCGCATATTTATTCTTTCTTTTTTTTTGTGGATCCGTGTTCTTTGGGGCTTGCTTAATGCAGGCACGTCAGCGGCAGACAGGAGAGCAGCCGCTCAGGACGACATGGGCCAGACATTGATGGATACGCAGCGTGGAATGCCACGTCAGCAGCTCAGCCCGTGCCATAGCATTTGGCTGTTGGCTACATTCCACACACTTGCCTTGTGGTCTGGCCATTAACAGTGCATCCCTGCCCCGGCCCCCTTCACTTGTCCCGCCTAGCGGTAGGTGTCAGCGCTGTACCTCAGTTTGTCAGTCACTCATGTGTGTGTGTGTGTGTGTGTGTGTGTGTGTTGGCAGCTGCGTGCTGGCCTTTTATCACTTGTTAGTATCTAAAAATACGTGGCGCACATGCCGCCCTTCATTTCATTTCATTTTATTTGGTTTCATTTCGTTTCATTTCATTTCTTTACCTGCCGCGCGCTTAAGCACAAAATGATAAATTGCCATTTTGACTGTAGCTGCCGCCCAGCCTTTGCCCAAGCCTTTGAGTCGAGCTCTACCCCAGCCTCCATCAATTGCGAAGCCCTGCCTGCTTGACATACGCCCTGCCCTTTACTCGGCCTCGTGACCTCGTCGTGCTCAGCGCAGCGCTGAAAATGTGGGAAAAAATCGAAAACTTCATGAAAATGAACTCGAATGCTGCACGCGCTATGGGCGCGGCTTGGACCAAAGCGACTGCGTGCGATTAGAGATGATCCCGTGCCAGGCAGAAATCACGAAATCACGAAATCACGAAACGTAATTTGATCGTGAGATGGCTATTTAGAGTGTCAAGTCGTGTTGAAATTGTTTTAAGCATATTAATAAGTATAATTTAAATTGTGTGTAAATCATCAATATATATAAAGCCATTTGTAAATCGTTTAAGTCAACTTGAATTGTTTAAAATCGTGTTCAAATCATGTGATATCGTGAGTAATTCTAACCAAGTAATTTTAAGCAATTTCCCTGTTATGTTCTATGTTCTTTTTATCATGCCAAGTCGTTTAAAGTCATTCAAATCGTATTTTATTCGTGCACAGTAAAGTTATTTGACTTAAAGTCGTGCCTGGCTTCTAATTGCATGTTTCTCTCAACAGACTGAACACATGCTCTCAAAAGACTATGTTGAGTCGTGTCACGTTATATAAAGCACGACACGTACTCAACTCAACTCAAGTGGAATGCCATAGAAGCTATAGTCCGTGTCCTGTATCTGTATCTGGGCCCTGGGATATTGTTGGTTATTGCTGCGTAGCTTTGAAAAATGTTCGCGTTACGCGCCGCTGATGCTGACGCACAGATAACACTAAAACAAACACACACATACACGCGCTCTCAAAGGCTCACACACATACACCTATCCAAAGTAAACACAGGCATGCACATGCAGCAAAAGCTTTGTTTGCTATTTGTTGTTCTTGTTGGTTTATGGTGATCTATTTTTTTTTTCTTCTGCTGTGGTACAGTGGGATACAGTGGTTCAAGTACAGATAAAGAAGGTGCTGGAGATATTACTAAAGATAAAGATAAAGATACAGATAAAACTAAAACAATAGACTGGGGTCAGCTGTTCGAAGTCAGAGAGGCCTAAAAGTGTCGCAGGCTGAGAAAGGCTTCTTTTTGGCACGAAAAGGTAAATTGAATATCGCCCATTCAGGAGCAACCTTTTTATTTGGCAGCCCATTGGGGATTGTGTCTGGGCACACGTCAACGTGACATTAAAATGGTGTCGCATAAAACGTGTACTAAAAGGGGAAACAGCAAAAAGACCTAATGAAACGGTTAACATGCTGGGGTTTTAGAGCCCCATTAAACGTTACGATGTGTTGCATTTCAGATACTGCCAGACACTGTTCTATGACATGATTGTCTAATAATTCATTAATTTTTGATATACGCATAAAAAGTGGGAAACAAATTAACTTGCAAATATAAGTGACAAATTGCTTATATTTTATGTTTTTTTTTTAATGAGCTTTAATGGTTATACCCAGAAAAATGCTATGAATATTTAGATGAAATTGAGTTGAAATTGCATTTTAAGTGAGCTCCGAAGCAGTGAAAATATTATTATAAATTTGTTTCTTTTTATAAAACCAAAAATGAATATAAAATAAATAAATTCAGATAAAAGACTTTATTATTTATAAAGAAACTTTCTATTCCAATTAAGTTTATAAAGCTCATATAAAACTTTAATTATTTAAATTAATTAATAAAAATTTGTTAAATATTCCAGACACTCCAAACTAATAAAATCCATAAAACTCCTTAAAACTGTGAAAAAAAAATGTACATAATATATGTCTAATAAAGATATTTATATATATATAAAAGTATATATATATATATATATATAAAACTAAATATTTTTAATCAAATTTTAATATTTTTATTTTAATTTTAACAATTTTTAAATGAATTCTTTCTGGCATGCTATAAATCTTACACTATTCACTTTCTCTCTCACTCTCTCTCTCCTTCTCTTCCACTGTCTCTTTCTATCACCAACTACAGCCCATCACTTTCTCTTGTTCTATATTTGTTGCTTCTTCTAGATCGACGCTATCTTATCATTTCGTACCAGTTGTCCTGCTATTAAAGACATTTACTTAACAGTCCGACATGTCCTGGCTTTATTCCAGATATGCCCGGCGAGCAGCGTCAAAGTGCCAATTCGCATGGAATTACGCCATAAAAATCTTTTAGCATTACAGCAGTCAGAAGCAAGATGCTTGCTACTAATCTGCCATTGCAGATTATACCCTCAAGTCAATTTGGGCCGCAGTTTGAATGAGTGTGTGTGTGTGTGTGTGGTGGGTGTGAGTGTGTTTGTTGTGGCCATCAGTGCAAACGGTGCAAAAGAGTCCAAAATAATAATAAAAAGGAAAACTTCAAATGGCAAATGGCGCACAACTTCATTTAAAAGGCATTACGACAACACATTTGCCCCAACAGCAGCAACAGCAACAACAACGAGAGCCAACAACAGTTTGCACCTTTTTTTTGGCTTTAGCCAAAAGCAACGCCATAAACGTTGGCCCCATTAGCATTTTTTATGCATTAATGACAAGCCACAAAAATGGACACATCGTCATGCATATGAATGAAGCGGGCATGTGTGTGTGTGTGTGTGAGTGTGTGAGTGTGTGGAAGTCAGTGTGTGTTTGTGTGTGACAATAGACACTAAGCCTTAACACACTGTGCACCACACACACACACACTCACAAAAGAGAAAAAGAAGAGGAGAAACCGAAACTCGAAATGATTTTGACAAACTGCGCCTGGCTGTCGCTAGATGGCGCTATTGTTGATAAGCGCTCGCAATTGCGGATGTTTTGAATAATCGATGCTTCCTGTGTGTGTGTGTGTGTGTGTGTGTGTGTGTGTGTGTACTAGTCAATTTGCCTTCTCTCTATGAACAGCATACTTTTTTGGCATCGTGTTGATTTTTCACAATACATTTTCAATTTACAGCTCGCTGGGCCAATTCATATGCAAACATTTCTCGCTGGCTGCACATTTTTATTTGCCAATTAAAAATTGCCGCAGGCAATGCCATAAACCCCCACCCTTCGAGCAGCTGCAGCAAATTGCAGCGCATTTAAATATAAATTGTATGCATTTGTTTGCTTTTCTTCTTTTCTTTTTTGCTGTATTTGCTCCGCAATCGTTGCACCTGCAATGGGCCAATCGCACTGTGTTGCATTTAAATTGCACATTGAACTCTGGCATTTTGATATCGCACACACACACACACAAACAGACGCATATATCGATGCCATTCGATGGCAGTTAGGATAAAGCCAGCTGGCAGGAATCGAGTAAGGCGAACAGGCAGTCGGCACAATTTATTGGCAAAATATGCAGGTGAAACGAATCGTTGCTAAATGTAAACGAAATGCCAGTCAGCATACGGTTAAGAATGGTAACTAGACCCAGCTCCTAACTCAATCAGCCCTTAACTACCAGCGATGCCATGCCATGCCATGTCCGCCCTGCCCTGTCCTGTCGTGCACTCTCCTGGCTAGGTGCACGTGTTGTTAGTTTACGTTATTGATTGCATCATGAATTATTGAAAGATTGCAAGCAAATGGCAGCAAACGAGCCGCCACGCCGTTGCATAGATGCAGGTCATGCAAAACCAAATGTTTCAGAAATCGTAAACTTCTCTATTTCAACAGCAACCAACATGAGAGAATCGAACGAGATGAAGCCTTTGCAGTTACAATAGACTATCAGCTTTCTATTGTCCATATTTCCAACAGGCAAATCATTTTGAAAGGCATTCAATAATTTGTGAGAGGCAAATGGAATTTAAGCCCAATTAGTCCTAATATTGTATCAAATTTATGGCTACGTAGACAGCGAGATGTGCTAGAGTAGTTCATAAGTTAGGCTCTTCCTAATTTCATATAGCATATTTAGCTACTCTAAATACACATTCTAGATATAAGTGAAATGATTTTACAATACAAGAAGTATGCAAATAGTGTATATACAAATATATTAAATAACTTACAATATATTGAAATATATATTTCAAGAATATTTTCACTTAAAAGTGAATGCAAGTCATGTATATATCAGAGTGTTCCGAAAAAGCAATTCTCTCAAAGTTTCTGTTTGCTGTTAAGCTAGCTCGAGTGTGATGTATATATATATATATATTGTATATATACAATATATAAGTATAAGATTTCTTTTCACATATGACTGAGGCCCTTTGCTACATCGCATAACAATGATTTATGTCCTGTCATATGTTGAAATTCGAGCAAGAATTTAAAGCAGAAATAAATGTGTAACAAGTGCACCGGATGCATACAGAATTGTTGAGGAGCTCACAGCAATTTAAGCTTAATGCAAACATAAGCCAAAAACTATGAAATGTGAATGGACAAATTCCAGAGAAAGATGGCTCTTAGAAGATAGACAAACACCCACACACACACACACACACATACACAGGCACACTCAAAACTAATTTCTGCTTGGAGTAGAACAGTAAATGCAGGTCATGCTTTGTTCGGATTCACCTTTTTGGTTAAAAGCCTGCTGGCAATTTGTTGGCAATTCAGGATTGGCTTTAAATTTTGCATAGCATAGACACATGAATAGGGTCAAATAAATTAAGTAGCTTAGCCGTAAGACAAAAGGACCCGAAATGCGTAAGCTCCAAAGTTCAACTAACCAGCAACAGCAGCAACTCTGGGTCAAGGCGTCCCAATCAATTCAAACTAAGCCAGTCCAAAGCAGCCGAATAAAAATGAAGGCTAGATAAGCCGCAGCCCGAAAATGAGAACGAAGAAAAAATAAACAAAAAGGGAGATAAATACAAGCCTAAAACTAAACTAACAATAAGTTTGGGGACCGCAGCAGCAGCAGCCGCAGCAGCAACAGTAACAGCAGCAGCAGATTGATTGATTGATTTAAATTAAAGACATTAGGCGGCTGGCCGTCTAATTGAATCGATCAAGAACTCCGGGAGCCAGGCGCAATTGTAAATTGCTTTATAGCGATGCCTGCAGCCTGACTACACTTCATCGTAATGTCATTTCAAGCCAGGACACTTCATATAACATCCTGTCGTCGTATTTTATGACACAAACAGGCGTCGCCCTGTGCCCAGGGGAGTGCGGGTTATAGGTAGCTGAATAAACCAACAAATCAATTTGCCAGGTGCCTAGGCCCCAAAGCCCCCGCTTCCACACCTGCCCCCACCCTTGGCTCGACAGAAGCCAGTAGCTCGTATCTGGACGGTACGTTTAGCTTTATTTCACTCTTGGTTGAGATTTATGAGCCAAGGGCGCGTTAGCCGGTAAAATAAAAAGAGGAAGAACAGCAGCAGCAGCAGCAGCTACCAAAAAAAAAGAGGAAGAAAAAAACAACACAGCAAATTGTTTTTGCTCAGTCGGCGCCGAAAGTTGCGCCTTGGGCCTGGAACTGCGACTGAGCAAGAGAATGTAGATAAGGAAGACGAGGGGGGCGAGTGGGTTAGAGCTACTCCACTCTTTAGACTCCGGCTCTGGCTTGACCAGTCAGCATTTATTATTTATAATAGTCGCCGGACTTTGCTTTTTGCTTGCCATTTAGTTTGCTTTGGCAACCTTTTTTAATAGATGACAGGCACAGCCATCCAAGCAGCCACCCGCCCACGCACAACCCACACAGTGAGACATTGCCAGCCATCCGGCAAGCAGTTTGTGCCACATTCAATTGCTCGACCGGCTTTACTCTGGTTGTAGTTGTTGCTATTGCTGGTGCCGTTGTTGTTGCCTATCAGTAAACATTTTATTGTCACACACTTGGCACAAATGGGTCGCTGGACGAGCAGCTCGGGCAACAACAGCAGCACATAGATCTAGACTCCTCTATACGGCAATCACAGCACAAAACAGTCAACAACAGCACGTGTTGTTGTTATGGCCATCGATACCCTTTCGGCAGGTTTTATGGCATTTCAATAAAGCTAGTCAAGTACATAGAGTAGAAAGACATAGCTGAAGTCATATTCATATATGTCTATAGACAGAAAGAGAGAAGACTGAAGCTACGTTTAAGTTGAACCTCTAGCTCTACGCTTGAGTTTAGTAAAGTTTACTTTTCTATTGCAGCTTTGGCTAAAAGTGCTTAAAAACGGACTTAAAATATAGTTCAAGTATTTAGCATAGACTATAAGCTGACTAAGCACTGAAGTTTTTTAGATGGTATACAAAATTCTACATGAAGAAGAAAAATACACAAGAAAATATTAAGTATACGTAAATACAATTGTCAAACTAATGTTTTTATTATTTGTTTATTTATCATAATAATCATATTTATCATCATCACTATTCATATAGGCCCTTTAAATGGTCTCTCGCTTAAACAAGCCTGGAACTCGAGTCCTATTGAATACTAATTTATTTTTAAAGAGCATTAAAACTTCGACTATGTGAAGTCCGTTTTCTTGCCAATCTGGTTATTTCTTCGACGCTCTCTGATATTATTTTTTTTCTTACTCTTTTTGCAACCGTTGTAATTTTGTGCTGAGTTTCTTTCGTGTTGCCTTTTGCTTTTTATAGTCCGTTAAGCCTTTTTGGTCTTTTGACTTATTGGTTTTGTGCTGCTGCTGCTGCCATGGCGAGCGCAAGAGACAGAGAGAGCGAGAGAGAGAGAGGAGGTCGGATTGGCAAAGTAACCCCATTCTGTTCTCATCGCTGAGTCTTGTCCATAACGCAACAACGAATGGCATGCGTTTAAGCGAGCTCAGTTGCAATCGCCGCTGCTCGTCCTGTTTGTCCAGTGCGGAACACCCATGGGTCGGCGTCTGTTTGGCATGTCCACTTGCCCTGGCCTTGTATCCTTCTGTATGCTGTTTGTTTACAAACGGGCTATGCACACACACACACACATAGACTTGTGCATACACATGGTCCAAGATAACACAGCGCATGCAACAGAAGGGCGTTACACAACGCCCACGAACACAGACACACACACGCACGCACCCACGCGTAAAGGTCGCTGCGTAGGCGTCTGTTGCACACACCAAAGTCGCCGCCAATTGCAACAAGCAAAAATATCCGATTACAGTTATAAAGCATCAAGAGCAGCTCTTAAGGACCCGTTCGTTCAGTTTGTATCGCATTTAAATTGATATAAATGTAAAAGCATTTTAGTTGAGGGATCTGATTTCTTCAACTCAATTCCCAGTGGCTTGAGGAATAGAGATATTGAAGAAAATATCTTTAAGCAAGCAAATACATTTAATACTTAGTACAACAAATACGAAATGCTGGCATCAATACAGAGGAATAAGAAAAGAAATTGCAATCAAGCCAAAACTGTTTGAGCTACATGTTCTGTCTGTTCAAGTATGAAGCAGCACATCATTAAAATGGCCGCTTTGGCTTTAACAGACTCGATTCAATATAATCTGCAATAAGGCTGTCGCCGCCGAATCGACATTTCTGTTACTTCTTTCAATTTGGTTGCTATGGTGGCTATATTTTCAGTTCAGTTCGTACCAATCGGCATTCGGATATCGGCTTAAGATCCAAAGGACTGCACTCATGCTCAAAAGCTTTCAACTGTGCGACGAAATGCCTGTGCACCTAGCGCATTATGACGACTGACTTCACGACGAACTTCACTTCGGAAAATTTTAAAATTATTTTCACACGTTTCTCAGCCATAATATGAATCATGATCAAATGGCATAGCTTATTTAATATTTTAACAACTAAATATTGTCAAGAACTTAAACAGCTTCTAAAATATAAATATTGTAAACAGTATTAGCTTTGCTTGGTCACACTCTTATCATATATAAATTACCCGATTTTAAGCATTTTTTACAGAATATCCACATTTTACCCACTATTGATTTATCTGCAGCAATGTATTTTATACATTTAGATTATAAAAGTTATGCTAAAGTGTTTGTAACAGGCAAAAAGAGTCTAATCAATAATATACTATGTAAACTCTTATAGTATATTATTGAACAGGACGACCAGCTACCTCTACCTAGCCCTGTCTCTTTGGCCATTAGTCTGCAGCTGCAAACTAAAAAAACTTTTCACAGGAAGGCTAATTGATTTAATTTAAACTTTCACCCCAGTGAACAGCCGTGCCCGTGCTCTCTATAAAATATCGAATAACTTATGTAAATATTCACATAACTTTCCCTTAATTAGTAATATTTTACAAAGCAATAAAAAATAAAAAAAAAAGCTTTCCGACCCGTTCTCAAGTTTCTCTTTGTTTTAATGCGCTGTTAATTAAGGGAATTGCTCAATAATTTTGATACGAAGCTCTATAAAGAATTCATTAGCTGCACACTTGAGTTTCGGGTTGAACTTTAGCTGCTGCTGTTGTTGCTGTTGCTGTTGCTGTTGCTGTTGCTGTTGCTGTTGCTGTTGCTGTTGCTTTGGGACCCCCATCTTTTGCGAATTTCAACTTTGCAGCTGGGCAGCCCCAAAGTCGATTAAAGCGCCTTCCAAGCAATTATTGTAAGTTTTTCGTTTCCATCTGTTTTCGGTTTCACTTTAAGTGCCGCCGCGTTGTTTTCAATTAAATGAACACCCCGTGTCGAGTCGAGTTGAGTCGAGTCGAATGGAGAGAGAGAGAGAGCTGACCTCCAGCCACCCCGTGAGCCGTAACCCGCAATCCGCAATCCGCAAAACCCATGCAAAAAGGGCGAATTGGGAGCAGGAGAGAGCGCGTGGCTGTTACACGCCCCAATCGTTGCTTTCATTATTACACAGCTCGCAAATACAAACAACGATGAAAATTGTTGCCGCAATATTGAAAATGCGGCGGTATTTGGTTCGGATTGGTTCCCTACCCGCCCCTCTACCCATACTAAAAGTAGCTGCTGCCATGCACGGCCAACAAATTGAGCAACAAACCCTTGGCAACAACAACACCAGCAATAACAACAACGACAATCGGCAGCAGATTAAGTTCATGCCATGTTGCAGTTACAGTTACAGATTTTCGCCATTTGCCTGACTTTATTTTTTTTTGTTTTTCTGTTTTTTTTTTCTTTCTGATATTCATTTTTGCACATTTGCTGTGCTGTAGCCCAAAACAAATGTTGCCCGCAACCGTTTTTCACATACACACACACACACACTTACACCCCTTGAGCCCCTTGACTTCAAAGCTGCCCCTAGCTGCGAAGTACGCCCCATTTGAAACACCCTTTGTGAGTCGCTTTTCCGTTCATTCCTTTTCAGGATCATTGGCAGCGGCTAACGGGGTATTTGCAGTGTGTGTGTGTGTGTGTGTCGGCAGGGAGTGTGGGTTATCGTTTGGTGAAAATATGTCACAGCATTTGTTACACATTTTCGGGTCAATTTTTTATTGCATCCTACATAAGCCAGGCCAGGGCACGAGAAGTCCCACTCTTGATTCTTGCTCACAGCTGTTGACTACAGCCCCATGCCACGCCCCCTGCCAGTGCTGTTGCCTCACATGTGTCGTTGACACTAGCTTGTCTTTTTTTCAATTAAAATGCGCTCGACTGTAAAATCGTAAACAGTTTTTGCCCGACCCCCTGACCCTCGCTGTGATTACAACAAACAAAGAAACGTGCAAAATAACTGCAAATTAATTATGCACAACAAACGACGCGCTCGACCCCCTCACACACACACACACACACACACACACAAATCCATGCCAGCTGCCCCTTAATTGTTGCTTTAATTGTTCTGACCCCAACAAAGCCCCCTCCTAGTAGCCGCACCCAGTCACGATTGTGTGCTTCATCAGCATAGACTCGAGTCGACTGCGCCTGGCAGTGCTTAAGGGTGGGGTTAGGGGCTGCTTATAGGCGCAGTCCAGAAGCCGTGCCAAACAATGCGCGGCGGCTGTGGCGGCGGTGGTCTCAGTCCGCTTTGCAAATGTCGACCGCAAATTAATTTACAACGTAAACTGCAAAATTGAAAATTATGTTGTAATTACTCAATTCTGACATTTTTCCCATTGACCCAAATTTATGGGGCCATGCCACACAGCCAGCCACAGCAGCAGCAGCAGCAGCAGCATCAACAACAACAACAACAGCAACAGCAATCACAAGTTATCTCTGGATTGCCGAAGATTAAATACCTTTTGCAACAATTAACCACACCTAAGTAGCATATTAATGTTTGCTATGAAATTCCATTGATAATCTGTAGAAGGCAATAGAATTTCAATTTCTTAATAGATATTTGACAAAATAATCTCATTTTACAACTCTAATTTAATATTTATAGGACAACTATCAACTATACGTAGAAGTTTAATTTTGTTTATAGTTGTTTATGGCTATGAACCTAATTTGATATAGCAGTAAGACGCTGATAAGAACTTTATAAACATTTATATATTTGTATTAAAAAATGTCTCTATATTTATTATATATACAGAAAGCAATGTCTCCTATTTGGGCTACAAATTTATAATACTCTCAGTTATTAAGGTATCACAACAACAACAACAACAACAACAACAACAACAGCGACAACGACAACAATAGTGAGTCAACAGCTAACTCAACATTCACATCCATTGCTAGCATATCCCTGGCCAGGACTCTGTCTCCGTCTTCGCCTGCTTCTCCATTCCCATCTCCTGGCTGAACCTTTGTGCCAATTTAAATGCGTAATTATAACGAGTGCGAGCAGTTAGAGAGCGTTCTTGGCCTGCATATTAATTGTGTGCCAGGGGCAGGCGAAAAGGTGGCGAGGGGAATGGCAAAATCTATGCAGGCCAGCACAGACAATAGGAATTTTAATTAAGGATCAGCATGGGCAAATTTATTTAAAGGTGTGCCGTAACGGGCCAGGTCTCGGGGGCTGTGTGGGTGGGAGGGGGATTGTACTTGTTGGAACTTGACTTGGTAATCTGTGTGCATGTTTCAGGCATTTCTCAACTTTAGCGAATGCCTCGAATGCTTCATGTGCCCTCGGTGCCAATTGAGCAGCCATTGAAAGTGGGCGGCCTGGCAAGTTGCCAATTAACTGTGGGCGTTCCAAGAGTTTGCCAAACTCCGCAGTGGGACACAAGCCGTAGATTGGGCTAAGGCCACAGCGATACAGTTATCTGCCTGGCTGCCAAAATGTCGCCGACGTATAAACTGTATTGAGCCGATGGATCGCCAGTTGTTTCCGTAGTGTAGCGGTTATCACGTGTGCTTCACACGCACAAGGTCCCCGGTTCGAACCCGGGCGGGAACAGATCGAACATTTTTTTTTCGTACGTTCTTTTTTGTACAACTCGAATTTATTGAATCTTTTTTTTAAGTATTTATTTTATAAAAAAGTTCAGTCGGTGCTCAGAAAAATTTCAAATTGTGTTTACCGTTAATTTTGAGTTGGTCTAATTTGATCGTCGTCAGCAGTTTCCGTAGTGTAGCGGTTATCACGTGTGCTTCACACGCACAAGGTCCCCGGTTCGAACCCGGGCGGGAACAAATCTTAATTTTTTAAAACATTTTTTTTAAATTAAAAAGAGAATGACTTGTTTAAACTTTCCCTTTTTGCTTAATTTATTATTATAAATTTTGTATTTGTATAACTCAGACTTTACTCATAAGCAAATGTTCAAACAAACTACCCGCTACAAAAACGCGTGCAAAGCACTATGAAATCGCCTCAAAAAGCTCGAGAGAAACTTAACAGTAGCATAAAACTTTGCCATGCTAAAGTTTGTTAAGTTAACATTAAGCCCAAAAGCTTAAAGCTTCTTATGAAAGCAGCTGCAAGTCATGTTTACATTTCATGTTTTACAGTTACTTTTGCAACAGCATAGAAAACAAGTCAGCAACAAAGTTTGTTTAATCAATAATTACAGAATACAAAAATTACAATTACAAAATTACAAATTGCAAAAATACTGAAGCCTTTTCTTCCATTTTCAAATTTATTTTTAATTTTAATTTATTCATGACCTTTACTGACTCATACAAAAAGAAATAGAGATAGATAGAGAGAGAGAGAGAAGAGAAAGAGGTAGAGAGCAATTGCTAACTAGCTGTTTTCGATCTCTCTGTATCGCACTCTCTGCCAGCTGTTCCGCTTTATAAGAGAGAACTTTTTCAAGTGAGAGTTTTTGACTTACCACGCGTTTCATGCACAGAAAGCTTTCTACAAACAAAACGTAAAAGCTTTTTTCTTACACGCTGCCGGCAATGCCAAAAACAAAACACTACTTTGCTTATCAGCGTTATAAACAAATAAATTTTTGCAGCTGCTGCTTCCCGTTTACCTCAATTCAAGAGCCCAATATTCTTATCATTGGATTTTCACAAATTTCATTGAGAAATCCTCAAAAAAAAAGCGCGCACATTGCCGGCAGAAGCACAAAACAAATCGCTGACGCGTCCGTCAGCTGTGAGAACTTTGGGAGAACTGAAAATGAAATTCACGAGCGATTGAACTTGTTCCAAACATCCCTCCTCTACCTACTGCAACATTAGTCACAGTTGGCGTTGTTTATTTACAATGCGAATAAAGCCAAGTTTGACGAAATTCATTTGGGAAATAATAACAAAAATAAAATCGAGCTTTGGTTCTCTGATATATGTACTATGTAAACAACTTTGTGAAATACTTGCAATAAATTAAAATTGGGTATTATATGGCCGATATTTGAGTTTTAGATATTAGATATAAGTTATTGGATATTGGATATTGGATATTAGATATAAGACATTAGATAGTAGATATTAGATATTAGATATTAGATATTAGATATTAGATATTAGATATTAGATATTAGATATTAGATATTAGATATTAGATATTAGATATTAGATATTAGATATTAGATATTAGATATTAGATATTAGATATTAGATATTAGATATTAGATATTAGATATTAGATATTAGATATTAGATATTAGATATTAGATATTAGATATTAGATATTAGATATTAGATATTAGATATTAGATATTAGATATTAGATATTAGATATTAGATATTAGATATTAGATATTAGATATTAGATATTAGATATTAGATTTTAGATATTATTATTATTATTATTATTATTATTATTATTATTTTTTTTTTTCACAAAATGGGAAAGTTTCAAGATTCTTCCCAAAATAAAAGACTTAGCATAATTTAAAAAAATCTTGTTTTATTTTGTCGTTTAAGATTAAATAATTTAAATAACAAATGCTATACACAACAACGCGTAGTGTGATATGAAAATTGTGCCTGTTGAGGGAACTCATAAATATAGTATAAACAGCGACAGGGAGAGAGAATTAAATGTACATAGACTAGCGCGTACATAAACCTAGCTAGAGTTACAACTTAGACGTCGGCCTAGTCCCGCGTATGATCGCGTATCCAGTCCAGATACTCTGTGACCCGTGTGTAGACGCCTGGGTAGCCAGGCTCGCCGCACTTGTTGCCGAAGGAGACAACGCCCAGTTGCACCCAGTGCGAATCGTAACGCATCATCAGTGGACCACCAGAGTCGCCCTGTGAAAAGAATTGACTTTTTAGTTTCAAAAACTTCCAGAAACTGTAGAGGAACCCACTTGACACGCATCAACTCCTCCGTCGGAGTAGCCAGCGCATAAGAAGTTCTCATTGATAGGTTGGAAGTAGCTGCGGTCGCAGTCCTCGTTCCGCCAGATGGGCAGCTCTGCCTGCCGCTGGCTGGTGGATTCCTTGCCGCCATAGTAGGTAGTGCCCCAGCCCACGACGGTAGCCCGACGACCAGGCAAACGTTCCTTGGGCGGCATTCGACCTCCTCGCGGCAGGCAAACGGGTATCACATACTTGGATTTACGCACGGGCTTATCCAGCACAAGTATTGCTATGTCATTATAGAAGCCAATGCGAGAGAAACTGAATGGAATGAGATAAGGAAAAAGTTAGCTACGCTTCAAGAGAGTTGACATCGCTTACCGTTCGTGTGTGCGCACCTCCTTGACGGCAAAGGTGACCGGGTCGGAGGGTTCGGCATCTGTGGACAGATCTATGTCTCCTAAACGCACAGTAAACTGACGTGCCGCAAATCTGAAATAAAGCAGGATTAGTCAGAGAAGTTGAATGGCAAACTACTTGTATAGTATGAAACAGTAAATGAAGCTTTAGCTATAAATTATATTCAGTGAAAGCTTTAAAATGCTTTTATCAAACTCTTACTTGGTGTAAATTTGATATTAACTGTATTAACTATCATTGCAGCTTAACTACTTTAATTTTATAAATTTTTACTTAAGCGTGATAAATTTTATGTAGACCATGAAGTCTTCATGATATCTAGCTTAAATGAGCTTTCATAGCTCAATGCGGTATCACTTAGAAGCTTTTATATAAGTTCTAAGTTAATTGTATTTTAAGCTGCCTAAAATCTTCAGTCAACAAAGCCTTTTAATTGGAAAGCTTTTATGTGGTTTTCATGCCTTAGCTCCCAAAAGTTGAAATATTAATTTCTTATCATTTTCAGCTTAAGTGATTAACTAAATCAATTTCCAAAGATCTTCTTAAATGTTCACTTACGGCTTTTGTCTGGAGTCCCTGGTACAATGCGCCGCTGTTAATATATATTTGGAACCAATAAGCGAACCACCGCACCAGAATTCTGTGCGCTTGGGTCCGTGCAAGAAGATGGCGGCCATCCAGGGCCACTGTCCATTGGGTGCCTCCACGCCGCCCACGATGCGACCCGTCGAATACTCCTGTTGACCGCACTCATCGGGATCAACGATGTTGTTGGCTATCTCATCCAGATCCTCTGGCTCCAGTGGCGCCTCTGTGGTGGTGCTAGTTGTTGTTGTGGGTGGTTTCTTTTGGGGTATGAGTACCAGACCGGATGTGGGTCTTGGTGTCGGTCGCTGTGTAGTGCGCAGTGTGGTGCGCTTGGTGGGTGCCAGTGTGGTTGTAGTTGCGGGCGCCCTGGTGGTCAGCTTCAGGGGACGCTGTGTCGTCAGCACTGTGGAGCTCTCAGAGGCAGCCGCAGACACGGGACAACAGACGCCAGGCACAAAGAGGCTCTTGAAGCATAGCGACTCCCGCAGACTGCTCAAATTGAGGAGCAGAGCGGGACAGCTGCTCAGATCCTCGCAACGGCCCGGCCTACCGCTGGGCGTCTTACAATAGTTCTCCACATCCTTCGCAGTGCCGGCTTCCTCACTAGCCAAGGCCAGTTGATCGAGCGGACGCTGTGTGCTGCTGCTGCTCACGATCGAGCTAGTGGTGGTGGTGCGTGGCGTGGTGGGTATTTTGATCTTCTGTTGAGATTGTGGTGTAGCCTGATTCAGCTCTTCGTTGGGCTTCTTTAGCTTTTGCTTGTTTTTGTTCTTCTTGCGCTTCTTCTTCTGCTGCTGCTTGGCTTCCTTGTTCTCCACAAACATGGGCTTGGCTGGTGTCTGTTCCGCCTGTCCAATGCGCTTCGTGGCGACTTGTATGGCGCTCAAATTGGCAGGCTTGCCCGCTGGCAGCAGACTGTTGGCGGAGAGTGTAGTGGTTGATGTGTCCAAAATCTTACCAGATATGCCAGGCAAGGGCTCAGCTTTGCCTAAGGGCAAGGCAGTTGTGGATTCGCTCAGCTCTCGCTCTGTAGAGCTGATGCTGGTGCTGGTGTTGGTGGTGGTGGTGCTGTCTCCATCACTGCTATTACTACTCGCACTCTCTGCTTTGCTCTCCTGACCCCCGCGCGTCATATCCACGAGCATGTGTCCAACATGGTTTAGCGCACCCAGCGTCTCGGAGATGCGATGAAAAGTGGATGGGGAAAGCAGTCGTGGCAGAGACTCATTGCTGCTGTCGCCGCTGCTGACCGCACTCTGCTCCTCATCGCTGTCATAGTATTCACTCGAGCCTTCAATATCATCCTCGTCCTCATTCTCACTGGCATTGCTGCTGCTAGTGCCACTGCTAGCTGAATAGGAACTGTACTCCAAATCCTCGGCCAGCTGGCGGCCCAGCCGCTTGTCGTGCAGATGTGGCTGAAAGAAAGACGCTGCCTTAATAGTTAAAGTTATGAATGTCCGTGGTAACCAAATTGCACAGTAAACCACTTACCATCGTTTGTCAAGTGCTGCGGCTGCTCATCGTCCTCAGCGGGTGCTTGTGCCTGCACTAAGACGCCAGCTCCAATCGCTGTAAGCATATCAAATGAAAATATCTAAATTAGGTTTATAGAATGATTGGGAGAAATAACTCTGAGAAAGCATTGGATTGAAAGACTAAGAAATGAAAGAAGAGTAAAGAAAGGAGCATTCAAGATTGTTTGTCCCTATAAATATCACAACAGGCAACCTCTAAAAGACACTCTAAGAACTTTTGATCCGCCGACTCAAGTGTCTTGAACATTCCCTCAACTAAGAAAATAGAGAATAAAAATATTCGCAGATTTTCAATCATTCAATTCATTCAACAACGAGCAAAGCTTGAGTTGGGTGAATATCTTTAAGCAGTCTTTCACACAACAATTTGTAAATCTAAAGTACTTAAAAACTCTCTTTCCATTAACACCTTGAGTGTTAGATTAAAGTATTTCATATCACGATTCTTGGGCTCTTGTATACGGTCAGTTAACAAATAAATATATATTTGATTACCATTTTTGCCTTCTTAAGCTCTGTTTTAAACATCATAACTTTGATAGTTTGTACTGAATGTTAAATCAATCATTCACTCAACGCATATAGTTCTACACACATATAAATTTGTCCTTGCAGAACTTCACATTACTCGCTAGTCGCACTTATTCCTGATCTTTCGAATTGAGCTAAACGCTAATCTTTGATAAATCCATCAAATATTCACTCAATCCAAATTATTTTATACGAAAATTCAATATATAGTATATAAACTCTTTCTTTCTCATTCAAACAGATCCCAGATATTCTATCAGCAATCTTATGTTATGACAGTGTCAGACTCTGGTATTCAATCAATCAAAGTGAGTCAAACATTTTCTTACATTTTTCTTTCTACTACTCTATTCATAGCAGGCCTCAGACAAACTATAAACAAATGTTGTCTGATCACTGCTAGACTCTAGTCCGAAACGGTTTGATATCAAATACTTACAAACTCTTTTTGTCTAACTGACCTAAGCCAAATTTCAAATTGAAAACTTATGCAAAAGCTCTTTCAAGTTGGGTAATGTCTCAAATTGGCATTACGCATCTGGAGTCCGATAACAAATGAGAAAGTATGTCGCTTGTGTCTCTCACTCGTACACCTCTATAGCTGTAAGACCAGGTAGCCCTACCCTGCCCTGCCCTGTGTTGGCCATGCATATCCGCATGTAGCTCTTCAACTGAAGCGTTTAATGTTTATTTAGTTGTCTGTGACATAATCGCTGTTCGCATTGGTTACGCGCCCGCTAAATGACTTGCAATTTGTTTATTTCTTTAGGCAGAGCTCCCAAGCTGTGCTCTTAAGTAGCATATTTTGCATAAATGCTGAAATGCTGAAGCTGCAGCTCAAGGTCGCCCTAAGATTTCTCCAACTCAAGATTAATCTCTGAGATCTGACGAAACATTTATGCTGTTACAGTTTGACTTTTGTTTTTATTTGTTTTTTTTTACTTTTTTGTGCGCTCTCATTAACATTTTTCGAGTTGCGCACTGCAACTTTGTCACTTTCACTTGGGAATAAAATTGCTCATACCAATGGCAAAATGTTTTTTGTCGCTGATTTTATTTCATTTATTTATTTTTTGTATTTTCTGGCTGCGTCACACAATAAAATATTGGCAGTTATACGGGCTTTTGTGCCCGCATACAGAAATTATTTCTGAAGAAAAGTGAATGCCCAGAGGCAGAATCGAACAAATTTTTAATTTATCAATATATTGTATTATTACTTCTAATAATGAATATTCAGAGCAAGACCAAGAGTTCGAGTACTTTTATTCACTTCATTAAATATTGTTTAATATTGTTTATTTTTTTTATAATTTTTAAGCAGGTTACGTTAATCAACATTTATTATTTACTATTTTTAGAGACAATATAAATTAATAATAAAATATTTTATTGAAAAATAAAGTAATCAAATATATTAATTAATTAATATAATGAAATATTAAAATTATAATATATTCCGTTAATATAATCTGAAAAAGTTATCAACTTATTTTTTATCAGAAAAATAAATGGATAAATAAGTTGTTATTGCTTTAAAGTACTTAATCAGCTGGATAAAGAGCTTCCATAAAATATATATATTTTAACAAAAGAAAAGCATAATCAAATCAAATGGCAAATCGTAGATAAAATCCAAGCAACAATCAAGCAGCTGTTTCTATTATTATTTTTCTGCAATGCCAATGAAAGTGAAAATCCCGGCTAACCGGCTGGGGAAACTGAAAATAGTTAGCGTAGCGGGGAAAAATTTGCAATTTGCAATTGAGCAATGGCCACAGCACGATGCGACAATAAAAAGAGACAACGGACAAAAAGAAAAAAAAGCAGCTGCAATAACTTCCGAAGCAACAGATAAATATAATATAACATTGAATTGTAGACAAGAAACCCGAATTGCTGGAGTTTGGCTTTGTGCAGCGAGCGATGACAGCAACTTTTTATTATTTTTTTTAGCTTCTTCTTTTTGTTTTTATAAAATATAAGTAGTTGCATAATATGTTTGCATAGGCCGAGCAACTGTTGCGGTAATACCGAAAAGGCACAAACTGCCAGGCAATGCACAAAACGCTCTCTCTCTCTCTCTCTTTCTCTCTCCCTCTATCTCTCCCATTCTCTATCTGTATCTGGCAAATGTTAATTTGTGACCACAACTTTTCTGTGCAGTAGTTGAGTCAAGCTGATTGGCCTTGGACACCTGGGTGTGTGTGTGCAATTTGCATTTGGGCAACTTGTTTTCTGTGACGTCACTTGGCGGAAGATTTTGCCAAAGAAAGTTGCAGACTTAGTCACGTTTTGTTGTTGTAGTTGTTGTCTTGACTTGCTGTAAAATGAGCATTATGTTTTTTTCTTGGCTCATTAATTTGAAGACAAAAAAAAAAAAGAAATAAAATAAAGCGAGCGACAACAAAGCGATACGGCTTGAACTTGAGTTTAGGGTTTCACTTTTACAATACACGACATGAAGCTGTGAGCGAGATGCATAAAACTAACTAACAATTTCGATCTCTTTTGGCTTTTGAAATAGTTTTGAGCCGCACTGTGTGTTTTATTTATGGAACTGAACTCAATTCAATTTACTGCGCGCTTGGCACCCATTACACATTCAAGTTCGTTGCCTAAGTCTTGTGTTTTTGGGCAGCACAAGAAAGACATTTGTATAATTTTTTTTTTTGGAGCAACAAGCACATAAAATGGCACTTAATGTGGCGCGTTCATTAAATATTACAAAATTTGTATTTGTAAAGAAAAATAATATTGAGTTTCAATTTCGTATACCCACCTAGGCACAACAGATATGCACTCAAATGCATTTTTTCGTTCGTGTAGTAAACAAAAGTTTCGTTATAGCTTTTATTTCATTTGCAATCAAATTTGAATTTGGTTTGGAATTTCGTTGAATTTGTATCGTTATTTAACACGACTTAACGAAACCGCCAGCGTTGACGCACTTAACGAAACCACGCTCGCTCCAATGAAAATGAAAGTGTTAAGCGCGGTATTAAAATAACTTTATATATATATATACAAATATTTATATATATATATATTTATTTTTTTTATTAAGAAATTTTTACGCTTTTATTGTTATTAGCCGCTTGCTGCTTATGAGCTGTTAATTGTCTCGTGTTATTGCTCGAATTTTGTAATATTTTTGTTGTTGCTTATTTCGTTTGTTTATTTTTGCGAATTGCATAAATCAATTTCACTCTGAAAATCACACACAGCTCTTTGTTGCCGTTTTTCACTTAAATTCAGTTGATATTGGTATTTTATTTTTTTTACAGATGATTTTGCTTTAGCTGTAGCTGTTGCTGTTGCGCCTGCACCGCGGCTGCTTCCGTATGCCGTTGCTGCCCGAGTTCGACTGAAATTGAAACTGAAACTGCAAAAGACAAAACGATTCAACAGCCCCAGCAGCAGCAACAACAACAACAGTAGCTTCTACAGCAGGCAACACAATAAAAGCGCTTCAAGTCGCGCTCGCAGACAGCTTTGGCTTCGGCTCTGGCTTTGGAGGGACAGCGGGACAGCGAGGCCAGGGAACGGGCCTCTCTTTTCGTTTTGCTTTTGTGCATAGAGTGCGGACTTAAGACCACGAAGGTAGCGCCGCAACGTACTGGGTTTTTACTTTCTTTCAACGTCGGCGCGCATTGTATTGATGGATCGCTTCGACGAGCATGCTGTGCTTTAAATTCTGTAATTAACTGAGGCTTAACAACATAAATAAATAATAAATAAAAATAAACGAAAAACAGAAACAAATACCTGCAGCTGCTGTCACTCCACCTCATTCTGTGCGCCTTCAAAGCAAACCCCAATGAACCCGCCTCCAGCATTAGCGCACTTCAGGTAATACCCAACATATTTAGTCAAAAACAATTTTTTGCGCAACCTTCGCTTGTTTTTGTTTTTGTGTCTTTTTTCTGTTTTGTTTGTTGTAGTTGCTGGAAATTAGTGTCTTGCCATCGACTATCGAGAGTGCGCGTTCAATGTTGTTTTAGATGATTCACGCATTTTGCTAGTTGGTTTCCCCCGGCAACCGTTTTTGGCCTACTTAAAATGCGAATCGATTATGCAGCTAAGTTTTTCAGTCAAGCAAATTAAAAAAGGTCGAAATACTTCAGTTATTTTTTTTAACTCTTGTTCAATACAGTTCAGTAGAGCTGTGGGAAACCCAAATGTTTTGATGTTTCGGTTTTTTTGAAGAGAAATCCTTGACTTGTTTATCTTTAAATGTTTTTAAAAAGCAAATAAGATACATAAACTCTTTTCATGCAATAAGTACGGAATTGAAACAGTTAGTCGATTCTAACATGCAAAAGACTGCGAACACAAACTTCCAGTTCAACTATTTCTAATACTATTATGTAAATAAGTCATTTAGTTATATTATTACACTTTTAATTATTTTATTCTGAAACTCTAGATCAACTTAAGTAAAAAACTTAGGAAACAAACTTGCTAAGAAACTTCACTTCTTAACAAATCTAAATTTTAAAACAAAACCAATATACCACTCTTTCTCATTATCAATGGGTTCAGGGTATAATAAGCTAAATGAATAGACTGTAAAAAATAATGCCTCATAAAGTTTAAGCACTACTATTTTATATGTCTGAAAAGAAATGTAGGTCAGCTCACGCAAAAGACTTAGGGCACAAACTTCGTAATTGCATAGACTTCTTTGAAAGTTCAAGTCTGATCAGACTGAATGCTCATGCTCCGGCATAATAACCCTTAGCCTCTGGCTATATACATACATTTTCAACTTTGTAGCTCAACTGTGTCATCTTCTGAGAAGAAGTGTGTGTGCTGCTGCCCGCGTCTTTAACGACCGTGAAAATCAAAAGTATGGAGCGTGTGACCAACATAATTAATTTTGTATTCACACTCATTCTGCGCCTCAAGCTGTTCGACAACAGCAAAAGTTAGAAAACATTTTTTTTTTTATTATTATTATTATGTTTTTTACACTATTGTTCGCCAGCTGTTGACACCTTTCAGGGGAAAAGCAACAAAGGCCATAAAACTATAATGGCAACATGTAACAAAAACTTTGTAGCAGCTACATGAAAAGAAAACTGCCAATAAAAGCAAGCGTCTGGCTTAATGGCTGAGAAAATGTGACAATAACTTAATAAATTTATGTGTGTCTATGGAAATAAAGGCTGGCAAATATAACTAGACTCCAGCAGTTAGTGTCGGCCCGAAATGTAATATTCGTTTGATTTGCGCGCGTTTGAGCTTTAAGCACTGCGCAAGCGCTTTATAGGAGCATGTGTAAGCTTTTGCACGTGCCAGATACATAAGCTTTCTAGAAGCTTTCACGTTGAGCTTTCTTTAAGATTTGTTGTCTTTTAAACTTATTCAGTGCTTGAGCTTAAATCTGAAATATTATTTAAATACTATTTTTAAAATATTTTATCGAAATAACTGTCTAAAATTCACATTATCTCATTATATTTCACTCCGAATTATGTTTTTTCCCGAGGATTTTACTCTGAAATTTGTTGTTGATATATCTCCGCGGACTATCATACATTTGATTGACATTTAAATATATTATATTGTATTATATATATATATCATTATATATTTATTAACTTATTTCATTTTATTTACAATTAAAAGCAGTTTGTAATACATTAAATTAGCATTAAGAATTAGGCTACAACTACAATGCCATTGAAATGTTTTAACCTTAAGCATTTAGGAATTGAATTCATATACTTC
The DNA here is from genome assembly GCA_035045365.1 of Drosophila leonis. Classification (NCBI taxonomy): domain Eukaryota; kingdom Metazoa; phylum Arthropoda; class Insecta; order Diptera; family Drosophilidae; genus Drosophila; species Drosophila leonis. The sequence continues at coordinate 641,968 of JAWNPC010000199.1, forward strand.
ATATACATATATTTTCATATTTATTATGTATTTTGTATGTATATAGAGATACTTTATAGAGTATTAGCAACAATTTGCTACAATAATTCTTTTGCTCTTTCAGTTTAAAATTCGTTGACTTAAAGCTTTTGTGCCTAAGCTTAAGATTTTTGATACATAATTTTATATTCATATATTTTGCGAACAATTAACATTTAATAAAGTTGTACGACTTGCAGAGAGAGTGAGAGATAGAGAGAGGGGAAGCATTGCTTGTAGAAGCATATCATATTTACAGTTGATATAGTAGATAGTATCTTAGAGATACTCGTAAAACACAATCCAATAGATGCAATTGAGGCTGGCAAATAGCGCCGGGAAGAGCACACGCGATGACCGATCAATGTAGATGGCGCGCTTTAAGCGCTCCTGGGCTGGCGTCAGCTTCGGCTTTGGCAACTCTGGCTCCGGTGCTGGTGGCGGCGGTGGCGGTGGCCGTATTGTGGGTGTCAATATTATATGCGACTCCTGACGCGGTATCCAAGGGCCATCGGCATCTAAAGGAGGACGTACCACGCGCCGTGTTGTGGTTACAATCTGCAAGAGCAACGTTCAATGAATATAGAATAAGGAATAAGTCTTTCAATGTGTTCACTTGTCTCACTTATGCTGACAGCTAACTGCTAGTTAGCGAGTTTCTTAGCTTAAGCTCACTTTTTAATGCACTGAACACAGCCTTAACTTACGCGCTTATTCTTGGTCATCTCGTCGAATATCTTTTCAATCTTTTCAATTTTCTCATCCGCCAGGGGCAACATCGTGGACTGTTTATTTGAGGCGGCATTACTGCCAGCTGCTGGTCCCGCTTCCGCCTCTTTCTTTCCTGCCTCGCCCGCCACGGGCTTGGGCGGATATGCTATCGGTTTAGGTATGGGCGTATCGCTGAGCACAATATTTATCAGGCAATACTCCATGAGGGCCATAAACACGAACACCGTGCAGACGGACATGAAAGCATCCACAGCCTTCAAATAGGAGACGGGCGGCAAAGATGACTGCGACTTTGCATGTTGCGTGGAGAGCGTGAGCAGCGAGGTCACGCCCAGCGTGACACGAGCGGGCGCTGCCTCAGGCTTGATCCAGAAAGACACCCACGACATGATCACAATCATGCAAGTGGGTATATAGGTGTTAAACACATAGTAGACCAAGCGACGCTTCAGCGTGAAGACCACCTCCAGGCACGTGAAGTTTCCTGTCGAATAGACCTGGGTGCAGTCCGCAGTCTCGTTACGTATCAGCGCCACCTGCGGCAACTCAATATTCTCGTCCACCACTAGCGGCGTGGTGGGATCCCATTGAAAGATCAAATCATCTGTTGTGTGAGATACTGAAAAAAAATTAAGGGAAATAAGTAAATGAGTTAAACACGATTTACAATAGAGGGCACTCAAGTATCTTGTTTGAAAAGGTATTTACCCATTATGAAAATAATAGTTGAATTAAACTCAATTTGTGATGCAACACTTCCCAGATTCTATCACTTTTATTTCTTGCCAAAAACTATTGCATTTTATGAAGAAAATAATTTCCAAATGTCAACATAACACAACAAAAATTGTAGTGTTCGCAGTTCGACAAACAGAGTTTATATTTCTATAGATGCAATCAGGTAAAGTAGTATGAATCGCATGCGATATTAACACTCCTTGCTTAAGCTGCGTGCGCTGATCAGTAAGATCGGCGCGCGGACGTTAGCTTCGGCTGCTACAGTCAAACCTTAGCAAGCAGTCTAAGCTTAGTGAGCTGTGAAAGCTTTGTGCGCCGCTTCAAGATTCTTGCGTCGCAAGTTCAGCTAATCAGCTGAGTAAGCAGCGCAGTCAAGTTTTGTTCAATAAAGCTTTTTTCTCATTGGAATTAGTTTCTATAAGAGACGCTTGACTGGTAAAATTCGCTCTTTTATCAGTAGATCCAGCTAGACATTGGTTTTGTGACTTTCTGTTGGGAAGTGGTGGAAATTTCAATCTCCAGTGAGCTGAACTCTAGTAATCGATATTGCAAACATATTGTATTAATCTGTCTGCATCCAACGTCTTTATTTGTATAATTGTGCATGGACATTGGTTTTTGGTATTAACACATACGTATACATATATACATATATTATATATACATATATAGTTAAATGGCGCGATACATGTACTAGGTGTTAATAGTGTTATGCAGGTGTTTTAACTTGCCTTCTGTAAGCAAATGCGGCAAATAAGAAACAAATAATGCAAAAATTGGTAGGAAAAAACTTTCCCGAATTTGTAGTTGTAGAACTTGAGAAAATTATAAAATCTAGTGAAATCAACTAACATAATAGCAAGTCATCAATTACAAAAGCAGCTCGACGAAAGGCCTTTCAACGCTGGATAAAAAAAACTTTAGGTATTTGATAAAAATAAAAAAAATAAAATTTCTTTTGCTTTTAAATTTTTCTTTCCACACTAATGAGCATGCAAAATCAAACAAAAATGGTAACTAAAAGACAAGCAAAACAGATGTATGAAAGTTAATGATTTAATTAAATACACATATTACAAATTTCAACTATTCAAGAAAAAAAACATACAAGCTTAGAAAATTATAAATTATTTAAAAACAAACAAAATTAACAAAGATATTTTTGTAAATTACTTATGTAAAAACAAACGAAAGCAGCAAATTAAATTATTAATTATAAACTAAAACGCATCCAAACAAAAGCGTTTGAAAACCATGAATACACACCAAGCCGAACATACATACATATACATATGTATGTAAAGAAAGCCATAAATAATAATATAAATTAATTTTTCAATTTGAAACAACATAGAATGAAGTAAGCTTAAGGCTTAAGGAAAAGAAGACAACACTGAATGTAAAAAGTTAAAACAAAACCAATGCCTAGACAATTGTAAAAATAATTATATTATAGTTGTCGGAATATATGAAACTTTTCGTTTAGAATGATCCGAAAATTTAAATTGTTTGAGAGCTTTAACATTGTGTAATGATCATGATGATGTTGTGTTAACTTTTACTTTTTCCAGTGATCATGGGGTAGAAAGCTTTTCTCTTTGGGGAATCTTCCAAAAAAAAAGTCATAGAAAAATCACGGTAGGGCAGGGGAGAGAACGTGAGAGTCTATTTACAGCTCAAGCCTCGCTTTTCTGGTTGTTGGACAACTATTTGGAAGTGTTTCTTTTTTTTATTATTTTGTTTTATGGTGGTAAGGACCGCTTTTCGGAGTACAGCTCCTCTGTTCATTTTCCTAGGGATTTTATTTTAAAATTTATGTACCGAGCACGACATTTAGCCAGCAACGTTGAATCGCAATCGCCTTACTCTTACATGCTACAAATTTAGTATGTGATAGTTTTAGTTATTTGCTCGATTTTTGTTTCCTACTTACAAATAAGCACTTAATTTGATCAATAAGTAAATTTCCGTATGAACTTTCTTTTCTACGTAATTAATTTTTGATCAAAAATCATTATTGTATTTATCTGATTTCTTAAAATCTTACCAATGTAGATTTCTCTTTCGTATTAAGAATCAAACTTCTTAACGATTTTATCTTATCTAAAAAACAAATTTTCTTTTTGAGAAATGGTAAGCAAAGTATTCAATTTACTTTACAATCAAATAATTCTATGAAATTTCCTAAACATTGTTTAATGAATATGATCTAACGTATCTTATAAATGAGAATATATTTGTTATATGTAGATTAGATTAGATCAAACTCACAGCTCTCCATTTGCAGCTTGCACTCCTGAGTGTCATGTGGATAGATGGCAAAGTTCATGATGCAGGACAGTTTGAGCGTTAGCTTTACCATGTAGAGTATGGTCTTGTCCTTGTAGAGCCACATATAGTGGTTGGGTATGGTCATTGTTTGGAATGTAACCGATTTGGCATTCTTAAAGAAGGAATCGGGTCGCCACATATTCTTGAGCCAGTCCACCTCGAGCAGACGATACTCTTGCGTCATATTCTCGGGCAGCCGCAAGCGATGATCCTTCCAGGTTTGGGCAAAGAACACATCCGCCACATAGGTCATGGAGTTCTCATCAATGGAGTCGAGTCCCATGACCGTAACATGAAAATAAACTATGGTGGGCTGTCCCTCCTTCTTGGGCGGACGCATTTTATCATAACGCTTGATGTCCTCCGGTAAGATGTCGGTTATAGCCAGACTTTGTCTAAAGGGTCTCATCAAGTTAAAGTTAAAGTTCCAAAAGAGGTTGCCATACTCACTGAAATTCACCCTTGGCAAAGTGTTTCAAGCAAATGCAGCATATGACGAGGAGTATTATTTGCGCTACCATGTCTACAAGTTGTTTCCTTCTGCAACGAGTGAAATATTATGTTAAGTACTTAAAGAGCTCGTCTTAGATCGATTGATGGCCGTGACATAACCTTTGCTGGGGATCAAAGTAAAACTCTCGAACGGTGTCACTGGCATTGACAATGCATCGAGTGGAACAAAAATAGCGACAATTATGCTGCTTAACGGTGTAAATAAAATGTGAACTAAAGGACAATGGCGGGGACAGTTAGCGCACTTCCTGCACAATAGCCTCGGCATTGCCAGCCTAACTACCTGTATCTCTCTCTCTCTCTCTCTCTCTCTTCTCTCTGTGTCATTCTCGCTCGCTGTATCTCTGTCTTGCTCTGTCTACACGTGTAGCCCACAATACCGACTTAATTCACAATTAAAGCCACTCGAAGCGGGCGCGTGGGTGTTTTGTGGGCCAAGAGGTGAGGGCGGTGCAACGGAGGGGCACTCCATAAGTGGCCCATGCGCCTTTTGTGTGCTGCCGATGTCGCACAGAATGTACCCCATTGAACGCGACACGGCGACGGTTTGAAGGCAGCAAATGCAACGAACGCATTAGACAAGGACAATTCACATGGTAAATGATGAAGCTGGGGTAGCTGGTGCCCTAGTCTTCTAGACGTCATGGGCAACGAGCTGGGTAACTGGAAATTCGTATACCTCATGCGTAACTAGGCCAACGTGCTTAATTTATTTCACTTTTTAATTGAATCAAGCATTGAATTAACAAAGATCATCAGTCGAAAGTTATTTAATAGATGTAAACAGATTTGAAATATTTTCTGACGGCATCTTTCTATAATTTAAAAAAATTTATTATATTGTAGTTTAATAATTTTCTATTTCATTCATATTAAGCATTCACTTCATTTCTTTCCCTGAACTTCAACTAGGCAAATGTGTATTTAAATTTTGTATTTAAATGGAAATTGTACTTTAAATTGGCTCTACATGGTATTTCCAAGCTCGTTTTACGCTTCAAATTCTCAGCTAGTTCCAATAAAAAAGGACAAAGTAATAACTAAGTTGACTAAGTATAATATCGTGTAAGAAATATGCGGACAACTTTAGCTTTAAATAATTTCAAGTCTAATGTTGTTTTATATTAAATTTCTTTAATTTGTTTATTTTGAAAACAAAGTAGAATTTAGTTAGACCTTTAAAAAACTGGGGAAATATATTAATTGATCATCAGGAACTTTCAGCTTTTTTACGGCTATAATTAATTCACTAAAAACAATATTTATTTATATTTATAGTCTCCATAAGAAACTTAGGATCGTTCAGAAGTGTTTATATATAAATATATGTTTTATACAAACAACAAATTTATAAAAACATAACCAAAGCTAGAAATTGACTAAATATTTAGCTAAGTCGAGTTCATAGATTAGAGAAAAAAAAAACATTTCCAATTATTCGAAAGGAAAATCTTTAAGAAATACAATATATAATATATTTAATAGAGCTAAATATTAACAAAATATAAAATATTCATATCTAAATTATTTTCCTAAGCTTTGGCTCATTTCAGTTTACATACAAAAATATTTCAAATATCCCAAATTTATTTCAACTAAATTCCTAGCATTTCCAAATGTTTCACATGCATTGAATTATAATAAAACATTATATAACGTTATTTTTTCTCATTTTTTATATTAATTACTTTATGCGTGGCTTTGAATTGAAGCAGTTATAGCAAATGGATGCGATACACAAATTTTGAAATCCTCACAACGATTATATAACATCAGCTCGACGCAGTGAGAGACATTTTGCAGATCATTAAGTCAAATTCTTAATTTGATTTATCAGCTTTAAATTTAAAAGTTTTTTTATTTAAATATAATTATTTGTATTTATATATATATATATATACATATATATAAATATTTTCTTTTTTAATTTCTCAATTCAATTTTCAGCACTTTAATTTTTATCATATATATATTTATATAATTATATTGTATTTTAGTTTTATATTTATGCCGATTTGAACGTCTTTGCTGTTCGAAGTGTCGCTGACAACTGACGTTTGGAGACGAGCGATTTGAATTTAAAACGTTGCCAGGCGAACAGAGCAGAAAAAAAACTTATTCACCAACGAACAGGCGCAGGATGCTGGATACAAGATGTAGATGCAGATGTATATGCATCTGTGTGTGTGTGTGTGTGCTATTGAGACTATGTGGTTGAGTCGCTAAAAAAAACCTTTGCACGCTAGCAAAAAAAAAGTGAAAGCCCTGTGAGAACTAGGAAAACTCTTTAATACAGACTGTTCTTGAGAAAGTATGTGATATCTATATATATATATATATGTGCCTATTGTCTATATATATACATATATATATTTCTGTGTGTGTGTGTGTGTGTGTGTGTTTGTCTTGTCATAGTCACTTAACATAATTTTGTCAAGTGCTTTGGCATTGCCTTTCCACATAATCTGCTCGTGCCTCTGTCGTCATCGTCATTGTCATTATGAGCCAGGGTCCCCCATGCTTACCCCTTCACCTCCGCCCTAACCACAGCCACTCTTAGCTAGTATTCTGTACGTTTAGCTGCACTGCTGCTGCTGGTGCTGCTGCCTATTGATTGCTTTTGGACCCTCAATTGCATGAAATCCGCGTGAAAAACTGTCCCCAGTCTGCATTATGTGAAAACTGTTTCTTTAGTTGTTCCAATCAATTGGCTTGTTAGTTGCCACGAAACAAGGCAACAACTTCTCAAGTGGCTCCCAAGTGCAGTGTTTTTCCTTTCTCTTTTTGTCGCAGCATCAGAATTTTGCTTTATTTGTCTTTTATTGCAGCTGCCTGCAGTGCTGAAGGATTCCGAATGGCTGCTAATGGAAAGGCATCTTATGATAATCCAATGAACCCGCTGACGTCAAACTGAACATGAAAATACGAATATAAATGGAAGGCATTAGTTGCTGTCTTGGCTTGCAGACAATTTTAATGGCTAAGTTAACGAACTGATTAACTTACTTGAATAAATAATATTTTGTAATATATCGGGAGAAATAAATCTGAAATATAAAGAAGAGAGTAGAGCTCTATCACTCTAAATGAGAGTGGGTAAATAAAAATTAGTTTAAATATATCCTGATATTTGAGATGAGAGCAGATGGAGGTACTGCAAGAGCAATACTGATTAGAGTTGATAACAAGGGGAAGATAGAGAGAGAGAGAGAGAGAGAGAGAGAGAGAGAGAGAGAGAGAGAGAGAGAGAGAGAGAGAGAGAGAGAGAGAAGGGAACAGAGAGACAAGGACAGAAAAAGACAGGGAGAGGTAAAATTTTAAACAGAGGAAGAAAGAGAGTTAAGGGACAGAGAAGGAGAGAGGGAGAGTGACAGAAAGAAACAAAAGAGAAGAAGAGAATGGAAGAGATAGAGAGACCGAAGAAGAGAGGGAGAGAGAAAGAAAATAAACTAAAACAAGAAGAGCGAGATAGTTTGACAGAGATTCACAGATAGAGAGTGATGAGGAAAGAAAGAATGAGAGAAACAGAGATGTGCAAATAAGGAAAAAGAGCAGTCATAAAGATATGGAGTGAGAGAAATAATAGAAAAGATACAAAGAAAAGATGACGACTGAAAAGGAAAAAGTTCCGGCAGGCACACTTATGTTAACAAGTGATAGTGAAAAGAAGCTCTTGATGGAGTGATAGATATATAAGAGCAAGAAATTGCTTATAAAATAGAATAAGTACCGCATATCATAAATTATATTAAGGGTGTATAAAATAAAAAGTATGAAAAAGAAGTAAAAAAAAAAAAATGAATAGCAGAATAAGCAGAGACAGATGAAATGAAGAATACTCCTTTGTTATGAGACCTAGTCAAAGCTCATAGAAATCGTGCATACAAATCATGTGTGCAAAACTGCACAGAAACACGTTTCATATAAAACTGCAAATGAATTAGTTTTTCATCAAAAAACCAGTAATTAAATTAAGTGGCCAAAACGTTAGACGCAATCTGATGAGCTGTCTAAGACAAGCTATAATTAAAAGACAAGCCCGATGCCACCTGTGCAAGGGGGCGTCAGTGTATCCAAGCTAACCTTGAAGCATATTACACACACACACACACACACATATATACATATATATATGTATATATATACATGAGATGCCTATGCTTAAGCGTGCGGCCTTTTGCCACGTTCATAGCGCCGCAGCACTCAACGCCTTTGCTGCAGACACTTTAGCAACACATCCTTTGGCCTTCCAACAACAACAACTCGTCATCAGCATCGTTATTAAATTATCTCTGATGCGATAATAACACACACTTAAGTTACTTGCCGTGGATCTAACTAAGGCCCCCTCTCTCAGCCCCCTGACCCGTCTCCGTCCCCATCCGCGTTCTCATCTCCCCTCTTAGTTGTGCTATAAAAAGCTGCTGATTTTTCTATAGTTTATTCGAATGCAGTCGAGCTTGACGCTGCTTTTGGACCTGGACCTAAGTACTTGCCACAAGCTGTGGCTAGATGCAGCGCTTGCTTTTCAACTAAACCAAAAACTGCCCCGCAGCGCCCGCTCCACTCATTGGGTCTCTGGCAAACGTTTAAAGTGGTGCTCTTAACTTTCTGCTGATGGCAGCAGCGGCAGCGGCAACGGCAGCGGTGCGACGCGGCAAAGATTTCTTCTCAATTTTGTATTTTTTTTGCGCGCTTTTAGCTTGAATAGTTTTTATTAGATTTGTGGGGAGACTTTTTTATTTTGACAGGCTTTACGTCATTGAAAATTTGTAAAATACATTTTATGAGCTATGTCTTTGCGAAGGCTAAAAACGTAACGAAGGTCGCTAGAGGCGAGAAAGGTGAGAACTAATTTTCTATGTGTTGCGAACTGATTCGGCATTAACATGTAGACATGACTTACATTTAGAATATATTTGGATATTTTTCAGGCAAATCCGTTGCCAAATGAATGTAGTTCCAACAATTTTATTAAGACATGAATAATTCGCTGACTTTTCAGGTGAGCTTAGAACTGGTTCGTGTATTCAGTTCTTTGATAATTCTGAGAAATTTGTGAATAATATTCTATGATTTCTTGAATTCTCTATGAATTCTATGATTTCTTCAACTTCTATTCCTGATTTATTCACTGCTTTTTGGGCTGAATTTGGAAGTTGTTTGCTTACTAGATGCTTGTTTTTAGGCTCACTTTCTTCTGTTTCTTTTGACAGCCATGAAAAATGTCTAAAATAAATTCTATGAAATTCGATATTGAAGAATTCAAGAATTACTATAACGAAGAACCTAATTAATTTCGAGAAATGACTCTAATATCCACTCTATTTCAGGTAAGTTCTTTTTTTTACCGGTTTCCTGTTTGCAACAAATTGCATAACTATTCAAAAATTAATAAGACCTGTCTGTGCGTGTGTGGTTACGTGTGACCCACATTGCGCCACCACATGCGGAAGTCCATTGAATGGAATGTTGCAGCCAGCTTAAGCCTCCAACCACCCCAACTCCCCAAGACGAGTCCCATTCATGAGACGAGGACATTGAACCGGCTTCGAAATGGTTAATAAGGGAGTTGTGCTTGGGGTGGGGCGAGTAGGTGCCGCCCTTAGGGGTTGAAAGCAACAGTTGCCCAGGTGCAGGACAAGCGAGTGCGTCATTGTCGCCGTTGTTGATAAACAAACCTGTAGCCGACTTTGTGGCAGCACGTGTGCCCTCTGCTTGGTGGTTAGTTAGTTGTTGCATGTTCGGCTAGTGGTTGAGCTGCCAGGGGGTGGCTCCGCCATGCGGCGCATGCGTCAGTTGCGAGCAGCTGAGCGCGGCGCTGTGACGTCGCTATTGATTTTTACACGGCCAGAAGACGCGCATCGCTGCGCACTGCATTTCGTGCTACCCCCTCAAAAAAAGGCGCACACAAACGCACACGCACAGAAAATGCATTAAATATATACAGTAGTGAAAATAATAATAATAATTCAACAAATATTGGAAAATAATTGAAACATTTGGCTGGCAGGCACAGGAGCTGCGCGCTGGCAATTCGGAAGCGTGGCCCAACATGATTAAACTGCGACCATATGTGCCCTCCAAGCGCATTGCCATACGGGACTCTTCGATTGATGAAGACATTAGTGATGATGTGGACGACGAGGTGTTCATCAAGGACGCCAGATCTGCCAAGGTGAGTCAGCCAGCAGCCAAATGAACTCATCTGCTTTTCCATGCCTATGCAATAAATCAGCAAGAAAATTGAATGTTTCTTGCTATGTGCTCAGTGTGTGTTCCTAGATTCGCTTTCGTTTTCTTTTCCCTTTCGTTGCTAAGGCGCGCAATAGATTTTTTCTTCTCTTAGACATATGCGTAAGTATTGCAAGACCTTTGCCACTTGCATTGACTGTTTGTTTTCTATATCAGCTTGGATTAGTTTTGGCATGTGTCCAAATTCTCTTTCAGCTTGACTTATTTCCAAAGTGAAACTGAACAATTTTGCCTGAGTGATGAACATTTGGATCATGTTTTTATTATCTTTCAACCATATTTTAACTTTGTCACTTATTGAAATATTCAGCGAAATGAGATCGAAATGGTTAAGTGGAACTTGGCCGCAAAGAGTCTCTGATTGCATTTACTCAATTAATATTTGCATAATACTTGTATATATACTAGTCATATGCATATATAAGTAAACAACCCCATCTGTGGTGCAGGGATGCAGATGCCTGGCAGATTACGCAAGTAATTAGATCAGTCTCAGTAATAACAAAAGCAGGCCATGTCCGCACGTAGCAGGCTGTGTAAATTGAACAAATTATATCAGAGCGCTCAGCCAGAGTGGATTCAGTTGTCAGCTAGACGTCTTACCGAAAGGAGTTATACTTCAAGTAATCTCTCACATTTATAAAATTACAAATAAAACAAGAGATATCTTTAGCTTATGCTTGAACATTTTCCCGAGGGACGTGACTGTAGGCATCTTCCACCGTCGAACACAATCCTTTCTTTCCTGTTGTAAGTATAATAAGAACCGTTTAAATGTTCAGGCCAGATGCCAATGTAGGGCCCAGCCCATTTTCATGCTTGAACAGTTTATATACTACTTATATGCAGTGTGCCACTAAAGTCACTCTTGATACATTTTCACGAAACACGCTGTACCTTAGTCAAATTTTTATGATGCAGGGTTATAAAGTAATCTATTATATACACAATACCATTTAAATAATACTAACATTTTATTTTAGTCTAATATTATTACTAAAAAACTCAAAATACTCAAAAATTTGACTCCACAAAAGTCTACGTACTCTTGCTCTTGCTACAATTTGGAAGTAAATTTCCACCATTTGTAAACGTTGTTCAAACGTAAGTCTGTTCATGGTAATTTGCCAAAGTATACTGAACAGAATAATCGAAGACAATTGCCTAAAATAACAGTTGGTTTTATAGTTATCTCTATTGAAAGTTCTATACCTCTAAAAAAACACCCGATACATAAGTATATTCAAATACCTTTGGGCAGATCTTAGACTTGATAAATTAGGGCGAAAGCGTTTACTGAAACAACACCGAAACATGGAATTTCTCCTAGCATGATTTGTTAGCAAACTGTTTGCATACCAATTCACCTAAGGATAAATTTCGGAATTCGCCTTTCGCCTTATGTGAATTTGCTGTGTATTCTAAGCAATGCCTTCATTTGGAAGTTTTCAGTTTTCAAATTCATATTGAATTTCGTCTCAATTGCTAATCTCTTAAATGTTTGCATCAATTGCAGCGCAGCGAAGAGCAGGGACTGAAGCGTCCGCTGATGGCGCCGCGTCGCAAACACAGCTCCGGCTCGATCAGCAGCACGACGCCCATTATGAAGCAGCATAAGAGACGACGCTGCTGCCGCTGCTGTGAACCCTTCTGCTATGCCTTGGCCGCGCTGACTGTGCTCTGTGCGCTGCTCAGCTTGGCGGCGCTGATGCTGACGCTGTTCCCACTGCCGATGCAGCGCATCCATCACTGGTGGAGTGAGGATGCGCAGCTGGCAATGCGCAGCAGGAGCAGCTATGGCAGCAGTAGCCTGGGCAGCGAGTTCGTGCCTTGCACACAGATCAGCGTGCAGCGTCTGTGGACGCGCAGCTTGGCGCGGATGAACAGCGAGAGTCCGTTGCGTGCGGCCGATCTGAATGGCGATGGCATCAAGGATGTCATCTTTGGCTATGGCGTCGATGACAACATACATTACGAGGGCATACCCCTGCCACGTTGCAAGTCCGCCCAGCAGGGCGACGACGTGCCCTGCGAGGGCGGAGTCGTGGCGCTCAATGGACGCGACGGCTCCACCCTATGGCAGACGTGGAGCGTGGCGAATGTCTTCTCGCTGCACTGCAATGCAGACATAGATCGGGATGGCGGCGTCGACTGCCTGGCGGCGGGCAGATTGGGCGTGAGTTGCAGTTACAGCTGATAGCCTGATAACTTTCCATTTATCTATTGATCTCTGCTTGCAGATGATCTTCGCCATCAGTGGACGCACGGGCCAGGTCATCTGGACCTTCCACGAACTGGAGGTGGAGACCAACTCGCCCATTGTAATGGACCTGTACACGATCAATGTGCTGCGCGACTTGGACGGGGATGAGGTGCCGGAGCTGATAGCCGCGCATCTCGAGGAGCGTGAGGAATCTAAGGCGGGCCACATCAAGCTCATCTCGGGCAAGACGGGCAAGGTGCTGCGCAGCATACCCACTCCACATCGCGAGGAGATGTTCGTGCCCATCCAGCTGCTGACCCGTGCCGATGGCACCGAGCTGTTGCTCATGCTGACTGGCGGTCAGAATACGCCAGGCGGCATCTATAGCCTCCGGCTGCTCACGCTGATGGCGCATACGAGCGAGAAGCACTTCACGCCACTGCATCAGCAGTCCAGGTCTGGCCTAATGGTGCCCGCCGTGCTGACCGATCTCAATGGCGATGGCATCTCCGATGTGGTCGTCGCTGCCTTCAATGGCAGCGTCTTCGCCTTCGATGGTAGGAACTACAGCCAGCTCTGGAACTACACCTTCCCGGCCAGCGAGTGCGTCAGCGCCATTGTGCCGGGCCACTTTGATCGGGACAATGTCACCGACTTCATGGTCAAATACAATACGGGGCCGGGCTTTCCCGTCTACTACTACTCGCAGACCACGATTCTGGACGGGCGCACTGGGCAGCCGCTGCTCGATGCCATGATGACGGATGCGGGCGGCTCCAGCAGCCTCCTGGGCGGTGTGTCCATTTCGCAAAGCTTTGGCGGCGACTTCTTCCTGCACTGGCAGCTGCAGTGCCGCAATAGACCCAATGCCCGAGATGCGTACGAGTTTGTGCCGGACAGCGACATCATCATGCAGGCACGGGCGGACACCTGCCGGCTGCGCTATAATGAGTCGACGGTGCTCAAGCTGTATGGGATTGCGCGGCACATTGAGCCGCCGGGCGCGGTGCTGTTCAGCACAGATGATCTGGAGGTGCAGCTGAATCGCACACAGAGGCCGGCGCCGGCGGGCAAACAGTCGCCGCTGAAGCATCCCAAGCTGCTCAAGAAGCTGCTGGCCAATCGGGAGCAGTTGCTCAGGCAGGCGGCAGCCGCAGATGCCGCCGAGGAGCTGCAATCGCAAACACAGCCTGGTCCGGTTCCGGGTCCGGCTTCGGGTCCGGGTCCGGTCAAGTACACTAAGCACCGCAAGCATCCGCTGCCGGAACTTTTGCCGGACAACGAGCTGCCCGCCTTTGGTGGTGGCTACATCAAGGAGCCCTACAAGGAATTTGTAAGTTATTTGAATAAATTTAAGCCAGAAATTCCTATCACCAGCTTCGCTCTCTCTCTCGCACAGAAGGACTATGAGCCACTGCCTGCAGAGAATCCCATGCACCTGCCAGAGGAGTACGAGCTTGTCTACAATGATGAGCTGCCCCAGGTGCCGGAGCAGAACGAGCGGCCCATCCACTTGCGCAGCAAATATCCTAGTGGCAGCAATCGGGATGTGCGCAGCGGCAGACTGGAAGCGATCAGCAGCACCACCAGCAGCCCCACCACCAGCACCACAACTAGTCTGCCAATATCGGCGCAGTCGCCGCTTAGTCTCTGGGATCTGGAGCTGGACAATGAGGCCCAGGAGCAGGCAGCAGATGCAGCCGCTGCTGCGGCAGCAGCAACCACCTCCAGCACACAGTCGCAGTATCGCCGACGCAAGCGACAGCGACGCGATGATGCAGCTACAGCCAGCAGCAGCAGCAGCAGCAGTGCTTCCTCCACAGCTGGCGAGGATGGGACAGCCACGACTGAAACTGCACAAACGGATGACTGGTATTTGGCATCCATCTCGTCCACTGGCGTGCTGCTCAAGGCGCTGGGCAATGTCAGCTCCGCGCTGGACTTTGCCTTTGTGCTCAACATACGCGAGTCCGAGGCGTATCCGCCGTTGTTCTCGCCGCAGGATCTCAGCTGCGTCGATGAGAAAATAAGCGCCTATAAAAGTGGGTTGCATTACTCTTATTATTCATAATTAATTAAAATTATGTATAATTATTTACAGGCTATACCGCCGATAACTTGCGCGTGCTGCGCAAGCAATTCCTTAAACAGTGCCTGAGCGAGCGACTCGTGGACACGGAGCCCGGCTTGCCGAAGTACGAGGCACAGTTGATAATCACACGACTTGGTATAACCTGCAGCTGCCGTACGCTGCAGCCGGGCGAGGTGTGCTCCGAGCTGAATCCAATTGATGCACAACGTTGGACTGAGTTCATGGGCAATGATGGCAATGGCTACTATGCCAACTAAGAGTCTAAGTCTATTATACTAAAAACTCTCTCTCTCTCTCTAATCTACAACTATTGTAATTAATCAATTGTCATTTGTGTCTGTGTGGCTGTTTCTTGTAATTGTAACAATATTTCTGTGTGTTTTTGTGTATATTTTATGATTTTTGAAAATACAATTAAATATTTAAACTTACGCAGTGCCCGCCAATAAGTCATAACGGCTTTGCAGCAGGGTGGCAACTCTACAACATATGAATCAAAGTGACGATTGTCGCAACATGATATCGATATTTAGAAATATTGTAGCCAGTTTAAAACAAATTCGTAATATACAATCTAACTTAAAAATAGTAAATTTAAAATAAATAATCTTTTAATAAGTAAATGCTATTATTCAACAAACAATTAATATTTATACAAAATATCGATAATTCAACTTATCGATGCGCCTGTCCATCCCTGTTTTAGCACTAGAAAGTCCAACTTTAGACAA
Source organism: Drosophila leonis (assembly GCA_035045365.1). Lineage (NCBI taxonomy): Eukaryota > Metazoa > Arthropoda > Insecta > Diptera > Drosophilidae > Drosophila > Drosophila leonis. The sequence goes on from JAWNPC010000199.1 coordinate 657,581, forward strand.
CAACAAGAGCGTAGTAGCTGCCTAATTATTATTATTAACTTAATGCTGCGCCCAAGACACACACAAACAACAGCATGGGCATTCTAGAGAAGATTGCGGAGATCGAGCGTGAGATCGCGCGCACACAAAAGAACAAAGGTAGGTGCCTATGTGTGCTAACCGGTGCAGACAACGCGGCGTCGGAATTCGCATTGCTGGCAATGGCGTTGCCAGCTATCGGAATTTAGGGTTAGAATTCATTTGGCAATTCTGGAATTTTGCAGCAACCGAATACCATTTGGGCCTGCTCAAGGCAAAGCTAGCCAAGTATCGCTCGCAGCTGCTGGAACCGACAAAAAAGGGCGAGAAGGGTGAAGGATTCGATGTGCTGAAGAGCGGCGATGCGCGTGTCGCGCTCATTGGATTCCCCAGTGTGGGCAAATCCACAATGTTGTCCACACTGACCAAAACCGAATCGGAGGCGGGTGAGTGGCCCGTGGCATTCAGCAGGCATAAGTATACCTTATAAATAATATGTATTTCTTAATGCACACAGCCAACTATGAGTTCACCACGCTGACGTGCATCCCCGGCGTAATTGAGTACCAGGGTGCCAATATACAGCTGCTCGATCTGCCGGGTATCATTGAGGGCGCTGCCCAGGGCAAAGGTCGAGGTCGTCAGGTGATTGCCGTGGCACGCACAGCAGACTTGGTGCTCATGATGTTGGATGCCACCAAGCCGAATGTGCACCGGGAACTGCTAGAGCGGGAGCTGGAGTCCGTGGGCATACGCCTGAACAAGCGCAAACCCAATATATACTTCAAACAAAAGAAGGGAGGCGGTCTGAGCTTCAATTCGACCTGCGCCCTGACGCGCTGCAGCGAAAAAATGGTGCAATTGATTCTGCACTCGTTCAAGATCTTCAATGCAGAGGTGCTGTTCCGCGAGGATTGTACGGAGGATGAGTTCATTGATGTGGTCACGGCCAATCGCGTCTATCTGCCTTGCCTGTATGTGTATAATAAGATTGATCAGATCTCCATAGAGGAGGTGGACCGACTGGCACGACAGCCCAACTCCATTGTGGTCAGCTGTAACATGAAGCTCAATCTGGACTATATGCTGGAGGCGCTCTGGGAGTCACTGCAACTGATCCGGGTGTACACCAAAAAGCCCGGTGCCCCGCCAGACTTTGATGATGGTTTGATCCTGCGAAAGGCAAGTAATTTGAATATCTGCTAATGTAATCCCCTCTAATCTCGCATCCATCCTTACCGACAGGGCGTCAGCGTGGAGCACGTATGCCATGCCATCCATCGAACGTTGGCCGCACAATTCAAGTATGCATTGGTCTGGGGCACCTCCACCAAATACTCGCCACAGCGCGTGGGCATAGCCCATATCATGGCCGACGAAGATGTCATCCAGGTGGTCAAGAAGTAGATCGCATTTGTTAACCACTCAGTCCTGGCATCACTGGAGTTTAAATATATATTCTATTCTATCTAAACCAATTCCATGATGCAGATTCCCAATCTGTCGTAGCATTATCTTTCTTCAAAAAATATTAAACTGTTTGCGCCGACCGACTGGGAAAGATGCGGCTCAGCTCTTAGACGAGGCAGATGGTTTTTTCTGGCAAGCGATACCTTCTAGAACGAAGCTACATTAGAGGACGGAGTCCTTCCAAGGCCAAACATCTTAAATTGCCTGCTTTGTTTTAATAACTTTATTGACAGATCGATTAGAATAGAACTAAAAGCTAAAATTGATAATCAAGTGTTCATCATTTGGATGCGGTTGCATTGCTGGCCGAAGCCGCTGCGGCAGCTGCGTAGCTTTTGTTCAGCGTGCTCATCGCTGAGATGTTGGTGAAGGGCGTCGGGCCGCTGCTGATGCGCTGTGGCTCGATTAGTTGTACGGCTGGAGTCTCGATGGCGGCAAACACATTGGTGGCATCTCGCATGCGATAGCGGCGTAGATTCAAATAGTTCTCCTTTTGCTCCTCAACGCGCTGGTGCACCTCGTGTAGGCGACCAGCCAGAGAGATGAAGGATTCGTTCAGCTGACGAAAGCCTCGCTTCAAGTCATCCGGCGTTATGCTTTGTGGATTGGCCAGCGCTTGCATATGGCTTTCCGTTTGCAAGATCTGCTGCCGAAAGGCAATCAGATCCTCCTCGTACTTGGCCACCAGGCACTGAAAGTATTGAAATGGCGCTCCATTTTCGAACTGCAGTCCTGCGGGCGTGTCCTGTGTGCGCTGCGCCATCTCCAGTGACTGTATGGCCTTGGCTGTTTCGCTGCGCAGCTGCTTGATATGACGATTGTTGGCATCCACCGAGTTGGCCACGTTCTGAAGCACCCAGCGCAAGTTCGCTATCTCGTGACTCACATTGGTCAGCTTGGAGGTCGAAGTGCGTCCAATGTCTGATGATATTGTCTTTTGCTGTTTGATGTAACTCTTAAGAGCATCCACTGTCTTGACTATCTCATCCGGCACCTGGGTCTCCTTGATCTGCAATTAAAGGACAGTTAATGCTGCTTTCTGGATGCTGTTTGGGTTTCGTTGGCCGTAGTTACCTTAATCCCGTCCTGCTTATTGTCGCCTATCTTGGGCTGAGTGGCGCTCACATCGATGCCGCCAAGGCCCACAAATGCAGGAGGCGCTGCAGCTGCTGCCGGCTGTGGGCCCATCGTTAACGGCTTGCCAAAGATTCCACCTGTGGCTGAGGGAGCAAACGAACCGCCCAGCCGCATATTCGCATTGAATGGCTGCGCTGTGGCCGTTGTTGTGGTCGTGTTGAAGTTCAGACTGGCTCCGGTAGTGGCCAGCGGCTTGTTGAATGAAAACGCGCCCGCGCCCGCGCCTGCGCCTGTTCCTAGAGTTGCTGGCATGGTCGATCCAAAAGCAGGTGGCGCTGTGGTAGGTGCGCTCGTTAAGTTGGAGGCGAAGTTGAAGGTGGGCGCCACGGTAGCGCTTGGCGCACCAAACGCAGGTGCAGCGGCAGGCGCGCCAAAGGAAGATGTTCCACCTACAATGCCACCAAAAGCAGGTGCTGCGCCTACAGTGCTGCCAAAGGCAGGTGCTGCAGCAGCGGGCGCACCAAAGGTTGAGCCTGTTGCGCCTGCTCCAAATGCGGGCGCCGCATTGAGACCGCTGAACGCAGGCGTCGTAGTTGCTGCTCCAAAGGCGGGCGCTGCAGCAGTCGCACCAAAAGCAGGCGCTGCGGTGGTCGCACCAAAGGTCGACGCCGCAGTGGCTGCGCCAAATCCAGGTGCAGCTGCGGTGCTGCCAAAGGTAGGCAGGGAGAGGCCGCCACTCATTGGAGCAACTGCAGCTGAAGCTGGTGATCCGAAACTGAGCGTTGGCGCTGCGCTTGCTGCTGTCGGTGCAAAATTGAAACTAGGCGCTGCCGCGCCCACAACAGCGCCCGCTGCACCGGCAAGACTCGATGTGGCCGTAGCAGCGCCAAATGCTGGCGGCGGGGCGCTTGTGGCCGGTCGCCCGCCAAAATTGAAGGCGCCTGTTGCTGGTGCTGAAGCACCGCCGCCCAAGCCGTTATTTGTGTTGGGTGTGCCGAACGAAAAGGACATCGTTTAGCGCGTGATCCACTTAATTTAGTTGTAAATGTACTGCACGCCGCGGAATAGCAGCTTAATTATTGACCCAAAACGAAATTTCACAATTAACTAAATCCCACACTAAGAAATTTATCGATAAGTGTTACGATTCGTTCCCAAAACTCAACTAGTTCATTATCAAATTTAAATTAGTTCCGTACACAAATACAAAATAACTATCGACAAGTTATGCGTCGCTAGCAGGTAAAATTCTTTATCGGAATAATATTCCATAAATCAACAATAATATATAAGCATTTACAACATATTTCAATCAACACATGCAATGATTCATAGTGAAGACAAACATTTAATTTTTAATCGGAGCATTTATGCATGCCGCTTATTTTTCTAGAAATTAACTGATGCTAGATGATATGACACTCCACTAGCGAGTGCTGCCACCTTTCTACCGTAGTACCCAAAAAATACGCCTGTGGCGCCACATCGCATTTAGATTTTTACAGTTATTTTCGCCTATCATGCGATCTTCAGTTCGCACGCGTTCTTTAAAGTAATTTGTTAGACAATGGCCGCTTTGGAAGAAGAATATACAAAATATTTAAATGATCATGGCATATTGCCGCGCCTACTCGAAATCATTGAGCAATTGGTGAAAATTGATCCGCTGCCCGCGGATCCGCTAATGGAAATTCTGGAAGCACTCGGCTGCCAGCTCATACCGCAGGCTCAAATGAAAGCGCTGGAAAGGAAGGTATCGCGTGCACAGGATGAGCTGCGCTATCTGCGGCGTGTGCTGATAGACCTTGGCGGCCAAGACGAGCTGTACGACAGCGACACGGACGAGAACGAATATGTGGGTGAAGTTTGCGAGCTGGGTGCCATGTCCCTTGACACATCGTACTCTAGCAGCGAGGAGGACTGCCCGTCGCCTCAGTACATTCTGGAAACATCGATTGCTATGACTGAGGAGTATCAGCCACAGGTCCAATACGAGGAGGAGCAACAGCCCTGCTGCAGCCATGACCTGCAGGCCACCGCGCAGCAGTAATAGTTCAGTTTACTTACATATGTATCGAGTACATATAGACACATTATATATATATATATATATATATATATATATATATATATAAATATTAACTGCACCAAGTCAAGCTCACAATTTACATTTTTCATATTTTGTTAAAAGAATTCATTTTACCATTTGAGTAGTTCAAATAGCGCAAGATCGTTGCACATTATGTAAACCTATATAAATATATTGGTATATAGAAAATTTACTTTTATAACACCATGCTAGAACATGGCATATTACAAAAGATCGAAGCATCAAAAATGTTCACATACATATATATTTTGTTAAATTAATTCATTTACATCACAAATGCATCAAGAGTAAAGTTTGATGCCAACGGCTAATCGTTGAAATAATGTTAAAATCATACTATATATAATAACTATATATAATAAATATGCTTTCGCTCGCAGAGCTCAAGCTCGAGTTGATTTAATCTGCTAAAAATGGGTAAAAAAATATATTTGAAAGTTGAATCAATGAAAATTCAAAAATTACGTTTTAATGTTGAATCTGTTTTTTATACCCTGAACCCATTGAAAATGGGAAATCAGGGTATATTGGTTTTGTTAAATGTCAAATGTATGTTACAGGCAGAAGGAGGCGTGGCAGACTCCATAAAGTATATATATTCTTGATCAGGACAGTGAGCTGAGTCAACATGGTCCGTCCGTCCTCGGAACCTATAAGAGCTAGACTCTTGAGGTTCTTTTGTAGATCCCTGTATACAGAGCTGTTAAAAATTCCATTTGAATGGAAATTCAAAATGGGTTTTCAGAACAAAAACCCGTTTTGAATTTCCATTCAAATGGAATTCTTAACAGCTCTGCCTGTATAGCTATATCGATAACCATTCCCGTTTTATTGTTATCGAATAAAAACCTTATCGAAATCACGTTATTAAATTATATCTCGTACATCTTTGACGCTAGAGTCTCCAAAATCAGCATTTAGATTCATTAATATTTTATACAATTTTGGTTTTTGTTATATTTTGCATACCGGATCCACATACAATTTTATAAGCTTACACAGGGGATCTACTAGTCTGGCACAAACGACTAGAATTTTCTTACTTGTTTAAATTCAAACAATTCAAAGTCACATTCAAAATTATTTATGAAAACTTAGGTAAAAATGAAGGAAACTTAAAATATGTTTATAAACCGAGACAGTTTCGAATATGCCAAACTCTACATATGAAGGTCTGCATCTCATACTTAAAATACTTATTTTTCTACAAATATATAAACTGTTATATATTTAGACTAGAAAACTGCTTTAGTATCTGGTGACCACAGCTGTATTTGGATATCGTGAAAGGATCTTAACTATTTGCAAATCAAATTGTTTTCACCCACTGACAATTTCGTTTCGTTGATTTTCGATTGGCTTCAAGTGAGGCAGAAGAAGGCAAATTTTATGATGTTACCACTGGGAAATCAATAAGTCAATAACCCGCATCGTGTGCACAGTTTTAGCTGTTGCATCCGCAAACAGCGCAGAGCAAAACAACAATTCAATTAACTCGAAACATGTCATCCATGTTGACAACTGCAAACTTCATTTACCAAAAACCCTTCTCCAATAGCAAATAAGATGCGGAATGTGACCGGAATGTGGGCCCCATAACGTAAATGCCACATTACCAAACTGTGAATTTGGCAGCAGCAAATTCAGCTTAGTTGCAATAGAGTAAGAGAGTAATCGAGATCTGTGCTGAGAAACGATGCGCCTAGAAGAACCTTGATCTGTTGAGTTTGTAACTGAATTTTGTTTTTTTAAACAATATACATATATTTTAGTATTTTAATATAAATGGATAAGTTTTTTGTTGTTGCTCATAAAATGAAGAGAGTTCAATAACTTGGATCTTGAAATAAACATGCTTGCCTCATATAAGCTATTATGCGGCGTCCTCCATTATCAATGCAATTTGCTTGTGAACTTTAATTTCTCTTTTTTATACCCTGAACCCATTGAAAATGGGAAATCAGGGTATAATGTTTTTGTGAAAATGTATGTAACAGGCAGAAGGAGACATGGCAGACCCCATAAAGTATATATATTCTTGATCAGCTCGACAAACTGAGTCGATATAGCCATGTCCGTCTGTCCGTCCGTCCGTCCGTCCGTCCGTGTGAACGTAGTGATCTCGCAAACCACAAAAGCTAGAGATCTGAAATTTGAAATGTAAACTCGTGTATATCCTACGCAGTACGAGTTTATCATTTTTTTTTCGATAACTCATCCCGTTTCCTTATTATCGATAAAAATCGATAACTTTTCTTCGTTTTTGAATACCGTTATAGCTATAGATTTCAGATTTACTGTGTGTATCCGTGTAATGAATACAAACATTTTGCAATTTTTGGATTTTGGATACCACGCCCACTTCCCCCCAAATTTGAAAAAAACGTATTTCAAATACTAGAGACTTGTGCTTTGGCAAATACATACATATGAATGTCATTATTACGCTGTAAAAGTTTGATTACGAAAGTCCATCTAGAAGCAAACCTATTCAACAAATAAGTTTCCAAAATATAGCCCATACTGCAGCCCAAGCGCTGCCCGCGCGCAGTCGCTGCGTAAACTGCGCAGTAGCAGAGAAAGTGCTTGTGCGTGCGTGTGCATGTACGTGTGTGTGTGTGTGTGTGTATGTGTTGTTTGTGTATATGTATATATAAAAGAAGCGTAACATGATTTGAATATCGCATCTTCGCAGGGTTCAGGGTAGCTCTTAGTCGAGCAGTCTCGACTAGAGCACTCTTACTTGTTTTTTTTTAGTTACAAACAAGTTAAAGTGATTCATTTAAAAGTAAACAGAGAAACAATTGAAATATCTATAAAAATTGAAATCTTCAATGAATTTTTAGAAAACATTAAACAATTGTTTTTGCATTTTTGCTTATTGATTTTTTATTTTAAATATGAAATAAATTGAAAAATAACTGAAACTCAATTAAAGGTCTATTTAGTTGGCGCTCAGTTCATCCAACAATAGTGTATTGTATCAAAAACACAAACGCTTGACACCTTTCAACTGTTGCAGTTTTTCATCAAATATTTTGTTAAGCAAATAGTTAAAAAAATAAAAATAAAATTCGTTTGCGTATATTGAAAAAGTTTATCAAAATATTTGCAAAACTTTACACTTAATAAATGTGGGTTAAAAAAACATATATAAATAAAATGTAAAAAAAGCTTGCACAATTTATTTAACAGTTCGGCTATAAATCCATCTAAGCCACATTGAGAAACGTTGCTGGGGGCGTAGGGCGTGGGGCGTGGCAGCTGACAGCTGCCCGTCGGTTTGATAAATAAAATGCAGCTCGAGTTGACAAACACACATAAATATTAGCAATAACAGAGCGCGCTACTCGGAGGTGCTCGACTAGCAGTTACCCTGTTTTTGCATGCGTATACTAAACTATAAGAGATTGTATATATATGTATTTCAAATTTAAAACCAGAGTGATACAATTTCCAATAACTATATTCGAGCAGCTGGTTCAGTTATTGAAAACATTTACCTTTTGAAATAAGAATTAATATTTGCCATTTGATCATGAATTATTTCATGTCAGCAGGCATGTTCGGCGCCAACAGTCGAGCGAGTCATCTAAAATTGGTGTGTATGAATTATCTGTGTGTGAATTATGTAACTTTTCATACATAATGGCATGGATGTACATTCCAATCGAAATCAGAAACAATATAATATCTTAAGCCGTTTGGGTTCTATTGCAATTTCTTTTGTTACTGCTCTTATTTGGTCTCTTATTTCTACTTCTTACACATAGAACGAATATGCCCAGAACTAACATTTTGAATGGGTATACAACTAAAACATATTTCCTCTCTCTATGTTTGTTTGTGTCTGTAGAGAATGAACTACATGTATTTCAGGGGGCGTGGCACTTGCTGTCAACTGTAGCGGCTGCTTTTAATTGCGTTCTCTTTTTTTATTTTTTACAATTTATTTTTATTCTTTTTTTTGCTTTGTTGTTTTTTTTTTTACTTTGAATAATTGCTGCGGAAATTGCCTTTTAGCAGCAATTTTGTGGCTAAGCAGAAAGAACAAAAAAAAAACAATAAAAAATCGCCGCGCGATAATTGATTGAAACAAAATGCAGTCGCATTGGTTTACAAATTTCTGCATTTTTTTCTGTTTATTTTGTTCGTGCTGCCAACTAAGCTCCGCACAAGCTGCATACTTTTGGGCGCTTAATCTGTGCGTCCTGCGCAGCGCCAAATCTGCTTTGGCTTTCTGCCCCACTGCCAGGCTGCCTGCCTGTCTGTCCGTCTGTCTCTCTGTCAGTTTGTCTGTCTGACTGGCGTAAAACTTTAACCACGTAAAATACGAGCCCGCTGGGCAACAGCCGCAAAACACACAGCCACACAACGCACATAAAAGAACAAGAAAAAAGAAATCCGCCCCGAAATGAACGAGCTGCAAACGTGGAGCATTCGAAATGCATATAAAAAAAAAAAACAACGGCTGCAATCCGTTGGCCCAAAAAGCAGTGGCCAGCGTTGCCAGACTGGCTCGAATTTCGGATGAGCTATGCGAGCGCAATTGTGGTGACTAATGATTTGTGCCACAAATTTGCTTTGGCTAGTGTTACTGTTAGTTAGTTATAAAAGGCCTAGGAAGAAATACTTTCTAGAAAATGATCCTATTTCCAACTGTTAAGTGGCCCATAGAAGTTAGGTTCAAATCCCGATAAGTTCTAAAATATTGCATAATAAACGATCTGCTCCATTAAATGGGCATCTCCTTATGCTATATAGTACAATGGATTCATATTGCTCTTCTTTGCGATTCTCATCAGTCATAATTCTTTATGTAAAAGTACAAATATTTGTGTAAACTCACTTAACAATAGTCATTTATTTCTATCTTTTGTTTCTTCGTATTATTTGATGATCTTCTTTGTTTGAGTTGCTTCTATAGAACTGATATTTTGCAATTAGAAACATTTTTTATATTTGATTTCACATTTTACAAAAAATTTTAAAATTCAATACAAATTTGATTTTAGTTCTCTATTAAATGTAGAATTTTCGCCATATCCAATGTGTTCTATAATATTGAATATCTAACGAATTTATGTACACAGTGCAGTTCGATGTGTTGTGCAGCGCCAGACTATACAGTCGCGCCTACATGCAGCCCCTTCTCGCCAGCCGTCTATCAACCGGAAACAGCAAAGCAACTGCAACACAAAAAGTAACCAAAATATATATATATGTATATAAAAAAAAACGGAAAATGTGTAAAGGGAAAATGAATGAAAACGGAGCAGAGTCGAGCGGACCTCTGTGTGGGACGCCGCTTCAATTTCATGTCGAGTAAATTTTAATTTACAGCTCTTTTGTGACCGCAGGTTTTGCCAGCATGCGAGCCGAAAACTTTTTTCCTTTTTTACTTTTTATTTTATTTTCTTTCTTTTTTTAAACTGGTTAATTTGTTTTTCTTTCTATTTTCCTGAGCGGATATATATGACTTTTGGGCTATTTGGTCAGTTTGGCATGTTGGCCAAATAACATATATACATATATATGTATATATATATATGCCATTTGCTGCAGGGCCACATTTGCCATTAGTGCAAACAGCCGCAGGGGGTGTGGCTTGGCGTGGGGCGGCTGGTTTCACAAAAGGCGCCGCTGGACTAATTGCAGCTGGAAAAAGTCTAAACTATGCTTCATTAGCGCCCGCTGAAAACTCTATTAGCCAAATGAGGCAGAGGCGGAAAAAAAGGGAAAAGAGTCGAAAAAGTTGTACGCGTCGGAAAAACGTGCGGCGCCTAAATAATGTACAAAACTTTATTGGCAAATGCTAAACAAAAACAATTAAAATGCAATTAAAAAGCATAAATTACGGGCGCAGTTTTGTTGGCAGTGGGCGTGGTCAAGGAAATTCTATATATATAATTTATACATATATGAAATCATTTATTTTTGGTGTTTTTTTTTATTTTTATATTGTGTGTTGTCAGCTGGAGCAAATTGCAGCTCAATTTGAACAGAAATACATCAATGTCTGGCACACATGCAAAAAGAAAAACAAAACAAAAAAAAACTTAGCGCATTTTATCATCTATTGTCATTTTTCATGCTGCCAGCAGCAACAACAACAACAATAAGATGTAGGGAAAAAGGGTTAACAATTTTTATGTGTCAACAAGAATAATTTGTGTCACGCAGCGCAAAAACTTGGCTGAGAGATGACAAAATAGAAACAAGAACTGGCAAAAGTGTCGTAAACAAAAGCAGGCAGCATATTAATAATGAAACCGGGACAACCAGCATGAAAACACACACACACACACACACACGCACAAGCCAAACAAACAAACGTTCGAAACAACAAAAATGTGGAAAGAAATCAACAAGCATCTAGAAATTAATACTCACACACACACACACACACACACACACACACATACACACACACATACACACACACACACACACACACACACACACACACACACACACACACATACACTACAGGACATACTCTCCTTACAAACGGCCGCCAGCTACGTGCTGTATGTGTTTGCATCTGTGTGTGTGTGGTTGTGTCTGTGTTGCGTGCACGTGTCATAATCCTTTTGCTCTGCAACATTTTTCTCCTTTGTGCAATGTTTGTTGTATTTTTTTTTGTCTGTCTGAGCTTTGCGCTTTCGGCAAAAATTTTCTCAATTTTCACAAATTTCTCAAATTTCAGACAATTGCCAAGTTTTTTCACGTTAGGCCATCTTTTGTAATATGAATCTTTATTTGACGCAATTGTTTTTGGTATACGAAAGGAAAGCAATGAGAAGCTTTTATGCAATTAAGTCAATTATTGAAGTAAATACATTAAACTTTGATATAAATTGTTACCTCATAGAAAAGCATATTAAATATATTATGTATTTAATTTCCCTTTCTTACTCTCTCACACACAGAAACACCTTTAATATTGGCCAGGCAATAAGCCAAATTACGAAATTTGCCGCCTACTTCATTTCGTTGCCTTTCCATTGCGAGTTGCCAGGCAACAGATTCCTTTGTGTTCTTGTTCGTTGTACCTCATTAATCCAAATGAATGAAGCTTAGAGGCTGTTTGGAACTTGTACAGATTCTGATGGGCTGGGCTGCTATTTAGGCATTCAGTTATTAATAAAACGAACTATGAATAAAGCCACGAAGTGCTTAACAGAATAACTAGCTATTATGTTTGCTGACTGTGCAGGCATGGAAGGTTGTAAGCTCTCTCTCTCTCTCTCTCTCTCTCTCTCTAAGTGAGATAAATATACCTAGAAATACTCTGTGTCATCTGAGTAATTCCTGAAATATATTATTCCAAATGCTACTGCTCAAATTCTCATTCTCTAAAGACATTTTCCGGCTTTCTGCTCCTTTTCCATTAGATTTCTCAAACAGTTTCAATTTCTCCAAGTGTAACCCACATTCGATATCGATAGACAGGTAAAAATGTTGAGTCATTGAGGGCATATTACGCATACGCCGCTTGTCGCATAGCTGTCGAAATTGCTTAATGATGACACCGAGTATTTCAGTGGCAAAACCTTATTTTAATTGCAAAATGGCTACTGTTAATGCAAAGTGGAGCACGAGTGGGGAATGCTTTTCCCTGGGGCATTAGCACTGGCACAGGCCTCTAATTATTTTGTAAATGCGGCCGCCCGCAACGCTGCGCTTCATTAAAACGCGCGCAAAAAAAAATAAAATAAAAAAACCAAATGCTGGCGACATCTCTAACTCCGTCTCCAGTTCCAGCTCCTGCTCCAGCTGTCTCTGATGGATGACTTAATCACCCAGAAAAGCGCCACACAAATCAACAAGCAAACAACGCGCCGCCGAAGCGATTCTCGCAGAAGTTTAACGAGCGGCCAAATGGCCGCTGCGGCAGCAACAGCAACAGCAACAGCAACAGCGACAACGACCCAGCGGCCCGACCTCAAAATTAATGGAGCAAATCAAACGAGCAAAAGGCAGTTCCAGTACGAGTACCAGTACCAGTTCCAGTTCCAGCTGCAGTTCCAGTTCCATAGCTGGCTTTTGGGTTAATAATGACAAGATTTGTGTCTGCCGCATACGAAATTAGCCGCGGCCCAGCGTCCGGCGTTGCCAGACAATTTTTATTCTTTCTCTTCTGTGTTTTGTTTCTGTTTTTGTTTTTGTATTCTCATTAATTTTGCAGTAGATGTGTCCCGTCGCGTTGTTATAGAGTTTGTTTTTAATTAAAGTCCAAGCGCGAATTGCAAAAATATTAGCTTCCGGCGCAGCCACGAAAAAAAATATATTAAAAGCAAAGAGTGGGCGTCCTGGTGTAGACAAGCAGCTATCTTGCAATGTCCCCTCACCCATATAAGTGAGTGACTGAAATAGGTTCTTAACTAACAGATACTCTATAGAATGGCTTTTACTGACAAGTGGACATATGCATATAAATATATCTACATGTTTTATTTAAAGTGGAATATCAAAAGTGATATCCGGTTGGTATTTTCAATATTCATATGCAGTTTTTGTTTGGTATTCTTAACTATTCTTAACAGCATTCATAAGAATATAAGCTGCTTTTTATGTTAATGAGTATATTGCTTATTCACAAAATGTTATTCCAAAGAAATAAATAAACAAAATTGTTTACCAACTAGAAAATACCCTGTAAATGTTTTAAAAATTACTCATAGACTTTTGAGCAAGTTTATATGCTAGCCAGAAAATATGGCCTAAACTGTTTTTTAGTGTAAGTTGCATAAAATGTTAATAAAGAATAATTACATTGATTTATTTGAAAATTAAAATATCTTTGCATTGGACTCTAACAATTGTTACTTAGCCATTTGGTTATACTTGATTCATAGTTTTTAAAGGAATCTTCTATATTGTTTAAATTTAAGCTCTGAGCTAAGTCCAATCGTTGTGCAGTTCTTTTATATGCCCATTCGTTGCGTTTTCATATTTACAGGGTATAAGCAATTCGTTTCGTCTTAAGCGCGCTCACTTTAGTGTTTAAAATTTATTCACGTTTTTGTTCGCGTTGGCGGCTTTAATTAAGCAAACGGCACAGCGGAAATTACCTAACCAAGGAGTCGAGGCCAGCAGCGCAGACATACCCAGTCCGCCTCGCCCACATGCGAGGCATCATGCAAATGTGCACACAGTCACCTACTCGCCCGCCAATCCACTACTCCTGTTTCGGTGGCCAATACACAAACACAAACACACACACACACACACACAGAGAGAGAGAGAGCGAAAATTCGTTGAATTCGCATAAAATGTAATAATAATTTCGCACAACGCGTTTTTAGTGGAGGTTTTTCGGTCAAAAGTTGCTGTAACGGAAACAGCTGTTTCCGCAGCTAGTACAGCCACACCCACCACACTCCCGCCCACTCATGGCCCCTGTAGCTGCAGCTGCCCACTCGACCCGCTCGTTCCACAATTTACTATTCATTTGAATTTTGGCTGCCGACTTTTGTGCTGTTTGCCACCGCACAGACCATAAAATGCAAAAGATTATGAAAAGTGCCGCTGCTGTGGCTATGCCGCAGTCACTTCCACTTCCTTAGCAAACACACACACATACATACTGTACATACACACACACACATGCATAGTTGTGCCGCACAATAACAGTAATAATAATAATAATGCAGGCAGCCGCTGCATAGCATATGGAGCTCATTTTGGCAGGAGTTAAGAGCGCTCGAATACAATTTGTGGTTGAAGAAAAACACTTTTCGGTAACTCGAAATATACCAAGAAGTTTCAGCTTTCGCTGAGAATGCTTGGTGGTTGCTGAAAGTTTATAATCAATCTATAAATATTGCATGCAATTTTGCATGTTTTTTGTAACTCTAAATTGAGTTGACTGCATCTGAAGTAGTTTTGGCAGTGAATATTAGAAGAATGTAAATGTTATTTAATTTATTTTTAGATAAATCATTATAAATATAGAAAAACTACATTTATTTCATATTTTCTATGAAATTAAATGATTTAAGTATTCTGCATTATTATTATTAATATTTATATCAGCATTAAGTATGTTTATCCTAAGCCTTTGAGCAGTCTGGCAGCACAGACATAGATTAGTACTGTTGCTCTGCTGCAGTCAGCTTTTAATGCTTTTGCAGTTGAAATGGCTTTCGCTTTAAGGAAGCACAGGACAATCGTAAAGGCGTCTACATTGTGTCCCTTCTGCTGGCGCACAGCTGTGTTAAAAGTTATTGTGGAAGCTGCGTGTGTATGTATTTGGTGTGGGCATCCTTTTGGCTCAATTTGAACATGCTGCAGCATGAAGAGTAGCTCGTTTGTTTGTTCGCCTGTGATTGAAGCACATGCAACAATTTAAGGGCTTATAAAAGTTGTGTGCATATTTTATAAATGCATCATTTGCCAAAGCTTTTTATTGCACGTATTGATTTATTGCATATTGATTACAAATTGATGTTTATTACACGTCAGATAAGTTAGCGTTCGGTTGGCCTAGGGGCTTGCCTTCATTTGCATTTGTCACGCTCGTTAGAGTTCTCCTAATTCCCATTAGTCGAACTGTAATGCGTAATTCGATATGTTATGGCATTCACGTGACTACAAACTTCTTCCACTTTGCTCGTATGCCATCTGCAGCAATTTGTAGATGAGACTGAGGAGTAACCCATTCGGCTGCCTCTCTCCCTCTCTCTCTCTCTCTCTCCTCTGTCTGAAAGTTCGAGTTGAAACGGATGCTTACGAGCTTACAACGAGCAAACTTTGCCACTTGGAAAATTGTATATTCTTTAAGCTGAAGCACAGAGACACAAACACTGACACAGACACAGCCACAGCCACAGCTCATAAATAGCATAGAGATGGCATAGTCGAAGGAACTGTGCCAGCTTTTAGTTTTACTTGGCAGCAAGAAGTACTGTAAACTGAAGCCTTTTAGATTAGCTACATAAGTAGTTGTGCTATTTAGGACGAGTCAAAATCAAGACTTGAGGGTCACCTAATGTGCTTCATAAAATGTGTGATATGTGTGTTTTGGCTTAACCAATTCAATATGAGATGGGAAAAGGATGCTAAATAATTTAGAGTTTGATGTGCCCAACTTTATTGATCTTTGAATTGCAAAGCGAAGCCTTATATTTCTATCTGATTAATTTGACATTTATTCATCTTTACCCTTGTCTCGTTTCACTAACTGCCAATTCACTTTTGGTTATGTTTTAGCTTGAAAATTTAAAGTAATTGTGTTATTTACTTTGGAACTTATAAGTATGTAAATTGTTGACTTTGTTGCAGCTTAAACATATATTCTTTCTCAAAAGCTATTCTTATATTTATTGTTCTACATATGTAACATGTATTTCAAATATCAAATGTAACCACAACTCTTATGTCCTTTCGCTCTTTTAGTTTAGGTTAAATTGCAATTTAATTTTAAATTTAATTTTATTATGTGGAGCAGACTCTAAGTTGACATTTTTCATTTAGCTCTTGGGGTCTGCTTCCTGTTCCTATTTACCTGCAGCCCTGCAGCTATTGAACTTTTGTGCCACAGGCGCAAATTATTTTTGCAGCTAGGCAAACTCACGAGGGGCTTTTTGCAATTTTCCACATGCCAATTTTTTAGGGGGCAGCTACAGCAGTTGCCTGTAGCGCCTGAAATTACATTTTCCACATTAATAAAAGAAAATAAAATAAGGAAATATACTCGTATATATATATACTCGTAGAAAAAACAGCAAAAGCTGAGCTGCCACTGCTGCTGTTGCACGAACTATGCAAATGCGTCGCGTGCAGCACAGCAGATAAAGCAGTAGCAGGAGACACATGTGTGTGTGTTTTCTCTCGTATCCTTTTTTTTTTTTGGTACTCCCTCGAGAGTTGGCTGACTTTTGGGCTTGAGGGTTTGAGGTCTGAGGAAAATAGTTGCGAGTAGGGTCTACATAGTCGCACATAATGTGCAGCAGCTGTTGCCGCCAGTGCCAAAAGTTACAATAAATTCTTGCATTAGTTCGCAGCGCAGCTGCTGCTCGAAAACGTTTCAAAAATATATTTAAAGAGAGAAAAAAATAAATAAAAAATATATATAAAGCAATCATGACTAAATAAATAATGAGCCGTGCAAATAAAACAATGCCTGAACGATTGAGGGCAACAAAACAAATTGAGTTGGGCCCAAACGCTTGCTAAGGCAGAAAGGAGCCCCGGGTTATTTGCACTCTTTTAATAAGAAAATTAATTAGCTCGTAATTTTTGTTTCTTGCTAAACCGCAAAAACAGTTGAGGAGCTACTGCGGAAACATCAAACAAGCGAGAAGCTGACTTAATTAAGGCTTTAAATAGACTTTTTCTTGAATTTAATTAAAACAATTCTTAAGAATTTTTTAAAGTCCTCAACAAATAGTTGAAATAAAGAGGCGCTTGCTTTGACATTAAGAAAATGACAACTCCTAGAAATAATATCAGTTAATTTATTTGCTTACATTTATTTAGGGTTAAGTTTTGTGAGCTTAATAATAATTAAAAATATATTTAAATAATAAAATATTTAAAATAAAGTGAAAGAAATTTGTAGAAAAATATATTAAATTGTTAAACAATTTAAATACATTTATTAAAAATAAATAATAATTTAATTAGTAATAAATTAGTATATTCTTAATTATTTATTATTAAATAAATATTAAATAAATAAATTTAGTTAATTTATTTATTGATATTTTATTTTGTATTTAATACAGAAATAATAAAATTTATAAAAAAATTAAATAAACGCTTTTCGATATTCTGTTTCACGTCTATGATTGAGTTTCCGCTCAATACATATACTTATATATATATATATATATATATATATATATATATATATTATATAGCCATATATATGGCTCATATAATGGAAAACCTTATTATGTTCCTGAATCTATAGAAAGCTTATGTGGTTGCTAGCCAAATGTAGGCACAGCACAGTTTGGCAGTCCAATGGCAATGACTTCCTATCCCGCAGGGTTTCAAGTTTTATGCCAGCTATGGGAATGGGCAACTTTTGTTGTTGTTGCTGCTGCTGCTACTGTAGTTACTCAAGCTTTTTATTGTTGTTTCAAGTGGTTGGCTTTGTTGTTGCTTCTGTTGTATAGATAACTACGTGCTAAGAAATGTGTAACAAACTACACACACTGCGATGCAGGCACGAATAAAGATACAGATACAAATAGTCAAATAATATATATATATATATATATATATATATATATATATATATATATATATATATATATATATATATATATATGTATATATATATTTATGTATAGATATAGCAGAGTCTGTGCCCACAGCCGAATCAGACAATGGCATTGCTGCTCGACGTCCCTCCATGGACCCATTCTAATAAAAGGGAAGCATTGCGAGTGCCATTTTGTGCTGCCTGCCAGTGATGCGAAGCTTTGGCAAATTTGTGTATTGTGAAAGTCACTGGACACAAAGAAACTCCCAGAGGCGGCTTTCAAATACGCAGCACTGGCATTTTTTATGGTCGCACGTGCAGCTATATCTACGTATATATTGTATTTATATAGCTAGCCAGGCTATGGCTAGTTGTGGTTGCAGTTTCTGGCATTGCTCAACACTGATTCTTGGCAAATCCTTTTGCCGTTTCACAGTTGAGCCTTAGCTCTTCCTATTTTTTTAGGCATTTGAGTTATAAATGCCGCACTACTTGAATGAATCTCATGGGCGTAATAGTTTTCAAATGGCTTTTATCTAGCTCCAGTTCTCGCACACGAGTTGCTGTCCGCTCCCCTCTTTTGCAGCTCACCCTCAAACAATCTGTGAGCGTGTGTGTCTGTGTGTGTGTGTGTGTGTGTGTGTGTGGGGGAAGCAACAAATTGCCATTATATGCAATTTGTGGTACACACCAGAAAACACGCGCATCCCACATTTAGAGGGAGAGAGCGAAAGAGCTGAAGTATTTGGTAGCTGCTGCAAGCATTCATCGCATTGCTCGCATGTCTTCGGTTTCAGTTGCTAAAAGGCAGCTCAACTGTAGTCAGCCAACCAGGTAGCCAACCAGCCAGTCAGCCACGTATCAGTTACACTCTTTAACAAAAAAAAAGAAAATAAAATAAATTGAATACAATTGAAATTGATATATGGATTGACTGCCAGGCGAAGCTAGTTTTCTAGAAATATCTGCTTGAAAAGTATGTAGTGCGATCTGCATAGAAGCTTAAATTGTTATACAAATACGATTTTATTGAGTTCAATTTACCTCTGATAGATACATCTACTTTGTATATATTGCTTATGATAAATAAATATAAATTTCTCTTTAAGTGTAAAGCTTGCCGAAGTTTACTCTAAAGAGGTAAACTCCCATATAATTATTTATTTACATCTGTATATTTTGTATGTTATGTTTATCTCAATTTACAGTCTGTCCTCAAATTCATGCTGTGTAGTGTAATGCTTGTTGTCTTGTTTGACGCACTTTTTAGCTTAGTTTCAGGTGCAGCCGTTTGGATAGTAATTTGTAAATGTTATAAAATGCTCGCAACTTAATTGCAGCAGAAGTAACTAAGGTAAAATAATTCCCGCAGCCACTGAACAGGAATGCGTTTTTGCCAAGAAACAGTTATCCGGGAGAGAAACTTGTGCTGAATTCTTGTATACACGTGGCGTATGCGCAACGTTAATTACTCATGCGGCAACGTGATGTATGCGCAATCAGAAATTCCTCTCGTGCTTTTCGATTCAGTACTTTAAGGCGTCTGATTAAATTAAGCATATTTAATTTGAATAAATGTGCCACCAAATAGATTTTGACCTTCGGTTCAATGCTAAGCCCTGAACAATTTTTTATGCCAAATGCCAATCAAGCCGTAAGCCATGGAAATAGATTTATTGCTGTGGCTGCTTAACTGTAGCCATGTCCTTGTATCCAGCCACTACAAATAGCTGGCGCAGCCTTCGCCTGCAGAAACTAATCAATTTTCTATTTTCACATTTTTTTCAATTTTCCCATTTTTGCATTTACGTTTCCGGTCAATTAACGTGATGAAAAATGCATGCAACTTAATCAGAGTAACAAAGTGAGGGAAGGTGACTGAAAAACAGTTGATAAGTGAGGCAAATGAGTGAGGCATGATTAAAGCAAACATGAAAAAGGAAATGCGAGATTGATTAAGTCATTGAAGAGGGCAAAGTATCTATACAGACACGTGATGAAGCACATTTAACAGGCTTATGACAATGTCCATCAGCTTAGCAATGCTCCAGATGAGCACTACTATAATAGTACAATATTTACTCAGAAAATGCATGTTATATTTTGTAAATAAATAAACGAAATGCCAAGGCAATATACAATAATCGATATTACCTCAAACTAATTTTAGCTCAAATATAGTAACAAATTCACTTTAAATGAAATTGCGTAATTAGATATGATATTCAAGGCTCATTCTGCAAAAGTCGTTCCTTTGTGATGAAATCACATGTATCAAATGTAAATTAAACTTATGTCTGCTGTGCGATGAACGCATGCAGTCAAAGTTATTGTATGTGAAACAGATATGCTTCAAAATGTGTTGTACTAATTGAATGTCTTAAATTTAAATTTAACTTTGACGGGAATTCCCTTACCTTGTACACAATTCTGATAAGTTGATATGCCTATATCCTGAGGCTATAATATTTCATTAATTTACTATATTTACAAAGCTATTTAATCTTGCTCGTACAAATGGCTTTGTTCTTTCTCATTACATTAATGTGGAAACCACATTGCTGGCTCGGCCCCGGCCGCAGCCTCAGCCCTAGCCCGTTCTAGTGTCCCTGCTACAACCCCAATTTATTTGCCCGTCATCGCAATTTAATTTGTGTGCTAATGTTTTGCTTTGTAAAATCCTAATGTATGTATATATATATATATTAAAAGTAAAAAACCTTGCGATGAGATATTTTTATATATAACAGCCATTTCCTGTGTTGCGATATAAATGAGTGTAACACCGGGCGTATTAGCAATTTTAATGCACTTGGCCTTCTGGCACGCTCTCTCGTATTAAATGCTAATTTCGCATAAGGCACACAGCACACGGCCAAAAGCTTAAAGGAGAAGCAAGGCAAGGCATAGAAAAAGGACACACACTCGCATACACACACACACACACACACACACTGAGTCGCACTACATGACATTTTACAAGTTATTATTATGCAAAGGACACGCGGCGACTCTTGTCGTTATCCTGTTGCAAAATCTGCGACGGTGTTGGAAAATTTACATTTATTCATGGCATAAATAAAGCATAGAACGAAACACGAAACCTACAAAAAATGTGAATATATATGAGTGAAAGCTTGACTCCTCGGAACAGAACCTGTGTCTGTTTAGATCGCGCCGGTGGCTTTCAATTCAGCTGCAATTTGGTGGTCTGCACCTGCTTGTCGCGCTTAACGCCAGCCACAAATGTTGTTTAAACAGAAATTCGAGCGTCAGCAATTACATGATATATTTAACATCTGGTTTAGGCCAATGCACCGACTGACAGCTGTATGCGGTCTAATGGCCCGCCCCCATCAGCATCAGCTATGACTAGCCTCAGTTGATTTGAATGTTGAGTGGTTTTCGCCAACATTTGCATGAATTTCCCAAATACAAAATACGAATTGCAAAAATGTTGTAATCAACGCAACGCATTTTTGATTGCCCCAACAAATAATATATAATTAAGGTGCGCATCGTGTGCACAATAGGCCGCAAATTAGATGTGAAATAGAGATTAAAAAACAATATTGTAAAGGGAAAACCCTTAAAATGCTGCTCTGCTTTTAAAGATAAATAAATAAATATTTGAATTGTTGTGAAATAAAAAGCAAACTTAAAATTGAAATAGAAAAGTTTTGCAGTTTAATTACTGAAAAACAGAAAATCAAATCTAAAATTTATATAATACCTAAAATTTAATTGAATTAAATTTTTACCATTGCAATTTAGAGTTAACAAATATTTTGAAAGAATTTTCAACATTTAAATGAATTTTCAGCTGTAAATCATTTTGTTTTGCTTAGAGCTAATTATCTCTAGAAATGTAATTAAATGTACAACATATAAAAATGTACAAAATTCCAATTTTCAGATTTGTCAACAAATATTTACTTTAAATTAGAATTCGAATTTAATTTTACAAATTACAAATGCTTCAGTAACTTCCTTCAAGCCAATTTTATATTAATAAAATATTTAATCAGTTATAAATAGATTTATTCCCTTGACCGCAAATACCAAATTAATAAAGTTTCAGCGGAAACAAACTTGTGAACTTTTCGGTTGGATAATTAATGCCATGTTTAACCTCAAATTATGATAAAAACCTCACCTCAAAGTATTAGCAGATTAACTTCAAAATCACAAATGTTTGTTAATTGTCAATTTTGAGCTAGGTCCAACCGCAAAATGTATAAAATCCAGAAAGCAACACTTGACAACCCAGAAGCACTCAACTACATATTCCGAAGGGCCTCGGCACGCCCGAACACCCAAGGCAACTGAAAACCGAACCTCAAAGCATAAGCACATGAAGCCAATCCGACCGCAAGGCATAATGTTGCATAATATTGAATTAGAAATGCGTAAAATTAGCCGCAAAATGTTTGGCCGACGTACGTGTGAGAGCTGCTCGCTCTCGGGGACTCTGTCATAATTTTATGCACCACGGGGCAGTGTTAACCTTTGCGACAAATAATAAAATAAATTAAAATTAAACAGCGCAAAACAAATATGGAAAGTTCCATAAAATTTCCCTCGAGTCGTGTGGCGCGGTAAACTGCTCGCCAACTTTAAGCCAGGCGTGTGAGCCAACAAATATGGCTAAGAGCACAATTTTAGGTGTCTGTGTAGGGAGAGTGTACATGTGTGTGTGTGTGTGTGTGTGGATGGACGTGGGTGGGTGTGGCACACACTCGTCGAGACACCTGGCCACACTAAGATATGCATATAAAGCACATATGGCATATGGATATGGCGCCATGTGTATGGCATAAGCCACGGCTAACGGTAAACAAGTGCCAAGTAGTTTTCCTTTTATTTTCGTTTTCATTTTTTTTCTTATTTGTTTTTTTTTTTTTGTATTTTGGGGCTTTTGTAGGCAGCATAAAAAGTAAACAAGCTACTGTTGTTGTTATGCTAGCTTTTCATGTGATTGTAGTTTCAGTTCCCAGTTTCATTTTCCATGTTTTTTTTTTGGTTTTTTTTTAGCAACGTAAGCCAATTTGTTTGTCCGCCTGGTTCTGGATTTGAGTTTCTCAGAATTTATGCAGAAGTGAAAGAAACATTTTATTTGAAGAATAAAATAGTTAACATAAATAGTTCTGTAGTAAAAGCCAAAATATGCTTAAGAAATAGTTCGATATATAAGCAACCGAAATACAGAATGGAAATTAGTGAATTAAAGCTGAAAATTAATCTAACTAAAAGAAACTGTTTGAATAAAAGTTCAGAATCAATATTAACATAGAAAGGAGCTAGCAAATGTCTGTTTAAGTTTGAATTAGAGCAAAAAAGAAACTAATGTAGTTTATAAAAACTCAAATCGAAATGTTAGTTCAGGTAAGAAAAATGCATTTTGAAAACCATTAAAATGATGTCAAAAATTACAAAGTAATAATAAACTTGTATTGGAACTAAAATACTGGAACTAGAACAAGTAAACAGTACAAAATTAAACTTATTTTAGAAGCGAAGCGGTCTTTGGAACAAGAATATTAAAATACTGGCAACTTCTTATGTTTGTCTTCCCTCTGTGTTTCCCTCTTCTACATCCTTAGCCATCCGTGCATCTCATTCGCTCAAGCCTTCTCTGTATAGTGTATAGTGAATTCCATTTCCATTAACACTTTAATATTTAATGACTGCTGCTTATCGCATAATAATTGAATTGAGTTCCTTCGTCTTTTTGCTCATTATGTGATTATCTTTGTTTTGTAATATAAGCAATATGGTTAAGCTGCCAACGTTTTGTTTGCCTTTTTTATGGGGCTTAATTATTTTGCTCGTCCCTCGTCTTGTTTTCAATGGGAGTCGGTTGGCCTTGATAAATAATGCAAGCATCGACTTTGGTTTCGTTTTCACGCGCGGTCTCTTTAATGGGCCGAGCTTCTTCAGTTGCTCTACCCACGCTCCTCATACATAATTCTCAATCAAATGTCGGCCAAATACTCACACACACACACATACACTCATATACATTTATATATATATATATACAATATATGTATATGCATCTGTTTGTAATGTGCGGGCACGAAACATGATTTTCTTTATGTCGGCCTTCCTTTCGGGGCTTCCCCTTTCGAGCGCTTTCTTCTTGGGTGCCGTAAATAAGAGTTACGAATTTTCGGTTTGCCTTTTGAAACCGAAATTTAATTAATGCGTTTCCTTCGTGTTTTCGCATATTCATGTTACTAGCTAGCACTTTGTTTCGTTCGCTCGCGGCGAGCCAAAAAATCTGAGCCAGCTTCACACGTCTCTATGTGTGCATGTGTGTATGTGAGCGTGTGTGTGTGGCACGTTTTGATCATTAGCCTGGGAGTGTAGGTGTTATAAATATGCGTTAAACTGCGCTAATATGCATGGCAATGACAACCCCACACACTGTATGCCAGAAAGAGGATATTATGTAGATGTTGCACACAATTTATGGCGGGCACACGAGACAGCAGGACAATCAACCATGGTCAAATTCGAGCCAGCTGAGTTCAAGGATAAGGGCGCAGCCGCCTGTTGGAGTCGAAAATGTAAGCGGACCCGTCTTAAAGTTGTTTTTATAATAGCTGATATATAGCTGGTTTATGGCTCTGTTTTCGCTGCACTTTCAATTACAAACATTCGCTTGACTTCTAGACCGAACCCTTGGCCACTTTTTACTTTTCAACCTGCATAAATTATGCCACAGAAAGTGCCCACAATTATTTATTATGTCACCAAACGAGTTTTGTGTTGAAAGCTTGTCAGCCAAAGAAAAAACAAAAAAAAAAAATGTAAAAATATAAAAAAAGGCTTTAACACGCAGTCCCGGCTAATATTTCAAATAAATTTATACAAAAAGTAAGAGTGAACAAGAGGCAGCAGTAGAGGCCACAAACGACCCGTTTAACTTGGCCTTCAAGCATCATTTGTCAAGGCGTGAATTTCATGGCTCTTTAAACGCGAGCTTCAGTTGAATTTTGTTAGCTCTAACCACTGGCTGTCATATCCGCGGCAGTTTCAGGTTTTTGCTGATTAGCGTACATACACCACATGTGCAGCCCAAGCAGCATCCATCAGCCATCAACCATCAACTGAACTGACGACTGACACTGACTGACGGCGACTGACATTGATTGGTCCGTGGCAAAGAGCAATCTAAACCAATTCACGTTCAAGTGGTCGCATTTTGTGCTGGGTAAATTAGATGTATACTAAGGGCGGGTATTCCTAATATGCCATGGACTTAGTAGGCATAGACAGTTTTATAACTCAGTAATTTGCATATATGCTCTTCATATTTAATATGCTTGGTCTTTCTGCACGAGTTATTGCAAACAGAATCCGTCAATTAGCATTGCGTTATCATATCGACAACTATCATATCTATGTGACCTAGGAAAATAAGTTATATAGGTACATAAAATGGAATCAGTCCGATGCCTTTCAGCAAAGAGAACTTAAATATATTGAAGATGCTTTATGGGAAAATGTGTTTATGCTTTATATATAACTATAGTTAGCCAATTTATATTCGTAGCCTGTTTATTCTCTATTCTCCCTCCATAATTACCTTAGCAGGAGGGCATTTAGGTTTCGTTTTGAGGTCTTTGTTGTTTCTATTTTACGCTTGCGGTTGACATTTGAACATTTTGTTGTTGCTTTAGCTATTCCGCTTTACTGCTTTCATTGTCCGAGTCGTTTTGATTTTCATTTGACGGTCGACGCGGCTCAGACGTCGTATACGTAATCTGGCCGCGCTCAAATGTATGCTATGCTTTTTGCTTGCCTTTCGCAAATGGCAGGCGTGTTGACTTAATCAAAATGCCAACTGCCACACGTGGCTGGGATTTTGCTTTAGTTTTTCGTTGGCCATAAAGTGCACACGTGCATAGACTAAATGTTGCCGATAAAAATAAAGACACAGGCAGACAGACACAGAGAGAGAGAGAGAGAGAGAGAGAGAGGGCGATAAGAGATGGAGTGAGAAATTGAGAAGTTCAATTCAGCTTCAGAGTGCTTAGCATTTTCGAGCAATTTGCATAAATTTGTAGTTTTACTTGCGAGTTGCCAATCTCGCAATTTTGCTCTCTCAAAAATTCGTTGCTTGCTCTTGGTATGGAAATTTGTGCTCTTAGCATGCAGTGCAATTAATGGAAGACCTCTTAAAGCATCTGCTCTACATACACATGACTTTTAATGAATTTATGCAACTTGTATTTGCCAGCTGACGGCTCAATTTATGGGCTTCGACTGCACTTAAAGGCATTTTGCACAACCAACTTTCCTTTTAGCCCTCCTCTTCCCAGCCCCTTTGACTGCCCGCACAGCTCACAGCGCACAGCTGACCTCATAAATAAGCAGAGACCATGCAATTATGCGCTTGAGCTGTCATTGCCCGCTGCCCGTTGGTGTGAAAATTGCATATTGGCATAAATTAATCAGCTAGCTGCAGCACCGGCTGGCTCTGATTGGACTCGATTGGCCCAACTATTCAATTGACTGACGGCCTGCGGGCGGAATACACATACATACATGTATATATAACTGAGTGTCTGTGTGTGTATGTGTGGCAGCTCAATTCATTTACCTATTCAGAAAAGAAATTGCAAGTCAGCTGCCAGCTTGAAGCAGTTGGTTTTCATGTTAAACTAATTTAAATAGTTAATTTTCATTCAGCTAACAGTTGGTGCCCGAGTATTTTGTGGTATTAATTTAAGACCTTAATAATTTTAAAATATCTTAGCATACTTGTCATGTTCATATATTTATTAATTCAACTACTCATCATCTTCGTAAGATTCATTTGAAAATAGTCAAATGGGCTTAGCCATATTTCTTGTTTTCTTTAAGTTCTAAGCGAGAGAGGAGTAATAGTGTAGGCCTTGTTCAATTTTAAGCCGAAGACAAACAATTTGAGTAACACTTTATGTAGCAGCTCAGCAAAAAGCCGCAGCTGAATGAGTTATTGCTGCAGTGGCTGCCCTTTGGTGTGCTGCATTTACTTGTGGGTTCAGTTTAATTGATTTGCCTTAAGGCTCAACTGAACTTGAAGCAAAGGCTAGGCAAGAAAAAAAAGCAGTGTAGCCCAGCTGAAAAGGAAACTGCAGACAATTAAGCAAACGTAGCAAGCAGAATACACGAAAGATGGCGAGGGATGAGGCACGCTTGCAAGTGGCAAGTGGCAGTGAGAATTGCTGTGAGAACTGTAGCAATTACTTACTCGAAATCTGTTGGCCTGGCCCCGGCCTGGCTGTGCGGGAGACTTAGCAAAGTCTCGACTCTTGCGGCGTGAAAGTGAAATACTTTTTGCCAAGGACTTTTATTGTTGCGGTTAGGATTGCAGCCCACTTTTCCAACCTCGCTGTTTGCTTCAAAGATTGCAGCGCAAAGGGCAAAAGGAATTGTGTCAAGCGTTGTGCCTGCGCTCTGATTTGATTACAGATTGCAAGTAGTCCGGCAATATTTATTTTGAGTCTGCGTAAAGCACATTTCTAATTAAATTATTAGACTACGTTCAATTTCATTAAAGCGACCTGCATTTAAGTGGCCTACAACATTGTGGCTGTGCACCATCCAGTCTGCTGTTGCGTGGAACAACAAAAGTCAGTTGACAATGTGTGAGAAATTAATTGCAATTGCGACCAAATTGGATAACCGCAAATAAATTCGCGTAATGGTTGACATTTTATTGCTGTCTGAGGTATACAATGGCAGAAAAGACGCGGGCGTGCGCGTTTCATAGGCGATTTTAAACGCGTCGATTACGTGACATGCACAACAAATGACAGACGTGAAGGGAAAGCACAGAATGAGAGGTAGGAAGAGAATGAAAAATCAAGAAAGAGATAGAGAGAGAGAGAGAGAGAGAGAGAGAGAGAGAGTGAGAGAGAGAGAGAAGTATGTAGAGGAAGAAGAGAAAGTTAAACTTGATGCGAGGATTTAAGGCAAAAACATTTGGAGATGAAATAAAGGTAAAAGAGAAGAAGAAGAGAGAAAAATGAAATTGAACTTAAATTTTGCTCACAGCAATAAAGTACCTAAGTTTGAACCTGTGTAAAATCTGGCTGGCTTTAAAGAAATAAAGAAGAAAGTCAAGTATTAGAGAGCTAAAGGTCGCACTTAGAGATATTTACTAAAGAAAAAGTAGAACAAATTGAATCAACAAAAATTTTAAATGTATTGAAATAGAGAATATAAGAATTGGAGCAATACAAATATATTTTTGAAATATATAAAACTATCTAAGTCAACGAAAATGGGATTTTAATATTCATATTAAACAAATAAATATAAATAAATAATCGTTGAATAAATAAGGAATTTAATCCGTATTATCATATCAAGCTTGCATGGCTACAATTAATATATATTTCAAATATGTAACCAGATTGATTTTTATGTCAACTGCTGCTGGCATCACTTTCATAAATATCCTCTCCGCTTTATCACCTTTTTATTTGTTTTTAGCCGCTGTTGCTAAGCGAATACCTAAGCATTTTATAAACTGTTTATGTAAACGATTTAGCATCAATTTTCCATCAGATTTCAAAATTGTTGCATGCCGCACACAGGAGGCGGTGACAATGCAGCAGTTGCCTTTCAGCTTGGTTCAACAATCGTCTGTTCGCTGGAAGCGTTGTCCGCCATCAAGCAATCACTCAAAGTTGTCCGCATTTGCATAAACACTTCTAATCCTAATGCCCAGCAGATTGCTGCTGCAGCAGCAATAGCAGTAGCAATAGCAGCAGTGTGCTCCAAGCTACTTACAGTCAATTGACCCGCAGCCCCACTCTATCGCATTGAAGTGACAGCGCTACAAGACCCAACAGCACTAGACAGGAGCAGCAGGAGGAGCAGCCGGCAACCAATTGATGTTGCTCGGGTGGGAGGCTTTTGCTTTGGCTTTGGCTGGTTTCCTTTTCCTTTTGCAGCACTCTGCTGCGATTACATCAAACAAACTCTGGGCCATTGCCAACTCCTATGTCACTCAAAGTATCGCGCGTTATTGCCGTTTGTCTGGGCCAGAATGTGGTCGTAGCCACAGGACTAGAGTTACAGGAGCTGGCAACAGCAGCAGCAGCAGCAGCAGTGTTTAGGCCGTCAGTCAATGTGTCAGCTGCGTGGCATTTGAGCTGATGTCTTGCAGCTACGATTTATATACCATGTCGCTGCGAAAATTGCTTAAAAGGATATTAGAAGTGCAATTTAAAAAATTAGCTTGATTTGACTTACAAAATTTAATATTAATATGGTTTGCATGCAAACAACTTCTGATGATTCGGTAAAAAATATGTTTAATGCTTTGACCTACTCCTCAACTTGAGCATCATTTTTAGCATTGTTTTCAGATTTACTGGGTATCTTCAAGTATATTAAAGCCAACATATATTTCATATATTCCTGCTGCTTGTTTCATTTTGTCCTCACAAAAAATTGCAGTTTATTCATGAACTAAAAATTCGTTTAGTTGAAAGTTGTTATTATTCGTGTGGTACATGCATCTCGCTTCTTTCAATCTTCCCCCACGCCAAACATCCCCGGACTATTGTCCTTGTAAAAGTTTATCGCGCCAAAAATATAAAAAAAAATTGCTGATTAACTTTGGCAAACTGCAAGCGATGTAAATCGCATAGAGAATACTCTATTGGAGGAGGGTCTGCTGGATTCATAAGATTTCCTGAACTAAATATTTAAAACAATATTAATTAATTATTAATTATTGAAATTAAAGTACGAATTACACATATATTCTTTAAACAAAATTTATTTGCCTATTGAATAATATTTTAAAGTTTATTTTATAGTGCAGCTGCAGTTCGTTTTGCTCTAGCTTTAACTTTACTATGTACATTTTTATTATATTTTTTTCTGTGAACATATACTTATTTTTTTTAATATTCTCTCTGCTTAAAGTTTGCAATATAATTTCAGTTAGTTCTCGAGACTTTGCGTAGCTCCATTGAAATTATAATTCACTTGGCATGCTCGGCTAGCTGCTTGTCCCACTAGTTCCCCCACTGGCTCTCACTGTTGGGCCCTGCCACTGGTTCCCCAACTCGTCAACCGAACTGACGCACTTTGCATAAATTTGAGCTTGAAGCATTGCACTTGGTTGACACATTTTGTTTGGAGTTCAGCTCCGCCCCCTGCCCTTTCCATCCACTTTTAACCCTTTTCCCACTTTGTTGTTGTTCATTTGTAAAACAAAAAAACAAAAAAGTAGCAAAAGGAGATGAAGAAAACTTTTGTCTCTGGCGCAACAATTTACCGTTAAGAGCTCAACAGTGTAACACTGGTTTTTCACTTTTCACTAAGTACCAGGTTAGTGTAACACATAAAAAACGCAGCCGCAGCCCGAAAGGGTGAGGGTGGTTCAGGGGGGCGGGATGCCAAGCAATCTGCGCAAGTTTTGTTGCCGTCTTTTGTGCAACGTGCGAAGTTTGTCACTCTGTCAAAGAAATGTTAACTCTCTGTCTGTGTAATGCATTCGCCCTGTAATCCATAGTCAACCAGGTGCGCCAAGGGTCGCGGCTGGCGCCTAGCTGTCGTGTCAACACAAGTTTTGCATTTTGCAATGTGTTTCTCTTTTGTTATTCTGTGTTCCTCTTCTCTTTTGCTCGCTCTCTCTTTGTTAACCCTGCACCTCGTACGTCCTTTAAGTACTTAAATTAGTTTTCATAGTTTGGCGCCATTTGGCGAACAAAAACTCTTTTTGCACTCCGGCCTCTCCCTTCCCATGCAGCGTGTAAATTAATTCTTTTTTGCGTTTGTTGTTTATAAAATTGCCGCTGAGGTGAGCGAAAAGTTTTGGCATTTTATGTTGGCGGATTTTATTAAAATTTACAACCAGTCGCAGTTGCAATTTAGCTCATGAAGTTCATATTACTTGAGCTAAAAAGAAATAAAGCCAAGCTGGTTACAGTTTAGTAATTGCACAGACATTTAGCTGCAGGTTTCTTTTCTTAGTTGGAATAAAGTTTGGGTAAGGCTTTATAATCGGGCTTCTATATATAAATGACTCGAAATTGAACTTATAAATGAATAAATATGAATTCTTAAGTCTAGTTTTAATGTTATTATTTACTTATTTTTTGCTCATACAGCTGGCTCTGTGATGCTTTTGTTTTGCATTCCTTTGATATCAGATTTTCCTAGATGAACTGTCCTATCTACTCAAATTTCTGTTCAAGTCAAACAAAGTTGGTTTATTTTATTTAATGCTTCTTATGTACAGTAAATCTGTATTTTTCTCGAATTGGAATTCTGATTGTATTTTTGGCTTGATTATTTAACTGACAAAATGCTTTCTAAAAAGTAACAAATTTTATAAAATTCTCAATTTGTTATTCAATTTAAGCTGCTTTCAATTTTCCAGCTCATATCGTTTTCTCTTATTTTATAGGTATTTAAAATTTAAATTGAGTTTTTGTTTGATTTCTTTACCTAGTAATAAAGTAAAATTTATTAGAAATATGTCGCAGGCTTTAATATATTTGGTCATTTTTTATAAGCATTTTATTTACATATATTTGATACATTTCTCATTTGGTTCTGGTTGGATTCGCTTTAATGCCAGTGGTGCTGAAATTTCAAACAATTGCTTGATGCAAAACAGTTATTCATATGCGATACACACACACACACATACACAGACAGCGCACACTAGTACACACACAAGCGCTTATTGTATGAATGGCATGCAGTTGGAATTGCATTTGCGCATTTCCGGTCAGCGCACGGATGTTCCGGTGATCAATTTTCAAATACGCTGTGTCAGTTCGCTGGTTGGTCACTTGGTCTGTTGTTCATTTAGAAAACGCCAGCTCAAATCGGGAGTTGCCAAAAGAAGAGGGTTGTGTTTTGGGGGTGTGCTGCAGCTGTAATCGACCTGTCCCCGCTTGGTAGCCCAATGCAGAAATTGAATACAAACTCACAGTTTTTGCATATTTGCTTACAGCTCTACCACTCATACACAGAGAGACAGATACACAGACATAGAGCTATGTTTTTTTGTTTATTTTTTGTTGGCAAATTTTAAGCACAATTTCTTTTTTTACCTTTCCATTTTTACCTGCAATTTGTGTGGCTAACAATTTTTGGCTAGTGCAATTTGTAGTGGAAATTTCTATCCCGTTGCTTATCCCTTTTTTCTGCTATATTCATCGAATCGAATTAGAGCAGCGTCAGCTATAAAAACTGTTTGCAGCAGCTAAAATAAATGCACACAGCTCGTAGTTGGCGGTAAACAATGTCAGGATATAGACAGGATGCGGCTGCCTGCTGCCTTTAAGGAGTCAATTCCGCACAATTTCTGACAATTTCCGCAGACAGCTGTCGACAGTTTCGCAAACTAAGGTCGGAGTCGTCTCAATTAATGAGATTAATTAGCAGCTAATCAAATTTGCAACTACACAACTTGCCAGCTGCTATTGATGTGTGCCTGCCACACCCTTTTTCTTACCTCCCCTTTACCGCCCTCTCTGCCTCTCGCGCCCTTTCCCCAACATACACCGCACAAAAGTTGGCCACGTCAAACCTGCCTGTCTGTCTGTAAGACAGTCCTCGTCTTGGCAAGGCATTGCGTCGATGTCTTGATGCCTGCAAATTGCTTGACGCAATCTAATTACCTTCATTTGGTTAGCTACTTTTAGTTGCTTTTAGCATGTTTTTAGCCATTTTTCGGCTGCGCAAAATTAATTGAGATTCTTTACAGAAGCCTTCAAGCGACACACTCAAGTGCACTTGAGATATTTTCGAATAGATAGTTAAGATAGTTATTTATTATTTATTATTATTTTACAACGTGTCTTAACTTTTCGAAAGTTTTTCGATTTTCTGTCACTTTGATGTGTTATTCAAATTATTTTACAGCATTGTAAATTTATGTTCTCCACTTTAACTCTTGAATTATTTAAAAGCAAATCATCAATTCAGATACATTTTGTTTGATTTTTGATTTGATTCAGGAACTTTTGTTTTTTCTTTGCTGTGATATTACGTATACGTATACGCCCTGCCTGTTGCCCGATGCAACTCAATCTTTTGCAACAAGCCCGTGCAATTTTCATTCAAACAAACTTAATTGACACCGCACACACATACAGATAGCACTTAGGTATCAATCTGGATACACTCTCCAATTTGCAGCGGACAAATTGCAATTTGCCAGTGACGCGACGCGTCGCCTTTCGCTGCGGCTGATTAGTTGCGGCGCCTCGAGCTGTACCCGGGCTGCCAGTTGGCCAAGTTAGTCGCAGATGTGGCTGGGCCAATGCTTGCTTTACTTTTACTTATTTATAGCTAAAGTCCATGGCAAACAGACAGCTTTGCTCAAGACCGAGCTGGACTTGGAGCACACTCAGTCTCAGTCTCCACACAGACACGCATGTGGCTTTATCTTTATAATGGAAAATGATGTCGTCAGCAGCGAGCGAATGCTGCGCTACTTTGGCTTATGCTGTCCTCATCTTGAATTTATGGTTGCCCACACTTTATCTTCTTCTCTTTTCTTTTTGGCTGTCTGATTTGTCAACGCTCTGTTTATTTTTCTATTTTATTTTTAATAGAAAAACGAGCGTTTTCCTTGTCGATTTTGAGTTTATATCATCCGACAGCTGAACTCATCACGGGTATTATCGAAATAGATATAAGTTTCCACTTTATTTATTTGTCTTTTGTTTTTCTATTTATTGTTCAATTGCCGTGCACGTTGCAACTGACAACTGACAGCCGAGAGTAACGCATTATAAAACTGATAATTAATTATTTCAGTTTAAGTGGCAGCATTCAATTGTCAACCAGACAATGCAATTAAGCTGTTAATTTATTTAAGGCATCAGTTAATAATTATATCAGTTCACATTCCGCATTATGTATGAGTTTCAATTATGCTTCGTCAAATCCCATTTAAGCATATAGTAGGAATTAAATTGTATTTAAATATGCGAGCTCTGTTAAAGAACAAAAAAATGTAAATGAAAATAGAATTTTATAAGAGCTTTTTTTTTGTATAGGAGATATCATAAGATATAAAAGTAAATTATTGTAACGGGGTAAACAAGGCTAACCATATATATAAGATGGGGTTTGAACCTCAGTTTTATTTATATTTGAATTAGAAGTAAAAATGGTAAATTTATTTGACAGGCTATGGGAATGGAAATCGCACATTATTTTCCTTAAGCTAGATAGAAACTTATTGACTCTTTGCTGTTTATAAGCAAAGCGCGCGAGCTGCAGCTGAAAGCACTCGAATACCTCGGCATTACCACCAAAAATCCTAAAAGAATTTCTGATTACATTTTTTTTTTAAATAAAATTTTTAGCTGTGGGATTGCACTTTAACTGAATGCGTGACTTCTTAACGAGCCAACATTTTATGACACATTTTTTTTACAGCAAAACGCTGACAATTCAATTGAAATGCAGCAACGAGGCCGGGTAAAAAAATTGTGAGCTGCAATTTTGCTGCGATGTCATCGAAATCCCTGTAGCCTGCCTCCCGCTTTCAACCAACAAAAAAATAGCCAGAAAATGTATAAAAAAAAACGAAATTAAAACAAGCTACGGGACTTGAATACGTTGTGGTACGAGGGGGGTTCCAGCAGTGGCTGTAAAAAACCGCAGAAAAAAATGCAAATACTCGAGTGTATGCCAATGTAAAACAGAAGCTGAGCTGCCGTCCAGCATCCAAACCCATCATCGTCCTGTTTCATCTGTCCCGCTGCAGGAAGACAATGAAATGGCAAACAACAAAAAATAAGTGAAATAAGTGCAGACAGAGGTAAAGAGCGTGTACGTAAAAGCTGTGTGAGGAAGGCACCAGTTGGACTGCTCAAACTAAAAAAAAGGAATACAACACAACAAAAAGGTGGAGCGGGCACAGAGCGAAGTGGAAATGCTCTGCAGAAAGTTGTCATAAAAAAGGATGACAAAATTTGCCACAAATGAAAATGGATTGGGCTGGATAATATGGATGAGCTAAGAATACATAGCACAATGCTGTACACAAAGAACTTATTTCTAAAAGAATTTAAGTATAAACGGACATTGTGACAAAAATATTAGTTAGCTTCGATTTTTTATTATGTATTAGTAATATTTAAAATATTTTGAGCACATTTAAAAGCTCCTTATTATGCATACGTTTCATTTAGATGATCTTTATTAATTCGTAATCAATTTAGTCGAAGTAGATTTATTATAATTTCAACAGATCTTTAATCGTTCAATCAATGGACTCTTTTTACATACAGTTCAATTGAATGAAGTCTTGCCATTTTCAACAAAAAGGTATGCTACTGTAATACATATTCACTTACCATTTGACCAACGAAAATTCATAAATCAAAGAAGAGCTCGAAGAGCTCGAAGAACATATATATTAAATTTAAATCGATTAAGCTACATCATATCTTTTATTCTACTAATATTACTTGAAATTAATTTACTCCTCTTTTTATTGGGTTGGCATAAATTAAATTACTTTTTTGCGATATTTCTTTTGTCTCTGCGTGAAACTGAACGTATGTGTTACTATATATACCTATCTGACTGCTCACAACATGACAAGCAAGCGGGGCGAATAAAATATTGACAGACAGCAAGTGGTGCTCGCGAGGAGTCGTGTAAACAAGGCCCAACTGGCCGCAAACACGCTGCGTATGAGTGATATTTTGTGTGCTGGCTGAATGGTGGGTCAAGCGAATAGGTACTTACGCAGCACTCTGTGCATAAATATGAATACTCAATTAACGGTAGCTGCAACTGAAGGCTCATTAGTAAAATAAATACAAGGGGGCGGAGAAAATGAGAAAGACTTGCGCATAAATTATAAATTCTGTTCGAATATTCTGTAGCATGATGTCAGCTTTATGAAACGCTGCAGACAAGCATTATTCATGGCATCACAACACTGACAGACAGCTGAAGCTTGGCAGTGGCGTGTTGTTGCATCAACATTTTACTTTTAATTGACACCATGACAGGCAGTTGAATTGTTATTAGAATTTTTTATATTAGTTTCGTAAATTCAAGCATAAATGCAGTAAAGTTTCTATTTAGTAAATTTAAGAAAGAAATCAGGCGAAAAATCTCTTACCTGAATGCCATTACTCTCTTTCTCTGGTTAGGTGATGCGGGCCGATTGCCTCACACCTGGGGCGCAATTTTCTACACTTTGGCGCATTTCTTTGTATTTTTTGTTGCGTTTTCTGCCGGCTTGGTCCAAGCCCCTTATCATTTATCAGAGCTCGGCAAAGATCAAAAGCAACCATCAAAAGCAGCAAATGGCAAGTATGAGGAAAATGAATAGAAGAGGAGCAACCAGAGATTGTAAAAAAAAACCAGAGAATGGGAGAGGAAGAGAAAGAGAGGCAGCTGAGCTTTAAGCGCAGTTTGTTATATGGGTCGATTGGGTGATTGCGATTGTGGCTCGGCTGGTTTTTGGGTGGTCTCTTCTGCCATGCCATTTGTTGGAAATGAAACTAATTTCGTTGATTGTGACGGCAAAGCATTGCACGAGCATTGACAGTTGATATATGGGCGCAGCGGGCAGCATTACATCCTTGACAATTGGCTCACTTAGATGATGTAGAAAGAACTAAATTACACTGAAGAAAATATCAACAGCTAATGCTTGGAAATAGAAGAAATAGTGCATGATATAAAGAGACTTGGAGAATGAAACAAAGATAATGAAAAAATATGATTTTTAAAATAAAAATATATATATATAAATATTTACGGAGTCAGAGTCAGGGGCGGCTATAGATAATCCTATATTTAAAGAGAGGCAGCCACAGTAAAGTCTATATGCACAATTTAAAAATTGAATTGCTCAAAGTGCACATACTGTAATCGGGCATAGGCATCAATTCATTATTTTCTATAATTTATATTAGTTGCAAAGTTAGTTCATCTATTATATGCTCTATTCATTGTCTTATTAAAACTAATTTAATTAATTTTCCTTCATTTTTCTTAATACCATTTCTATACCTTTTCCATTCATCACTACCATAAGCCATTCATTTCTTTACTTCTGCTTTATTCCAAGTGCACAGTCTATCTATCGCCACTATACTTGAAGCTTTAAGTCCTTGCAAAACTTTTAGTCAGTTGCCTTACCCCGAGAACACCTGAAACCAATCGGCCAACACACACACCTGCCCTGTTCTGTAGCACCTCGACTCCGCTCTCCATTGCTTCAGCTACTGCTGTCACTTTTCCCGCATAGCTTAACTGGCCAGGTCCAATGCTCTTTCCGTTTATGACATTTTATTATACCAATTAGACTGAGGCGCCATCGCCTTGGGCCTGGCCATTGTTCTCATTCGCATTGTTCGCTTTGGGTTATTTCTTTTTCATTTTTACTTCTATTTTTGGTTTTTTTTTTTTTGGTTTTTGCATTTCGCTTTTTTCACACCTTTTTTACCTGCTGACTGCTCGGAATTTATGGCCCTCGATTGTGTTTTAACATTTATTCATGCGCAGAGGAAGCAGCTGCAGCAATAGCTGCCTTTGTCCCGTTCCAGCGGGCTCTCTGTGATGCTTTTCTTTTTTTTTTGCTGCAAAACACTCCACTTGCAGCACAGTTTTCAAATGTGCAACACTTGCCAGCAACTGTTGTTGCTGTAATTGTTGTTCTCGTTGACACCTTGTTGCTGCTGCTCGGCGCACAAATGACATTTACATTTTGAGCACATAATGTTGTTGTTGTTGAACGCTATGTGATAATTGCGAGCACTTCAATTGCAACAGCATGTTGTTGCCAACTAACAACTTCCTGCACTTCTCGGCAACAAATTGCATTTGATGACTTTAAATTTGCAGATGCAAAACGCCAAAGCTAAAGCAGAAATTAAAGCTCAAGAAAGTCAAGAAATATATATAAATATATATGTGTCTGCTTGGCAAAGCCATTTATCAATAGCCCTGCCCGCTGGGAGAGGCAATAAATAAGAAATGCAGACAACAACAATACGAGCTTAGTAACTCTAGCCGAAGACAACTTCAAAGCTGAATTATATTTGTTAGCCAAAGCAACAGAATAAATTCGAAGAACAATTCAGTCACAACTAAAGCCCGCACCCAATAGAGCCGATGCGAACAGTGAAACACAAAATCAATGGGAAAGCGCAAAACGCTGATTAGAATGTTTGAGTTAACTCTGATAAGCTATCAAACAATACGTGTTTTTTATTGTATAATTCTTCAAAAAAATATTGATTTAAAAAAATGTGTTAATATAAATTTGATAGCTGCCCACGCCATATTACTCAAGGTTTTATTTTTCACCAATTCATCAATTTGAGCTTCATCGTCATGCGATTGTAAAAACTTGGGCCCCGGCCTGTTCATCGCCTGACATGACGATTGGGTATTTATTTTGAAGCCGCAATCTGTAAATGGAGTGGAGTTAAGGTTCAATTTTATATATATATTTATTTATAGAGTCAATACACTTACCAGCTGCTGCCTGATGATATGACCACAGCGCTAGCTTTAGAAATGTAACAAATAAAATGCGACGCATAGCAATTTGTTCTCCTAACTGTCTACCAATTTCTAAATACAGTATATTATATACATATATTGGCCAGTTGGATACGCTGCTAATTATATGACTTTAGTTATGCTTGCATTTGTTTCTAAAGCCCTTTACTCGAGGCTCTGCTGTAGTATTCCATTTCCAACAGTGCCTCAAAGCTGTAATGTTAATTGCTTTGTCTTGGCCAAGTATCATTGTGCTTGTTCGCAGGAAATCAAAGTTAACTACAGTTTGTTCTTGTTGTTGTTGTTGTTCCTGTTGTTGCTGTTGTTACTCATTGTTGTGTTGGCTTTTGTGTTGATTTTCCAGTCAGTCGCACTTTTTGCCTTTTGCAATTTAAGTTATGAAAAAGCGTTGCCTTTCAATCCATTTCTCGTTTTGCTTTGTTCAACACTGGATTTCGCAGGGCGAACCGGAACGAATGCTAACTTTGCAACGGCTGGCAGCACTGGCTAAGAACTGAATTTTGAAAGATAAATAGTAAATATATAAATTTATATATATTAACATAAATATTTCTTAAAATACTTAAATAAAATAAGAGGCAAATATTAACAGCAAAAGAGAAATTAACAACCAAAATATATTTAATAATACCTATTTATATATATTCAAAATTAAAATAAGGAAAAATGTCTTTATAAAACAAAAGAAATATAAACAAATATTTTGGATAGCAGCTAAAAATTTTAAAATCATTTTAGAAAACATTAGCAAGAAAATTTTATGTCACATAAAAAATACAAAATACAATATTATTTATTTATTTTTTTAACACAACATAAAATTTTTTTAATACATTTCCAAAATCTGAACTACACGAAAACTTAACTGAACTTAGAACAATTAATAAGTGAAACTCTACAACTAAAGTTTGTATGGAGCTCCTAAGCCTTCCATTCAACACTTTTACAGGGTATAGACGCTTGTAGGGTATATACATATCTTTGCTATTTTTCCTAAAATGTTAGCTTTATTGCTGTTGTTGCTTTGTTCTTATTGTTGTTTTGTGTGTGTGTGTGTGTTTTTGGCATTGTGTGCATTTCACATGAGCCAGCAGCAATTCCTCATTTGCATTTCTGGCGGCGTTTTCCATTTGGTTTATTGCGAATTTTATTGTTTTGCGGTGTTTTATGGCACAGCGTAGTGTGTAAATATTTTTACAGAGCAGCTGCTGCCACCCATTTTTGCTTTTTCTTCTACTCGACTGCCGCTTAAACATGCAGAAAAGTGCAATATTTGCTTGGCTATTTCAATCAGTGCCTGGACTGATGATGTTGTTGCTGTTGCCCTGTTGGCCTGCTGAAAAATTCAATTAAAATGCCCTGCTGCATACTTTTGGTTGGCATTGTCTGACGAACTCTGCGGAATTTGCTAAATAGCATGCTTAAATTTTATTAATTTTAAACAAAACTCATTTACACAGCACAAGCTGCGACTGGCCTATTAGGCAAAAACTTTGTTTAACACAAAGCCTGTAAAAATAATGTGCTAAATGAGCAACGGTCCACGCTGGGGGCTTGCTTAGGGTAGCGTGGGCGTTTCTAGCAAATACAAATAAAATTAACTGAACTCAAAACAAATACCCAGCACTGGTGTCCAGTTTGTAAAGCGTTGAGCGTTGAGCAAAAAAAAAACAAAAAGAATGTATATATAATTAAAAACTAATTAAATGGGCTTGGCGCAACGCTTGTCGAGCTGTTGCTGCTGCTGTAAAACTTAATTAACTAAATGCCGGGCGGCAACAAAAACTAAAACAATAATAATAACTCCCACTAAACTTTGACCATAGAGCGTTGGCATGGCTCATGGGGCGTACGAGTAATTTAA
This sequence comes from Drosophila leonis, assembly GCA_035045365.1. Lineage (NCBI taxonomy): Eukaryota > Metazoa > Arthropoda > Insecta > Diptera > Drosophilidae > Drosophila > Drosophila leonis. The sequence continues at coordinate 697,880 of JAWNPC010000199.1, forward strand.
TCATCTTGTTGGCATGACCAAAGCTTTTGTTGTCATCCACAAATGCAATTTGTGTCATAAGCAAACAAGAAAGTTATATACCCGAAAGGACTCACCCACAAAGTCAACAAAAGTTCGAAGCGTGTGCGTGCTGTGTGTGTGTGTGTGTATGTGTGTATCTTGGTTTTAAGAATTAACACAGCCACAGAGCAAGCGACCTAGCTAATTGAGCTGTTTGCCAAAGCGAACGAACTTATAAATCAAATATATAAATAACATTTATTCAGTTTTACTAAATATATAGATTCCATTTTCCATTTATATATTAAAATAATTCGAAATTCATTAATACCTTATAATTCATATAATTCATGGATATGTGTATCAAAATTTATTCTATTTTTAATTTTATCTGCTATTGGGCCAGCCTCGACTAAACTTCGGTTTGACATAAGCCATTAGCTTTTCCTTCTTGTTCTTTAATTTATGTATTGTACATTTTCTACTACACAATGTTATTTACTTAATACTAAATTGATTCGTTACATTTTATAATCAAATTAAACTATAAATATTTATAAGCTGATTCATAAATGGATTAAGCACAGATCGTAGCGTTTCTTTCAAATTGGAAATATGCCAAGTGAGCGCTGTTCGTTGATTTTGATTTTTGTGCTGTTGCTCAGTATCGAACTGATCTCAGCTGGTAAGTTCAATTTTGTACTGGCTTTTTCAAGGACTTACACCGTTCGAATTTTACTTAATAGAAAAATCTTTCTGGAAATCGCTCAAAAAATGGGCAATAAAAGGTGATAATTATCGAACCCATTTGGACAGATTCGATAATGTACTATCACTAAAACTAATATCAACAACAAAAAAGGCAAAATTTATAAATACTCTCGAATTGCATAATCGTTAAAACTGAACATTTTAATAAATGGAAGCGTCTATAGACCTCTGAATCGCCCGCACTCTTTCTCAGACTTAAGTGCAACAGCTTGCTTACATTACTTTTGGTTGTGCTTGAGCTTAGTTTGTAGTCTGAGTTCAGATTTAGACACTGCTATTGACTACATATTTGCTTTGGCACTTCTGGCTGGCTTGTGTATCCTGGCAGTGTTCCGCATCAAAGTGCCTGGCAAAGAGTTGAAAGCCATTGAGATTGACTTGCATTGTTGTTGGGCGTGGCAGGATTTTGCCATTTCCTTTGCTTTGCTTTGCTTTGGTTTTGAAGTGTGCTGCGAGCCATTTTGAATGTTTGATCGGGGACTGGGCTAACACGTTGCTGACTAGTGTGTGTGTGTGTGTGTGTGCTGCGCACACGGATAAACTGCAAAAAGAAAAGCCAAAAGCCCAAGGAAAGCAAAGCTTCACTTGCCTCGCTGCGTTTAATGAAAATCGGCAGCTGCTGCTTCAGCGGCAAAAGGCAGATTAACAAACCAAATATGGCAACAGCTTGGCCAAAAGCATGTGCAACCGCTGCCAGGCAGAGGCATTCACATGCCTCAACAACAGCAACAATGCTTGTCGCAGACACACACACAGAAACACACTTAAAATGAGGCACAAAAACGCATATTGAATACGCTTTGGCACCCAGTTGCTGACTCCTCTTTGTTCTCCTCAAGCGTCGCCTTCCGTCGAGGCATTACTTTGCCGACCCACTGACAATGACTGACCCGACATGATAGCAGCCAATGGGCAGCTCTGTGGCCATGCCCACTCAATTGTTGCCGAGTGCCACATTGTGTGGCCAAACGCTGCTTTCATATGCTTAATTGAAATCGGCACTGAATGCAATCGAGCAGCTCGCTTTCACTGCAGCCAGCGGGAGCTCTAGCAGGGTGATGGAGAGTGAAAAAAGAATGGGTTATATAACAAAAATAGAAAAAACGCCAACGTAGCCACAATCCACTTAGCAAACTGAACTGAAATTCAATTTGTCAATCATCAATAGCCAATGCGAATTATTCTATTCATACCTCTAAGTACTTGGTATTGTGCATCGCAACGATAATGAAGGTCCTTACGTTTAATCCCGTAAGGACTTTCATTATTTGTGATGCATTAAAGTTAGCTCTGCACGCTTAAAAGTTTACAACTATTTTCAATGAGTGAGAAATTTAAGCTGATTTGTTTGTGCGCGGAAGATTCCCAGGGCTTTTATTATACAATGAACCCATAGAAAATGGGATTTCAGGGTATAGTGGTTATTGTTTGACTGTGCATTTAAACAAAGCATAGAATGATTGGCATATCAGCTTTTCGCAGGGTTCAGGCTATCTTCTAGTCCAGCAGTCTCGAGTAGAGCACTCTTACTTGTTTTTTATTTTCTCATGCGGGCAAAAAATGGACGCTAAGTAAGAGTAGCAAGACGAAGGCGAATAAGCAGTCGATCCTAAAGTCTGCTGATTATAGAACCAATAAGTTCCTGAAGTAGCTATACAGTCACGCTGCTCACATTTTGTGTGTTAAGCTTTGTTAATTTGCTGATTAGTAATAAGTAACATATACATGGATTGATATATAGAAAATCTGCTGAGAACCAATCGGTATATATACAACGGTTGGCTTTCATATACATATAATGAAAACATGGTAGAAATAATAATTATAATTTTTTTATTGTACAATGTATTATTAAATATAATATTTTTCTTGAAAGTCAATACATTTCTACATTCGCTGGAACCAATTTTAAGAATACCTTTGCCAGTTAGAAATGGATACCTCCAAAGGGAGCTGTTTCAGGTTGATAAACTCAATCACCCTCGTAATATATTATTATTTATATTTAATTTATATTTAAGTTTTTATACTATTTTAGTTAAGAATGTTTAAATCTTTATTCATTATTTTCTCTTTATTTTTGCTCTACCAAATATTCCTTCCTCAGCTGCTTTCTTAATTACAATTCTAATTAAAAATATTTGGCAATTTTTGGACAGGTATTTGCTTGCTGCCCCATTACGTGCCGCCTTTTGTGGCGTGTAATGGTATTTTTTTAGTGGTTTCCTTGTTTCTGCTATTGGGCTTAATGAGTAAAATCCAAATTGCACAATTTACATAATTTCAGGCTGCAAATGACTTTCGTTTCGTCTTGCCCGCATTGCAACTGGATGCGATGTGCGGTCACAACAATCCAAAATTGAAACTGTTGCTAATGAAAAGTCACCTGGACTTGCGTTGCCATCCTCAGCCACACGAAGGCCAGTGTCAAAATTTCTGTGCATAGCTTATGAATGAGCTTTGGTCTCGGCCCCAGCACCAGCAGCACCACCAGCACCAGAGTCGAGAGACATGTGACCACAGAGTTTGCATGTGTTAAGGGCAACAGCTCGCCGAGGCCCTCGCTTGCCCATAATCGGAGCATAATCAGGCAACACTGCCAACAACAACGGCAACCCAGCTTAACAACACGCCAAAAACAACAACAACAGCTCTGATGGGATTTCGTGGTTTAATTTGCATATGTTCTTCGGGGAGCAGAGGTAAACTAATATAATAGAAATTCTGCATGCTAAACTGGACAAACATATATAAATATATGACTGACTCTGCCTATACCTTACCCAGATCTAGTTTAGTTTCGCTATTATGCTTTGTTTATAATTGTTCTGTCGCTCTTAGTCTGCATATCTCTTATCTCTCTCTCTCTCTCTCTTTCTCTATTAAGTAGGCAAAGATCTAAATATCAATTGATTTTATTTTGTATTATTAATTACAAAGTTCCAACGCAAAAAGAATTCACAATTTATCGCAGCCAAATTTCGAATATAGTTAATACAATATTACCTAGTGAAAACTTTTTAGACGCCAATTCAAGATGGATATGGACTTTGATTTTGCCACACCGCCGCCCGAGGAGCGTATCATACGTACTCACTTTCTGAACCAGGAACAGGAAGCCGATCTAACGCTTGCGTTTTCATTGTTCGATACCAATAATACTGGCATTATACCCATGAAGCAGCTGAAGGACATATTACATGCTGTGGCCCACAACCCACCAGAACATGAGCTGCAGGACTATTACAATGAATACGATCCTAATGGTTCGGATGAGTTATACCTAAGCGATTTTCTGCACTGCATGTCCACGCGTTACGAAAACCAAACGCCAGAGGATGAGGTTATACTGGCCTTCAAGGTCTTCGACATAGAGAATAACGGCTGGATACATGAGACAGAGTTTAAGCATATAATGAGTGCATATGGCGATGATCTGGATGAAGATGACCTCGACCAGATTGTATTGGATGCCAATTCGAATACCGAGGGCAACATTGTTTACAAGGATTTCGTTACCATGATGAGTGAGCGTTAGAGCTGAGCAGGCGACGTCAAACAAATTTCACTGTGAAAATTCTAAAATCATTCTATACAGTCAGTAAACATTGATACCTTTGGATACAACGTGCCCTATTTAAAAATACGAAATTGTTAGTCCTTACGATAAGATCCAACAATGAATCCCGATCTGACTGAGGAGCAAATTGCTGAATACAAAGAGGCATTTGCCCTCTTTGATAAGAGCAACACCGGTATGATCAGCGTTCGTGAGTTGGGCAATCTCATGCGTTCACTCGGACAGAATCCAACTGATGCGGAGCTAAGGGATCTGGTCAACGAGGTCGATACCACTGGCAATGGCTCGATTGAGTTTGTTGAGTTCTGCAATTTGATGTCAAAGCAGTCGGCGGACAATGATGCCGACGAGGAACTTCGCGAGGCATTTAAGATCTTTGACAAGGACGAGGACGGTTTCATATCTCCAGCTGAACTGCGCTTTGTGATGGTCAATTTGGGCGAAAAGTTAACCGACGAGGAGATCGATGATATGATACGTGAGGCAGACTTCGATGGCGATGGCAAAATCAACTACGAAGAGTTTGTCTATATGATAACTCAAAAGTAAAATTTCTCTAGCAAACACTTTTTCATCGCTTTTCTAACTACAATTATGCAAATTTCTTAAATTAAAATTGATATCACAAAGGCTAATTTTCGTGTGTGTTTGACTTCTGAAATGGTTCATGGTGACACGTTGCTTATAGCCAAAAGTTCATTACAAACAATGCATTCGAGTGATGTGTTGAGTGCTACATAATTTATGCATACATATGGATATACCTATATATGCGGTTTTATATATATGTGAATTGGTTTGAATATATGTATGCAAATTTATTTAGCGCTAAGCTGCACGTTTTATTACGGTTTTTGACTATTCGCCTCACATGAGTTCAGGGCAAACAGCCCATAGGACTGAGTTGGCGACGACAGTCAACATAACTGGTTTGGAGTTTCAAATATAGTCAGTTTACAAGTACTCATACATTTGGATAGAACAAGCTCTAGTACAATACGAAATTGATATTCCTTGCGTAAAGATCCAACAATGAACGAATTAACTGAAGAGCAAATTTCAGACTATAAAGAGGTCTTTCTTCTCTTCGATAAGGATAATTCTGGCGTGATCAACTCTCGGCAATTGGGGAATCTATTGCGGTCACTGGGCCAAAGTCATACCGACGTTGAACTTAAGGATATGTTGAATGAAGTTGATACCAGTGGCACTGGGCAAATCGATTTTTATCAGTTCTGTGCCGTCATGTGCAAACAGACGCAAGAAAATGATTCAGACGAGGAGCTCCGGGAGGCATTCATGATCTTTGACAAGGACGAGGACGGTTTCATATCCCCAGCTGAGCTGCGCTTTGTGATGATCAATTTGGGCGAAAAGTTAACCGACGAGGAAATTGATGATATGATACGTGAGGCAGACTTCGATGGCGATGGCAAAATCAACTACGAAGAGTTTGTCTACATGATCGAACAGAAGTAACAGTTTCCCTTCAGAATATTTATTTCTCAGATAGCTTATCTGCTCCCAATTAGGCAATAGTTCAAATTAAAGCGCTTAGTAACTAAACTGAACATTGCTCACTTTGTGGTTGCTTTGATGGTTCAAAGTCTCTAACCACAAGCTCTCACCATCATCGTCATGAACAGTATTAGTCAACTGGAACTAGAGTGCGCAGTGCCAGGTTGTCTTTGGGCTTGACTTCACTCTAGTGTTAACTTGCTTTTGCGTAAATTTCATGTTTCACTTCTTGTGGTCGACTACTCGGAGAGACTTTTCATGCAACTCCAAAAACTCTGTCATGTGCTGTATGTGGGCGGCTGTCACTTTTGGGGCCTGCGAGCAATTTTCCTGTTGCTTGAATTCAATTTACTTATGCCTCAAAACTAAATTCTACCCTGGCCTTTTTCCACTTTTGGGGCATAGCGCGTTAGGTCTAGCTGGCAGCCTGGCGTGCTGCTACTTTTGCATATTGCTTAGCAAAATGCCAGCTTTGCTTAATTGGAAGTTTAAAAAAAAAACATTGAAACCGAAATCTATGCACTTCACGTGTAAACGATAAAAAAAAAACAATATGAAAGGAAACTTCAGATTTCAATTTCAGATGCAACATCAATAAGCACTTTTGCAACAGCATAAAAATAATATGCACAGAGCGAGAGAGAGAGGGAGAAACATGTAGACAGAGAGAGGGCTTGAAAGAGGGGGGGATATATAGACTGCAGTTTGGGAATGTGGACAACATCCCGGCAGACACAAGCTCTGGGGCTCAGCATGACGACAGATGCCATTTGTGGGTCCAACGACTGCCAAAGGAAATTGAATCTATGTGTGGCTGTGTGTGTCTGTGTGTGTCTGTGTGTGGGTGTGTGTGTAGATGTTTATTTGTTGTTGTAGTTGGTTCTGGCTGTGCTTTGCTATGATAAAGGATGACAACTCCAGCATGGGGTCATTATATTTTGACATTAATGAGATGCAAGGGAAATTGAGCACACATTTTGAATTAAAATCCAGGATATTAGTTTGCAAATCTATCCTATGTATATATGTTTGCAGCTAAAATGAAAAATGCAGCTGATTTTTCTCATTATAATTTTAATTTCTTTAAAGGAATTTTCATACATATTTAATGAACTCAATGTATACATTTCTCTTTTATTGAATTAAGACAGAAATGGAGTTCAGTTTGTAATTGACAAAATAAAAACTTTGATTCCCAAATGCATATTAATTTGTGTTATGTGTAATAAACATATTTAAATTATTTTGTATTTATGTATATATATATATATTTTTTTTTATTTGCGACCTGTCTTAAGATTATTTAAATATAAATGTTTTTTTTTTTGGTTTTTTTTTTATAGAGTATAAACGTCTTTGGATAAATATTGATCTTTTTACAGAGTATTTTGTGTTCGTCTTAGCATATTGCAATTTTTCGATGCATTCACCAAAAATGTTCATGCACATCGATTTCATGCAGAATTTTTGCGGTTTTTTGCCACACCCAGTGCACATACACTCGCACACACACACCTTTGCCCACTCGGAGTGTCATTTGGGACACTTCTGCACATGTACTTGGCCACGCAAAAAGGCGCATGCAAGTGACACGGACGAGGACGAGGACGAGGACAACGACGAGCACAAGGACGACTCGAAGCACTCTGTAAATGTGCAAACGACACATGGCAGCAACAAGAGATGCAAGCAAATGAGTTTTTGGCACTACGGCCAGTGGGTGGGGCAAAGAGCGAAGGGCAGCAGCCAGAGGCGAGTGCGAGTCCTGCCAGCTGCGGTTGTCAAGTGTCCATTTGCAGTAACTCAACTTCACTTAAATATTTTAGACCATGCAACGATTCCCTGTTAATTGATGGTAAAAACTGACAAAGCCTTAAATCCCAATCAAGTTGAGTAACCTTCAAAAATGCTCTGTAAGGTAAGCATATCGCATCAACTAAAGCATCAACCTCTTTTACGACTACTAAAAACACGAAGTGCTGTCGTTCAATCATATGCCTAAGCCTACTTTTCGGACGGCGGTTACCCTTTTCGGATTAACAGATCAACGCACAAATGGAGGCTCAAATCATCGTCTGGGGACTTGGCAAGCTAACAAACAACTCGACCCTTTCGATAAGGCTGATAGCTTATCGAGACCAAAGGGCGCACACAACAGTTGCAGATAGGCAAAGCCGCTGCGGCTTTGATGACCCAATTAATTTTACAACCAAAAAAAAAAGAAAAATAGCCAACTATCTGAAGCAAACGCATTTTTACGCAGTAAGCACGCTCAAACTTAAGTGTTGTAAAGCGTAAAATAGCTTGAGATGAGCTGGACACATAGGCAATAATGAGATTAGAAAATAAAATGTTATGAAGATAGCCCAGTGCTTCAATATGCCGGAACAAATACTTTTGAAAAGGCAATTTTATAAATCGAAAATGTAAAACTTGATTGAAGTAATGCATTCAATACCTTATTTAAGCCTTTTGTATTAATATAAATATAAATATTGATTTTAATAAATATATATTTTTTTTAATATTAATAAAATATTTAATATATATAATATATTTTATATTTATAATATATTTATAAATAAATATTTATTATATAATATATAAATAAATATTTATTGAATATTTATTAAATATAAATATTTAATATTTATAAATAAATATTAAAATGTATATTAATATAAATAAATAATTTATAAATATATTAATAAAAATATTAATATTTATTTTAATAAATATTTATATTTATATTTATTTTATATAAATATATGTATTTTTTTTATATAAATATTTAAATTTATTTATATATGTAATTACAAATGCCTAAATAAAGTATTTGAATGCCTTAGTTCAATAAATAAATATATATATTTATATTATTATAAATAAATTTAATTTCTAATACAATATATTAATAATTATGAAAATATTATTCATTTAAATACAAATGCCTCAAATGAGGTATTTTAATGTTTTACTTCAATAAAGATTTACATATAATATATAAATATATATATAAATATATATGTATATACATATATATATATATATATATAAATTTATTTGTATATATAAATATTTATTTATATAAATAAATATAAAGCAAAAACTTTACAACGACATAACAAAGAAAACGATGAAAAACTGCTTATAAAGTTTAAAGTCATTTTAAATATCCATAGATCGATGCCTTTAAATTTCCTATTTTTCTTCATATCTGGTCGTGGTGGATGTCTTGCACATACTTTTCATACACATTTTTTAGAAACCTGTCAGTTGACTTCAAGTTGCAAGGAAAAGCCCAAGTGGCTTCGCTGCTCTTAGGAAACATTGCGTTAAATTGCGTGGAAAAGTTATGCACTGTGGCTGATTTGCCATTTCCCGCCGCAACGTTTGTGGCTTTTTGCTTCCGCCTACTTTGACGTTGTGTTTCATTTTTATTTTTCATTCTGAAAGTTGACTTGGCAAACTACTTGAAATGTGAAAATGTTCGAGCGGCAACTGGAAAGGAAAACTTGGAGCAACTTTGAAGGCTCACGTAATTATGCGCATTACACAGCTGACCCAGGCACTCAACCTGTTCCTACTGGTTCGCCTACTCCAGTTTCTCGTAAGCCCGGCGGCTGCAGCTGCCACGCCTCTGCAGCAACGGCTCCCACAATTGTTGTACAGTCGCAGCCACGCGCATCAGAAGCGACTCAGCAACGGCGCGGATCAAATGGACAACACGTGCGATTCGCAGGGAGGCCGCAACTCTGATCCAAGCAGAGATAAATGCACCGACTTGCCGAATTCCAAAGGTGATTCTAAGTGCAACATTGGCTTGGGTCTCACGAATGTCAAACAGTCCGCCATAAACATAGCCCAGAAGGCCGCCTGCGATGCGGAGCAAGCTTTTGGCACCCAGCAGTCAGCTGCAGCGGAGGTGGCGCATATGGTCAAGCAGCAGCTGGCTGATAGGGCCGAAGCCGCTGCCAAGGCAGCGGAAGCAGCACTCACGGGCAAGCAGCAGGTCATGGAACAGCTCGAGGAAGAGATAGTCGAGGCGGAAGCCGTACTGCATCACGAAACTGACTGCATTGCCAGTGCGGAAGCCAATCTCAACTCCGCGCTAATGTCGGCCAGCAAGGCAGAGGAGGTTTTGTTGGCCTTGGAAAATGGCCTAAAGATTGCCAAGGAGAGTCTTAGTCACGCTAAGAGAACTGCCACCGGTGCTCAGCAGGATCTAGAAGAAAAGACTCAGCTGGCCGAAGTGGCTCGAAGACGCCTCGATATGCTCAAAAAACAGCATCTCGAAAACTGCAGCGAGTTGCAAAATATCAAAAAATCTGCCTACAAAGCGTTCTGTGCAGCGGCCGAGGCACGCAAAAAGGCCAGAGCGCGGCGAACGGCTATAGGCAAGCGACGCAGAAAACGACAACAACAACAACAGCAACAACAACTTCAATGGCAACAACTGCAGCAAAAGTGATAAATTGTGCTCAGCGACAGCAGTTAATTTTTTTTTATATTTCTATTTTCTAATTAATTAAATTAAATTTTCTTATTAAATTTGTAAGTCTCAGCTCCTCTTAATTCAAGAAGCTATTCATATAGATAGACATTATAGACATTTGAAGTAGCCTCTTTTATGCTTCCTTATTCAGCTATGCTGAGAGCACTAAACAATCTTTTTAATCAATCAATCGAATACTTTATTGTTTCTTATACTACGCCCATATGGCACGCAATCAACTTTCGTTTATGTGCCATCCATGGTCACATTATTGTTAAGCATGTATAGAGATGTCTGGCTTTAGTCCAGCCCACAACATGGTAATTTGATGCGAAATGCGACTCTTCTATAATGCTGAATGTTGCTTTGACCGGACGGAAATCCTTTGAGAGTTTTTAGCGCCAAACAATGTGGGCGAAGCCCAATGGATGTTTTGAAGGTGGTGCCACAAAGGACGCAAAAGGACAATAAAACAATTTGACCAAAGCCATTTCGTTATAAGTTTTGACAGACTTTTTGTCAGCTTAGGGCCCCTTCTTTGCTGGTAATGCGATTGCGACAGGGCGTGCACCCAAAAGTTTCCCTTTTTTGCGCACGTCTTCAATAATTTTTAGTTTTTCAATGCTTTCAGCTGGCTGGACAGGTCGGTCGACATTTGTTATTTATAATGAGGCGAAATAAATCAAATATATATAAATAAATAAAAAAAAATAAATATATATATATATATATATATATTGTATATATATACGCATTTATTTATTTATTTATAAAAATACATTTGTTTTCTTTTCTGCAAACAAGTTGTGAACAAATACATATTTGGAGTGTCATTAATTGGGCCATCAAGTGCAAAGTCCTGAATAAGTTGTTTGGGGACTTCCACAAAAGTTACGGGCAAGCACTTAAAGAGCAAGCATTTCCGTAAGCCCGTGGGTCGCTTAAGCCGCTGATCGGTTAATCCCCCAAGCAGAACGATGGACATGCCAACAAAAAAAAGGGGTTTTGCTTTTGCGGATTTTGGCCAGTTGATTGAGCGGCAAGAGTTTTGTTTTTCGGTTCGTTTTGGCTACCGTTTTGGTGTCTTAACGCTTGGCATATTAAGCCGCATGCGGCCTAAATCACTGACTGTTTTGCGACCGAAGAATGTATACATATATATGTGTGTGTATGTGTGAGTATATATATATATATATATATATATATATATATAATATATATATATAAATATATATATCTATGCTGACACTTTAATGCCAACACAAGCTGCCAAGTGTTGATCGCTCAATTCCCAACAGCGAAAGCAGCAGCAGCAGCAAAAACTACTAAAAGTCAGACAAAAATTAAACTCTCTCTCTCTTTCTCTCTCTCTCTCTCTCTCTCTCTCTCTCTCTCTCTCTTTGTGTATTGGAAACTTTGGCGGTGCTGCTTTGGGGTTGACTGCCTTTCTATTCAGACAACATAAACCGCAACGCCCCCTTGTCAACGCCCCTAACTCAACGACAATGAGAATGTCGAATCTCAACCATTTGACCAAAATGTATTCATTTCAGTCATGGCAACCACTCACTATGGGCGTGTGCGTGGGTATGTGTTTCGTATCCAATTTGCGTATTTTCAGAAACAAATCAAAACAAATGAAATCAATTCGATGAAGCAAATCTAATTTCATGCGTATTTCCTCGCTTTTTGCTGGACAATAAAAATTTCGGGCCTTTACTCCGCACTCAGCTCTTTCTCCACAAAAATGAAACCCGAAACCGTAACTGAGAATCTATTATTATTGTTGTTGTTGCTGTTGCTGTTGTTGTTTGAGTCAACAAATTGCGGCAAAAAGCAAAATACATACTTATTTACGAGTTGCTAGCAGAAATTCAAACAAACTGGCGCCAATTGTTTGGGCCATGTGGGCGTGACAGTCAGCTCATAAAAATTGAGCAAAAGAATCACATTTCGTTGCCAGCACGCAAATAACATAACTCGTGCGTGTGCGTGTGAGTGTGGGCATTTGTATTGAAGACAGGGCAACGTCTTGCTGAGTCGTGCTTGTTTGTATCTATAAAATGAAAGCAAGTGAATACTACTTTTCTTAGCATGCCGAAGATCCAAGACTCTTCTATGTGAAGGCGTTCATATAACAGCTATATGATATAGTAGCACTATCTTTTATTTTACTCATGAAGCTAATTAATCTTCTGTCTTTAAAATTTGTTGTTATATATAATGTGTATAATGTCGATAATCACGTGAGACAACTGAAAAAAAGGCAAAACTATTTGACTGTAAAAACTTAGACTTAATATGTATCTTATCTTATCTTATCTGTCGCAGCTTTTGCTTCGACCAAAACGAAGACAATTAAAATAAGTAAGAAAACTCTAGTCGGTGGTGCACGACTAGGTGATTTCCTGAACACCGTCCTATCTTTAAAATATACTCAGTTATGTAGTTATTAACGCAGAATTAAACTTGTAAAACTAAATTATGAAAACAAAAAATTTTTGTTGTTAGCCGGTATCAAAAATATAACAAAAACAAAAATATTTTAAGTCTCTAGCTCTTCTGTGTTCTGAGATCGACGCGTTAATACATACGGACAGGCGGACAGACAGACAGACAGACGGACAGGGCTAAATCGACTCAGCTCGTCTCCCTGATCAAGAATACATATAGTTTATGGGATCTGCCACGCCTCCTTCTGCCTGTTGCATACATTTGACATTTTAACAAAACCATTATAACCTGATTTACCATTTTCAATGTGTTCAATGTGTTTCAATATGTGTGTGATGGACAGAGACTCCTGGCATCTATCACTGTGTCCCTCCATACAGATCTAGAATGTATGTACTAAGTATATAAAATACATCAACTACCGAGTAAATGACTGGAATACTCGCATGGTTTAGCTACCCATTTATCAATATTAAGTATACGCAGAGAATTCATAAATGAACTCGCCCTGGGGCCTCTCTCATTAACATTTCAGGTGAGCTGATACCACGCCTCCACATGGCCATATTGTCGCTGATGTTTGCGCATTAATTTCATATCATTAAACATTTCGCCCAGCTGTATTATTTACAAAATACAATTCCCCGGGCAGCTGCAACACATACCGCTAAAGGGCAGCCATTTAATTGGCAATACGCGCTAAGGCAGGACACGGCCAGGTTGAGGTGGTGGCAAAAGGCTGGCAGGGCAAATCAGGTGTTGCGGTGTAAGCCTGCTCCTCCTGTTCAGCTCGTCAAATTGAAATTTATGCACAGCAGCAACTGGGAAATGTCCGAATTCTGTTTGTTTAGCTTAATGTCGGTTATTACACAGCTAGATTAATTATAGCACTTGTTCTTGTTGGTATTGTGGTTGATATTGTTAATGATAGTAATGCTGTGTGCCCATTGAGTGCTATTAGCCTGATTAAATGGATTAAACGGAGCCAGAGATAAGTCTCTAATGTGGCTAAATTGAATTAAGAGCAAACCTAACAACCTATAGATCCTGGCTTAGATTTGTAAAGAGATTTGTTATAGAACGAACACGGAAAAGTCCTTCTACAATAATTAATATATTCAAATAGAATTGATTATTTCGAATAAATCATGTAATATATTTTGTAGAATACATGTATATTAAATATTAAATCACAGAGTTCATATAAATAAAATATATAAATATATTTATCTATTATTTAGATTTTAATTTATAGTAATTGCAGTAGGTCACTTTTGTTGCTAGTTCTTTGAAAAGAGGACCAGAATGCTTAAGAAGCCTTGCTTAAGCCTGGCACCTTAAACCGCTCCGCCATCCTCACAAGTTGCGATTGGAGCAAAGAAACAGCTGTACCTATTTAGTTCAGTTTCGATTTTTAAATAAAATATTCTCTCTTCTTCTTAGCACAACATTATCCGAATCTGCATAAACATATAAATCAGACTGTATTCATCACTTTGTCACTTGACAGATGTGTTTGCGTTTGGAGCCAAGTTGAGCCGCTGTCAAAGTTGCAACACAATTTTCCAGACAATTGTTTAATTATGCAGCACAAACATTGAGCAACTGTTCGCAGAGAATTCCCATTGTAATAGAGAGTAACAAGGAGAGAGAGAGAGAGAGAGACTGAGAGAAGTTAACTTGAAGTGAACTTTTCATGGTGCATGTCCCAAGGCGCTGAATCTGGCTCTGGCTCTGGCCTGGCTCTGGCTCTGGCATAGTCAAAGTAACAAAGAGAAAAGGTAAATAACACTTGGCCCAGTCGCCAGACGCATGCCTCATGCCGCACATGCCAGGGACTACAGACGACTGGCAAAGTTTTTCCGCCTCAGATTTATTTCAGCAGCTGCCGCAGGTGTTGCAGCAGCCAAGACTTTGAGCCAAGATATAAACGCTAAGCGGGCGCAGTTCAAGCAACAATAGCAACAATGACAACAACAGTTGCTGCAACACAAAATGGTGTCAGCCAGTTGCAGTTGCACTTGCTCCATCAAGAGGAGAGCTGGAGTTATCTGCCAAGTATTTTGCCAAAGTGCTTGCAAATATTTTACAAACTAATATGAAAAGAACAAACTTGATTTACTTAGTCCAAGAATTAACTTAAGATTCTTTACTGCTATTACAGCCAGCTGCAGGTGGCTGCCGCCTGACATTCAAGCAGCAACTTGAGACACTCTGAAAGCCACAAGATGTATATAACCGATTAAAGGCTTTTAAAGCCTTTGTCTGCGGTTTTACAACCTGCATTAGGTCTTATAAAATGGAAATTGTGTAAAAGCTATTAAAAGAACTTTTCCTGAGAAATATATAAAAAGAATTTATATAAATTTAAATATAAATATATTATATGTCGGGGATGGGGATGCATCCCTTTTATTTTGATTATTTAACTAGGCTTAGCACGCATTTGGTCTTATCGTTTCTCTCTTTGTATGCCGACCGAACTTCTTATTTATAGCACAGCCTCTCTGCTAATCACGCTCGGTTCCTTTCACCATGACAATTGCGCCACACCCAGTCGCAGAGACCCTCTCTCGCTGTCCGACCTCGTTCCTAGCACGAATTTCACAGCACTAAAACAAAATTTCCCATGCAGTTGTCAGTGGTTCGTTGATTTGAACCTCTGCTCTACTTCAGTCTTCTTTCAAAACGTAATGCCACTTAACAGTTCTTCAAACTAATATTATACTAACATTTAATGTGAGTCAAGTTAATTTCCGACATATACAAATATATATATATTTTATGCATTCATTATTATTGAAATTCAGTTTGCTTTCAGCTTGTTTCAGTGCATATTTCACGCTGTCTTTGGTCTTTCATTTGCATGCATTTTGAAAGTAACACTTTGTCGCTGCTTCATAAATTATGCTCTTTGTCAACTGACTGACACATGCACACTACTCATCCTCTGTCTGTCTCTTTGTCCTGTCTTCCTATCTCCCTCACTCTCTCTCTCTCTCCCTTTCTCTGTCTCGTATGTCTCGTGGCAAATATGATGCGTTGATTTGCAAAAGAATCCACTTATAATCAGGCAGCTGTCAACAATTTTTTTGTTGCTTGCTCTCAGTCTCTCATCAGTTTCTATCAAAATCTCATTAGTTGCATGCATTATCCGGCGTTCTCTCTGTGTGTGTGTGTGTGTGGATACTGCGGCATCGTTTCTTTAGCTGTGTATTTGTGCAAGCGAAAGGCGCAGCCAAACAGCTGTCTCACACAACAAATTTTTGTAATTAGTTCACCTGCCCTGTTATTGTACACACACACACACACACACACACACACATACATACACACACACACTCACACCTAATTTCGCGTTTAATTACAGCCTCTACAGTAAAAGCCTGCCTTCTGCTCATGTTTTGTTGCCCATGAAATTGAATTTTACGTGCTGCTGTGTAAACTTTTGGCTAATTGTTGTTGCTTGTTGCTCTTGTAATTTGGGTTTCATCGAAACTGATTACTCTTCAACATATGTAAGCTAAAGATATTTGATATAATTGTTATTTACAACCAGCTTAATAAAATAATTTGATATGGGCTACTTACAATTACACATTATTAATTTGTTTAAAAACATAGTATACTTTTCGGGGAATATATATTTTCATGTCATTTATACATTTATTGGTTCATGCACCAAACAACAGATATTAAAAATATATTATTTTTACAAATATTACATTATTATTGCAAATATTTGCTCAATTTACTCAAAGACATAGACTTAGACATAATTTGTATGTGTATATTTTGAATAGCATTAAGCTGATCAATAGAAAGCGCTTTCCATTAGCTGTATCTCATTTTTATTGGGCAACAATTTTGGTTGATTTCATTATTTGATTTGACGGCTTTAGCCCTGAATAAGCTATTAGCTGCAACAAAATTTACATGCAAATGTCTGTTAAGTGTCCAAAGGCCGTTAATGCTGCTGCCGCTGCTGCTGCTGCTGCTGCTGCTCCTGCCACTCGGCTATTTGCAGGACACAAAACACGTGCTGCGGCGGCTCCCATGCTACGTGTGTATCTGTAACGGTATTTTTATTATGCGCAACGAAATTAAAAATTAAAATTTGCTGTTGGCCTATGGGAAATGCTGCTGCTGATGTTGATGCTGATGCTGATGCTGATGCTGATCTGCTATGCGAGCCTGACGCTTAACTACAGCAAACAAGAACAACAAGGGCAGGCAGAGTAACAATGGCTGACTAAGAGGCTGTGGTATACCCTTGAGCTCAGCGCAATTTGCGAGCCGCAAAATGCCTAAGGTAATCACTTGCCACAAATTGTTGTAGCAACTGTGTTTGTTGGCTCCCCATCTAAATTCAAGTTCAACTCGAGTTGCTTCTTTAACTTTCTCGTATTATTATTGTGCATTATACGGGAAATTGACAAAGAAACTTTTTGGCTGCAAAATAGCAAAGAAAACAAATGGGAAAAGGGCAGCGCACTGTGGAAATTCACCAGCGAATGCCACTTGAGAATTTAATAAAAATACAAAAAAAACCCAGAGAGAGAAAGTGTATGAGAGAGAGACAGAGAGAGAGGGAATACAAAGCAGGCATAGTCAGAGGAAATGGGGGAGCTGGAGACTGCAGAACGAATGGCAACTGGAATTGTTGTGCACAAGTGCCGGTTAAATATTTTAGGCAAATGCCTGGGCCTCCGCATTCACGCCCACACCCACTTTTCATCGGCCCTTCCCCAGTACAGGAACGAACGACTTGGCAGGGCAAAAATAAATCAGCTGGGGCGTAGGCACTTGAGTTGATTTATGGAGCAAGGGAAATGGCAAAGGCAGCGACTACGTTAGGCAGGTAAGGACATTTCCAGTGACAGTATTTCCGTATTGCATAATACAAAACCAAAATGCTCGAGCTACTCCAGAGAGTCGGCGCGGGGCGAGAGCAATTGACAGCCGCCAGCCAGGCAACAGGCAATAAGCAAGGGGCAACCAGGCAACAGGAGCGAATGAGTGCGAAGGTTTTAAATTGTTTTGAAGTTTGAAGCTCGCAAAGCAAAGCCTAAAAAATGTTCCCTCTCTCTGTCGCTCTGACAGTTGCAGTTCATCAGTCAGCTTGTCAGTTAGTTCGCGTAACACTTTGTCAATTGAAGCTCGTGTAAACGCTTCAACTCAAATTGCGACTAAATCTGCAAAAATAATAAGATATATTCTTGCCGCCCACAAAGCTGGTAGCATTTTCCTCATACCTCTCACCTCTCACCTGATACCTTTGCCCTTATTCGCTGCCCGCATTTTAATTACAAAAGCCATTCAAAAGCAAAATTAATTCTCAGCAGAGCTCCTTAGATGGCTTAGCTAAGCTCGGAAACTGCTGTCGGCACGTGGCTGACAACTGAAACTCCGCAAGAAAAAAATATACAAAATAAATATATAGAATAATTAATACTCTACAATACATACATAAACTAAGAAGCTTTTTTGTAATCATATACAACTAAACAAAATACACACGAAAGACGATATATAAATTAAAATAGAATTTATCAAATTAATAAACCATATAAAATCAAGTTAGTATTACAGCTCTTTGTAGTAAAACAAGAAAAAAGGTTGCCAATTTTAAGGAAAATTAAAATATTTACTTAAAGAAATAAAAAGGCAGTTTCAGCTTATGCGAACGTTATTTAAATTGATTTAAACAGTTGAAAAATAATTAAAAATAAAGAAATAAAAATAAATTTAAGCTCAACATTTAATTCCATATACTCTAAAGCTTCGTTAGGGTATTCAAAATATTTATGGCTGCAATTAAAGTTGAATGTTTGCTTCGGGCCGCCACGAAGCAGTCAACACATTTTCGGGAGCAGACAAAACAAATATAATTAAAACAGGTGAGATAATGGCTAGGATCATAAAAAGTCTATTAAATTGATAAAAATTAGAGCAGCTGTTTGCCCGAGTTGACAGCTCGAGCCACGGCGACTGGCAGGGCGCCAAAGGAGTTGAGCAGCAACAGAAGCAGAATAAAATAAAAAAATTTCATTAGACTAATGTGTTGCATGTCACATCAACGTCGAGCGCAGTGTAACAAGCGCATGTGAAAATCCCAAACAAGCTACAGCTGCAGCTGTCCAGGATGCAAGGATTCGAGGACACAACAGCAACCAGCATTAAGGACGAGCTGTAAGAGCGTCTGTGTGTGGCTACGGCTGTCTAGCTGCTAGCTGCAGCTTCTGTTGGTTTGTTGTCACTGCAACACGCGCCCTCTCCATCTACTGCTTCCTTCAGTGTTGTGAGCCATGCATCTTCGTCATTTCACAACACTTGTCAGCTTGACTGTACAATGCAAAATGGTTGCCCAGCTAGAAGCGCCCAGCTCTCAGCTCAACCCCGTCAGCCTCTTAGTGCTTCCTGTGTTGCTTGCTTCATTTGTTGACGAATGCCGGATTTGCACTCTACGAATGTCAGGCTAATTATATAGCCATTTATATCTCTCCAATATAGTAAATACATTGGCTGGAAATTAAGAGTCATTGAAGGAAAACGCTTCAGTGCAGTTGAATAAAAGAACTTATCTGGTTAGCAATGAAACAACTGAAACAGAAAACAACTTTATTTTATTTTTTAAATATTTATTTATTTAATTTATATAAATGAGCATTTGCACTTATCTATTTAATATTTATTTATATAAAGTCCAAAAACAAACATTTGGCGCACGCTTTAATTATTTATTGCTTTTCACTAGAGTGAATAAAACTCGTTCAAATTTATAAATCATTTCTGTTCAAACTGTAGCGCTTCTTTCTAGCTAACAAATATGAAATCGAATCTAAGAGTTTGTAGCCTCCACACGCACTTGAATCAATTTAAAGTTTAGAGATATTATATATGGTATATTCCAACTAAAGCAATTTGTAATACATGCTCACTGGGCATGTGTATGTGTTTTGGTGTATGAACCGAAATCGAAACTGAATTTTGGAGCTAACTTGCAGGTGGTAACCAAAACCAACCAATTGAAAACCCAAAGCAAAAAAAAAAAAAAAAAAACTGACCGCATCAACCAGCACCGCCAGCACCAGCAGCACCACCGCCAACGCCACCTCAACAACTGCAGCTACAACAACTGAATCTCTTGTGGCACGTGCACATATTTCTGGCAGCAGCCTGTACGATGCCCCCTGGCCAGAGGTTCAATTGAGGCTGCTCGTTCGCTGGCTTTTCGCCTGGCTGGCAAATTCATGGGCACTTAAATACTATAAAATAGACCAAGTGCTCGGCACTGAAATCCAAAAGTTGCCCCAAAACTTTGCCCTAGCGCTCGCTGTTTCTCCTGTCTCTTACACACACACTAGCACCTTGTGCGCTTTTATGGTTCATCATTTTTTTGGGGTCGGTAATAAAAAGCATCAAAGTTAAAAGTTGCACCTTTTTCTTCATTTTTTTTATTTTTTTTATTTTTTTGTGTAGCGAGCGGTAAATCAGTTTTTATTATGCATAAATTAAAAATGTTCAATTAAAAGGGTTGCAGTTGTGCCCTTTAGAGCTTAAGGCACTTTTCTGGTTACATTTTTGTTGTTCTGTATGTAACATAAAGTTTTTAATTAACTATATCGAATGTGCCGAACTGAAGGGTAAAAACGTTGTTAAAAAAATATCAACCGAAACCGATCAAAGAAAAATATTCAATGGCCAACCCATGGCGTAGGCGTAATATTATTAAAATTGTTTGTAGTTTCGTTGAACATTTGCTTAGTTGGTGATGCCTAAAAGGGTAGTTTTCAAGCCTCAAAACTATGTACTAATTAAGGCCACGTGGCGTATACGTAATATATGAAATGCAGCTACAAAAAAATTACACAAAAGTGCAAATACAATTTTAAATGCATTTGCAGCGCATTATTGTATTATTATTGTTAATAGTTAATGCGTAGATAATGAATTAAAATTAAGAGCAATCGAAGCGTTTGTTTTGCTACTATACTCAGCGCTTACAAGAGCGGGCTCGTTGGGACATACAAATTCAATATAAATTGAGAGAAACTCGTTCAGCTTATCGCCATGAACCCCATTTATAATTAAATATATAAATTCTAAAATAAGTACCGAAATTATTAAGAGCTATTTTATAACAATTAATTAATAAATAATATTGCTCTAGTTAATAAAAGTCATGTACATAGGGAATCTCTTGTTCGAGCACTCTCATTCGGACAGTCACTTATGCTACTTATTTATTTATATAATTTTTCTTTTAATTGCCTATAAACAACAATTGAGAGCAACAATTGAAATACGCATGCAAAATATTTATTATTAATTTGCGGCTGTCAACCAGCTGCAGCATATTATTGGCAAAATTTCTTTCTTCTTTTTTTTCTTTTTTGTTCTTTGTTTTATGCTTTGTATTTAATTGTATTATTTTCCATTTGCTATTTGTGCACTTTTGTGTTCTGTTTATAAAATGGCAAAATGTGTGAAATATAAATATTGATGTAGTTTATTTATTAACAAGCGCGTTTACTGCCATGGCGAACGGGATATGCGCTTTATTAATTTGCAATGTCATAAAAGCCAACAGATGCACAAAGTGCTCATGAATTGTTAACAGATTGGAGTAAATGAGCGAATAAAAACTACAACAAATACTGCACAATATATATAAACAGATATATATTTAAATTAAAGAACTATGCTGGCAAATTGCATTTAATGTTGCAGAAGAATTCATTCAAATTGCGGCTCGATAACTATGCAAATTGGTTAATAATTGCGGCCTCAAAGGAAACACAAATGGTTTATATATGAAATGTTTGCTTTAAATGGCAGTCAGTTATCTTTTCATATAAGTGAAAATGTTAATTGTTAAAAGTGCTGCTAAAAACATTATTGTAAAAAAAAATGTACTCAAAATAAAGCACGCTTAGCCTTGAAAATGCATTTGAAAATCGTTGAAAAATATTAAAATAGGTCTTGGAAATTTTGGTCATTCGAATGGATATGATTCTGGAGACTTCAATGAGCAATGTAATTTTAAAATCACATTTTTATTTTGGTAAAGCAAATATACATTCATATACTAGCCTCACATTTGAACTGGGTCCTTGCTCAATTGCCCCAGATAGCTAGGCCCATCTAAGCCTATCTTAGCTATGCTTTGAAGAGTAAATCTTGCTCAGTTGTTCCATACACAGAAAATATTGTTATTGCTGTACAAAAGGCATCTGCAGCTGCTGTCTGCTCAGTCTAATTGCATGTTAATTCTAAGAAATATGTTATTTTCTCTATGGTATTTTATTACAAAAAAGATACAATTTCTCTCGAAACCATCAAGTGTGAAGGCATTGCGGTTCTTTTGACATTGCGGACAAAGAAAGAGTTCAAATATCATTGTCAGAGCACGCCTGAAAATCTGTCAAAAAAAGACATGTCACAAATGAAGTTTTAATATGAGTTTGGCTATCCCAAATTGAGAATTTCTTAATGTCAATCAGTAAGTTTGGTTTAAGCTAGATGTGTGCTTTAGACAGTTTTTAGTGACATCAAGATATTGTAAAGTGAAAACCAAAATTCAAGTAGCTTCAAATAGTTGTGACATTTTTATGACAGCAAAAATCGAACAACTAAAAGCTGAAAAGCAAAGCGCGTCAGCCAAATGCATTTCCCAAGGCGATAAAAATCAATTTTCCCATCCAGACATGCAAACAGCAGCAATGACAACACCGACTGCAAGTCTGAAAGGGAGAACGATTGAGAATGGGGAATCGGGAGCGGTATGAAAAATTAAGAGACACATGCCAAGGCGCACGCAAAGTGCAGCGAGGCGCAAGCTACGACAGAGACACGACTGCAGGAGGAGAAGAGAAAGGGAGTGAGCGAGAGGGAAGCAAACATGAGGAGCTGCAGCACAGGAGATGGAATGCAATGCAAATAGCTTTAAATGCATTTGACGATGCTGTGATTTGATTTCAATATCTCAGCGTCTCGTCTCACCTCCCTCTACATCGTGTTGACTTTCAATTTCTGTTTGCGCGCAGTTTTCTGATTATAATTCCAGTGTCGACAAAGTTTTCGCTATTGTTGTTGTTGTTGTTGTTGTTGTTGACGCCAGCGAACATTTGTCGCTGCCTTTTTTATTTTATTTTTGGCTTTACTCCTTTTATAGTTGTTTGTTGAATTTCAATTTGAAGCTGGCTGGAATTGAGGTATTGGTGCTGCGCGTGTGTCCTTGAAGCCTTCAGCGTGATTGCTATCTGCGGAAGGCGTTTACCTGATTGCAACGCAGACCAATGAGGCGTATGCGTAATGTAAAGTTAACTAGAAATCAGTGCATTGTATCTGCAAATAAATAAACAATGCGGCGTATTAGAAATGTAATAGTTAGCAGACAGAGAAGGAAAGGGAGATAATGAAGTGGGCAATAGCAAAAGTATTTGTGATTGCAAAATATTTAAGAATGAGCAATTTAAGAAATACAATATCAAATGCAATCGATCATTGTTATTTTGAAACAACAAGAAGTAAATTCTGAACAACGTGACATTGCCACACTGCAGCTTATCAGATTGCAGCAATGCCGCCTAGCAGCTAGGTATAAGTCTTATTTGAAAAAAAAAAACAGCTCAATGTATATTTGTCAGCCCAAAAATGTGTCACAGCAAACGCTGTCTGGCAGCTCGAAGTAGCAAGAAAGAAAGGTAAGGCCACCTAGTTAATTTTCGCCAGTGCAGCCAATAAAGCAGCTCAGGCAGCGTCACGTGCGCATTTAAGTTGCAAGTTACAATGACAACGTGTTACACACACACACACACAAACACACACACAGTTAGTTAGAGCATGTCAGCGTAAATTTAACACACAACGAAACCTGACGCCGCATACAAACTAAGCCGAGTTGTAGCACAGATAGAGAGAGAGAGAGAGAGAGAGGAGGGAGAGAAAAGCAGCTCATACTCGTTCTCTCTCTCTCACTCTTGCTTCAGCAATCTCTCTTCCGTTCACGTCTAGCTCATTTTGTGGTACATTTCTGAGCGCGAGTGCAATAAAAAGATGTACCTGGGCGAATATAGAGGAAGTCGGTGCAAGTTTTTCTTCTTTTTTTTTGGCTTACGCGGCATAACCGACTATGACGCTGGCGGAGACTGCGCTGCATAATCAGGAACGCGACTGTGGCAAAGGCGACAATGACAGCAACACCAACAACTACAACAGCAGCAATAGCAACTGTGACAACAAAAACAACAACTATAACACTGACAACATTTATCATATGAAACGCACGTGCCAAGCGTTTGCCAGCGTTGTTTCCGTGCCGGCACGAGCTGCTAGCTCGATAAGTCTGCCCAGTGACGAGCTATATATAAAGCGAGGGTAGGCTAAAAACTTTATATCTATGTTAACATTTATGTATATGTATATGTATGTATATCATATATATATATATATATATAATATATATAAATTCAGTCTGTAATCTATGAGAACCGAGTGAAACAGCTTTATAATCCAAGTAAAGTGTCTCAGCTCTGTCACGCATTCAGCTCATACCATCCTCGCATTTGCTAGTCGTGTATTCATAGGCAGCCCAGTATTATATTTACAGAAGCTGTTGCATTTGCTGCTGCTGCATAATTAGATCGAGTAGCGTTAGTGTGTGACAAGAGTTGTGTTTGGCTTGGGCCATGAATACCGCTTAGATGAAGGCATAACTCAAATATGTTCAAGCACTTCTTAAGCCGCTTGGCAGAGTGCCTAGTCTAATCTAGTTGAATCTAGTTTTGCCGGCTATTGACTGATTGCGCAAATAGTCTCAGACACACACACACACACACACACAAACACGCATACATATAATTGGTGGCAAGAACAGGCGGTGGCAAGTAAACGCTGCATAAACTTTGACGCAGACACAAATTGCATTCTGCTGTCAGGAAAGTTTCTGCACCTTACAACCAAATGCTAGCCAAGTGTTACATTGTTATTGTTGCTGTTGTTGTTGCCTGAGCTGCTTAAGTGCCATGCATTGAGTTGTTTTCCCAGCACCCACAACCCTTTTCCCCAGCCAACGTTCTCTTTCATGCACTTGAGAAAATCGATGCCTCGGGCGAATTGTTTTTGCAGCCGCACTTCAACTTGAAAATGTTTTGATAAACTAGCTGGCTATGCAAAGCAGCAAATGCTGCAAAACAGAAAACTAAAAAGACGCAAAAAAAAAGATAAACGTGCTGAAAATCAACTAAGAGTAAACCCAAGACGAACTTTAAGCCAAATGCCAGTCAGCTGCAACAGCAGCAAAGAGCAACATTTGCAGCGAACAGTTGTCAAAATGGTTGAATACACAAAAATACACAAAAATAAAAAGAGAGCTTAAGAAAATAAAGGAAAGACAAGAAAAAACTATGCGAAAAATATTTTCGAGCGCCAAATACACTTGCTTGCAAAACATATTTAGAGCAATTCATAATATAAGAATATATTTAATTATTTTCCACTCATATTCCAAATACAATATAATTCCATATTTTAGACTTTCCATGGGCTCTGATGATCCCTAAAGGGGATCGAAAGGAAATCTACAATTTTCCATTCAATTATTAATAAAATTTCAAACCCACGATATTTACACCTTTTCATGGTTTTACGATTAAATGTTCCTTAAGTCTTAGGTTCCTTCAAATAAGTCCAAATGAATTCTAAAGCTAATTTATATTCATATAATGCTGTAAGTATAACAAATCTACTACAAACTTGAGTATACCCAAAATATAGCAGTGTAAAATCAACAAAGAAACTGAATTGGAAAAACTTGTGGCACTTGAATAACAACAAGAGAAACAGAGCAGCATCAGCAGCAGAAGCAGCAGCAGCAGCAACAAGCAAGCGCAATAAAATTGGTAAAACAATTGTCAATGCGTCAATTTAAATGGATTTAGTTTAGAAGGGGACAACAAACGCGAATCAACAAATAACAAAGCAAAGAAGAAGCTTTGAACAACTTGCCAAGAAAAAGTATTCAAGTTTGTTCAAAAAAAAAGGACGCAGTCGCCGGGCTAATCAAGCAACAACTCAGAAAGTGAGTCCCAAATTTTGAAAGGGAAAAAACTGTTTACGGAAATTTGACTCACGATGAAGCTGCTTTTGCTGTGGGTTTGGTGGCTGAGCCACGCTTTGGGTAAGTGGTGCGAAGATGGTGATGAATGAAATCAGCTCAATGTGTTGTTCACAGTGATGCAAATAAATGGGCATTGCCTCAGGCAGCCGTTGCCAACGGAGAAAACAGAGGCGGCTGCAGCTGCAGCTGTTGCCACACGCCACATGTGGCGAGCCACGGGCTGGCCGGCGGACACAGGCAGCTGTGCTGGCCCAACAACTTTGCGGTCAGCCACTGACAGCCATGTGGCAGCAGCAGCACGCACTGCTACAGCCAATGCCACATCAACTCAAGCTGTGAGCCTAGCCAATTATGTCTATCAATGCGCCGCCAAGCGTGCGCCAAGTCTCTCGCCTGATTTGGCCTCAACTCAGAGCCTTAATCGTACATTGCAGTTGCAGCTATAGCAGGGGCAGCGGCAACAGTTCACGGTGTCGGCGATTGCACTAAAGCTGGACAGCCTCTGGCATGGCAATTAAGAAGCATTGCATTTGGTATCAAGTTAAAAAGTTTCAAGCAACTATATTTTTTAGCATTTGTTTTGTTACCAATCAAAAAACTGTTAAATATTAAATATAGCACAAAGTTAGCCGTAAAAATGCTTAAAAACTAGGAATTGTTTTTGTTTTTAACTATTTCGTTAATATTTTAGTATCTAAGACGTATTCCCATTTTTATTTTAAATAATTACAAATTATATGATGGAAATTTCGTTCGTAGAATATAATTTAAGAAAACAAAAAAAAAACAACTAAATTTCGACTCGTCATTAAGTCGTCGGTCGTCATGGCTTCAGTTGAAAACTTGACCATGAGTAAACGCTTTTGCACCTTGAACATGAAGTTTGAGATCAAGTTAAGAGAACAAAAGCACCGTAGCAACTAACAATATAGAATTAAATAATACGATTGGCATTGATGTAGCTTCAATTATTTTTATATACTTGAATATGAGTTGAATATAGTAGAATGTGAGAAATGTATTCGTTGAGATGGCTTTAACTTAAGTTCAAATATGTTCAGTAAATTTTTTTCTTAGCTTAACAAGATTTATGTTAGTTGCGAACGAGCGACTTGGATTGTCCTGCTGCCACAGACAAATTGCAGAGCTGCCGACGCACACGCAGCTGCCCTCTATCAAATGGTAGAATATCCTAAATCTAATTATACTAGAAAAACAAATGCGAGCTTAGCCAGGCAAAGCCGAATGCCTCCAAGGGTAGGTGAATAAGGAATTTACTTACAACTCAAATCTATTAGGAACCTTTTTGAGAATAGTGTATAGTACTCTAAGAATGTTAGTGTTAAGCTTATAATCTTGCATATGAAAACTCGCACAAAGTTTACTTAAATAATTAATAAAAATCGCCTAACTCTTAGTAAGTTTTCTGATTAGCCTAAGAACATGTAACATGAACTTTAAGGCGCAAATTCTCATTTAGATAAATACATACTAAAATTTGTTTATAACGAACAGGCATATTTCATCAAACAACTGATACAATGTGTCAATAAAATTGGAATATTAATAAGAATATGATAGCGGGGAGTATTGCGTTAAAAACACTGCCATCCACCAGCTTCAAATGTGCTATTTTTATACCCTGAACCCATTGAAAATGGGTTGAAAATGGGAAATGCTAAAATGTCAAATGTATGTAACAGGCAGAAGGAGGCGTGGCAGACCCCATAAAATATTATATATATATATTCTAGATCAGGGAGACGAACTGAATCGATTTAGCACTGTCCATCTGTCTGTCCGTCTATCCGTCTATCCGTCTGAATATTATTATGGTTTCTAGTTGATTAATAAACGAAAATATGAAACTTACCTTTTATTCCATATAAATGTTTCATGTTTAGTTTACAGTATATAAAACCAAAATCAAAATATTTTATCCAAAATCAAAAATAAATTTAGTATATCTATATTTAAATGTATATATATATACATATGTGTTCATAAAAATAGTAGTGCGTCTGAAATGTTGAACAGCAAAATATTGTTAACATAATATTATGAAAGAGAATATACAGTCCCGCTCAACTGAATGGGTTTGGAAGACGTTTGGAATAGGGTTGGAATAGGTTTAGAATGTGTTTGGAATATGTTTGGAATAGCTTTGGAATAGGTTTGGAATAGGTTTGAAATAGGTTTGGAATAGGTTTGGAAAATCTTGCTTAAATTTGTATACCATGAACCCATTGAAAATGGGAAATCAGGGTATAATGGTTTTGCTTAAATGTCAAATGTATGTTACAGGCAGAAGGAGGATTGGCAGGGAAAGACGAGCTGAGTCGATTTATCCCTATCCGTCTTTCTGTCTGTCTGTCCGTATGTATGAACTCGTCGATCTCAGAACATGTTAGAGCTAGAGACTTGACTACGGGGTTCAGGGGATCTCCTAGTCGGGCACCACCGACTAGAGTTTTCATACTTGTTGTCACATGTTTTAACTGCTTTGGGAACAACCCACACACACACACATAGCAAAGCTGACAGACAGTAAAATGTTTAGCTGCCAAGTGGTGCTTTTGGCGCGCCATACTTTTGTCACATTTGCCGAGAGCAGAATTGAGCATTGGGCCATTGGATATTGAGCTGGAGGCACACACAGCACACAGCAACTGGCTGCCATTAAACGGCGTGCATTAAGCTTAGTTACGATTTTGCAAAATTCCATGGGTGTTGCCGTCAGCCAACCTCGCTCAACAACCTTGGCTACCTGTGCAGGTGCAGCGAAGTGACTGCTAGGCAATTGGAAAATAGATGCTGCACAGCTGCAATTTCAATGGGTAGCAGACGCAGCGGCAGCTACGCCTACTTCCCATTTCCCCCTTCAGCAATTTTGTTAATTTTCCAACTCTTTTGCGCGCATTTTCTGCACGCCTAAAGTTTTAATTAAGCTAAAGCCAAATGGCTCTTAGAGCGCGTATACACACACACATGCACACAAAGCAGAAATGTATGCTATTCATAGGCATAAGCTCCCAAGTTGCCTTTTCATTCATACAAAATACCAAAACAATTCAAAAAGTATGTTACAATATGGCCTGCTCACCTCTCTAGCCGTACTCTCTTTCTCTCTCTCTCTCTTTCTCTCACCCCTCTCTGTATCTATCTCTTTTGGACTGTGTTAACCATTTGAAAAGCCCAA
This sequence comes from Drosophila leonis, assembly GCA_035045365.1. Taxonomy (NCBI): domain Eukaryota; kingdom Metazoa; phylum Arthropoda; class Insecta; order Diptera; family Drosophilidae; genus Drosophila; species Drosophila leonis. The sequence goes on from JAWNPC010000199.1 coordinate 727,020, forward strand.
ATGTGCTTGGTCTCCCGTTGCGGTATTATTTTGTAGCCACGCTACCGCTTCACATAATTTCAAAAAGAGCAACTGCCAGTTGCTGCTAATGCTAATGCTAATGCGCCTTGCTGCGGCTTGGTGTGTGCTTCAAATGCCTACGGCCCGACAGACAGGCGGATGGACTGACAGACAGGCAAGGCGGCGCATCTTTTATGTTTTATTAGCCACGTCTAATTGAAATATGCACGTTATGTGTGTGTGTGTGTGTGTGTGAGACCGGCCTGAAAAACTCACTCTATTAGCAGCGCCTTTGCAGCGCCTATTTATGCACATAATTAAGTCTGTGAGTGTTCATTTTAATGTCCATTAGCAGCAACTCTTAACGCGCGCTCTAACACATTCTTCAGCACGTATTGCTCAGCTGAGATATGCATGCTCGTTCGAATTGCAGCCAAGCCATACCTGAGCAGTGCTTTTAGAGTTTGCAAATAATATATATATATATAAATATATATATATGTATGCATTTATATATATTGTATTTGTACATAGGTATATTTATTTCTATTTTGCACGTTCAACGTTTTAAAACATTTTGTCATTTTTCACATGCAAAGTATTTTTCACTGCAGTTGCTGTCAAATTTATTGAAAAATAAATTGTTAAAAATATAAATAGAATCCTTTGAGGGTATACTCAACCGAGAATTGCTCTGTAAGTAGTATATTTATTAATTAATTAATAAATTAATTAGTCAAAAATATATAATTTATATACATATAAAGAAGCATAAATATATGTTAAATATATTTTTAAGAAATTTAAAATATAAAATATATTAAATTTAGATCCTACTTGTCTTATTATATTTATTATGTTGCAACAAATCGATTAGAATCTCTCTTTCTAATCGAATCTACATTTCTCATCCCATTTTATAGGATATCAACCCAATAAAAATTGAAAAATAAATTTTTGTGTAATATTTTTCATGTACCAAAATATGTGGTATAAATATGCATGCCAATAATATGCTGCTGCTGCAGCTGTAGACCGCAGTGAGGATTCTTTTAATAACGCAGTAAAAACTTGTAAATTGCTTATTTTTCAAAAGTTTATTTTGATTGTTTTCATATCTGTGCGTTATTTGTTTGTTGGACAAATGTCGTTTGTTGGTTTTCAATTAAACTTGTAGATGAGTAAAGCCCTGGAGTATGCTGCAGTTGAGAATAATAAACGGAATAATAAACGGCAAAGGCTAGAGCTAAGGTAAATCACATTGAATGATATTTTTTGTTGCTATTTTCATGTTCTGCGATGGCTTAAGAAAAATATTAAAAAAGTTTGGCCATGAGCAAGATTTATTTGCTTAATCCAAATAATGTCAAAAAGCCACAAAACAAGCGACAGGCGCATAAAACAACTTAGCAAATGAGCCCAGCATGCACACACACACACACACAGATACATAAATACACAGACACACACATAGAAAGAAAAATGTTATTTATTGTTATTACGAAAATAAATAAGCAGCCAGGTCAGGGCGACTGCCACGCCCCAAAAATGTGGCAAAATAAAAGCGAAGAAATTAAACAACTGGACACACACACGCATGCACACTTATAAGCTCACAAATATATGTACACTCACACAGCAAATGGCAGCCATTTTATATGCCATTACAGTGTAAATAAAGTATTGTTTATGTGTGCAGCCGCCTGTGATTGTGTCTGTGTGTGTGTGTGTGTGTGTGCCAGTTACATTTACTTAATAACCTGTATCAAACTTATACTTTTTATAGGTCAGCCAACAGCTGCGGGTGTGGTCAGACAGGCAAGCAGAAGCCAATGACATTACGACTATTGTGCCAAGTTCGAACTGAGTCGGAGTCGAATGCTGGTAAGCCCAGAGGCCAACACTTTATCAACAGACGCTCAATACTCGTAAAACTGTCCTCAAATTATTTATAGACTTGATTTGGACACCGTACAAAGAGAGAGAGAGAGAGAGAGAGGCTATGAAGGGAAAATAACAAAAACTAATTAGGACTTTCACTGAGCAGCATCTCAGCAGCTCGAAATTATTGTCTATAATTGGCTTAATTTTAGTATTGTACAAATATTGGTCTATATAAAACATATTTATATAGTTACAGTATTTGATATGGATTGGAATTCAAATTTATTTACTGGCCAATATAAATTTACGAAATAATTTAGAAAACAAATGTTAAAAAATAGAATAAGAAGAACTAATTTATAATAGAACCAGTTCTGTTAAAGTATTATCATTTGTAGAAGAAATGATATACTCAAATAGTTCATATGCAATACCGTATATGTTCAAGCTCACTTAAAAATACTATTTTACTTGACGAGCGACCACTGTACTTTGTCTAAATACTTTGCTTAAAGCCATGCCATATTTGCAATATAATGAACAAATCTTGAGCTTTTAATTTAATTTATCTTAAATTTGCTATAAATCGCTAAGAAAGAAAACAATGGAATTAAATGTCTAAGTATTCATTAAATAATTATAATGAAAGCAAACCAATTTGTTTGCATTTTTATCTCAAGTTCCTTATGTATTTATTTTGTTTCGGATTTATTTTGCTTAATAAAGGAATTTTTGGCAAACAATTGTCATACTTTGATTGGTATTGGAAATGCAATTCAGTTAGGCAGCTAAGGTAAGTTCGTTTTCAATTTGTTACTAAGTTGATTAAAGTGGCACTTGATTGACACACATATTTCTCACACACACACATCCACATACATATACAAACTTGTTTATATAGCAAATCAACTGCAATAAGTGTATAATAAATTGGTTTTTTCTTATCTATTGCTCACTTTATGACAGGACGCTGCCCTCGAGTCTATCCGTTGGCGTCATGTCTGCTAGTTGTCCTTTTGCCTCGATTCCCAACTCGTTGCCTTTCCCTTAACTCTTTTGTGTTTCTCCCTCTCTTGTCCGTAGTTTAATCCGTTTTAATTTTGTCTCGCGTTCTTTGAACTTTGCAGCTGTTGCATGTGTGCTCTGTCGCTCTCTCTTTCTTTCACAAGTCTCACAAGTTTCGTTGTCAGCAGCTTATCAGACACACACATACACACACACATAAGCACACTCGAGCGGTCGCACACACTCACGCAGCTGTGCTTCGCAGCAGACCGCCTAAAAGTAAGCTATGTTTGTTTTTCATTAGTTGTCGACTCGCTGAAGTCTTGATCTCCCAACAGCCGCGTGGCCTCTACTCCTCGCCGACCTCACTTTGCTACTTGCTTGTTCATTTGCTTTGTCAGCAGCTGTATATACCCTGCTGGCAAGTAGATTAGCTAATGCTGGCATTACAGGGTGTTCAGAAATCGATAAATACGAAATATTCCAGCAAATTCTCATTTAGTACACATACATATATTAATGCTACAACACAAATGAAGACTAAAATAAGCTTGGGAAATAACATATATATTTTACATTATATAAGTTGAACTCTAAGAACATCAGAGCATCAGTAAAATATTATATTATATTATATAATCAATGTAAAGTATCGACAATATATTTAAATCACGCTCGATATACAATTATGAATACACAATTATTTTGTGTATATATACAATATATATTTGATGGCATTTCTCTTACTCTCTGAGTTCATCTGAGTGTGTCGTAAGCAGCTGCTTGAGTTCCGATACAGCCTGTGGCATTAATTAAAATGCAAATATCTGTTTTCATTTAGATTATAAGGCGCTCCTTATGGACGGCCAATGGTTAATTATGTGCGTGGGCGTGGCATGATTGAAAAGCTGTTCGATAAGTTTATCGATTGTTGTGCCTGGCTAATGAAATCGTTGAGTAAACGAAGCGCCGTCCGAGGCCAGCACGCAATGTGCTCAGCCAATATCAAGTATACGCCATGTGGCAAAACTCATTGACTTCTGGCCACACGCACACACAGGCGCTCACTCACTCACTGACTCACACAAGCATCCACGCACACACTTAACCAAAATGAAAATGTTTAGTCAACTGTAGCTGACCTCAGCCAGCGCTAGCGGCAGTTCCTGCTGCCCCCATAACAACAACAACAACAACAACAGATACAACAAAAATGAAAAACTCTTATGACTGCTATTTTCAGAACGCTGCCATGGCATCTGGCCAGAGCAACGGACAACTGTGCTCATGGAAATTTCATGGACATGTGGGGACCTCATGCCGCAGCTCAGGTTTCCAGTTGTCTAACTGTCCGCAATTACTCACACTTGACCGAGGCCTCGACTGGCTAACCTGCCGGAGCAGTTGCTACTAGCTCAGCTTGGCCTGGTCATTGAAAATTGTAATATTAGCCGCTGGCAAACCGGCTAATCAGCTTTGCCCTCAAAATTATGCCATGAAAAAAATAAATGTTTAAAGTGTGTTTTAAATATATTTTATATTTTTGTAAGCATTATAGCTTATTCAGAAAATGAAATTTGTAAATCAACATAGCATAGCAACATAGCTCTGGTTTGACGAAGATAAACTAATTTTAGAATGAAACACTTAACTGTGTAGTGTCATGATTTGATTGAGTTAGGCAGTCAAATTAGGAGAATAGCTCGCGAGATTGGTTTGAAATATGTAAAAAACAAGTAAGAAAACACTAGTGGGGGTGCCCGACTTGAAGATACCCTTAACCCCAAATGATCTGAATTTTTTTCAACACAGAAAGTTAAATCACACTTGTGATCCTTAGAATATACGAGAATGCACGCATTTGAATGTACGTATTTGTCAATGTATGTGGGCACAAGTATAGGAAACTGCGTACGCTTGGCGCTGCTGACACGTACGTTTGCCAATTGGCAAAATGTTTTGTTAAATAACTTCTGTGTTACTAAATAGATTTCAATCAAATTCTCAGCATATGATCTACATATATTTAATTGAATATTTATTAATCGATAAAAACTGCCAGCACTTCCACATATTGGCTATATTTGCAACTGACCTTCAAGTTAAACAATTTGGTCAAAATTGTAAACGGTATCTAAACTATAAAGAATTCAAATGGTAAAAATATACAAAGTTTGGAGACGGTAGCTCCAAAAACGTACGATATATAATTTCGTAACTGAGTTTCGATAAGGTTTTTAATCGATAACATTACCACATGAATAACTATCGATTTTTTTAAAATAAACTCGATCTGCGCGAGCTATACAGCGACTGACAAAAAGTTTCAAGTCTCGAGCTCTTTTAGGCTCTGAGATCGACGCGTTTTCACATACGGATGCACGGACGGATAGACAGGCGGACGGGCGGACAGACAGACGGACAAGGCCAAATCGACTCAGCTCGTCATCCTTATCAAGTACATAGGTATATACTTTATCTGCAACGCCTCCTTCTGCCTGTAACATATATTTTAACAATTCTACCCTGATTTGTCATTTTCAATGGGTTCAGGGAATACAAATATTAATGTAAGGAAATACAATTTTTATCTATTTTTTCCATCTTAGTTTATCTACACTTCATGAATCAAATCCAATTGTATACTTTAACTATTAAGAATGATATTGTTAACTTATGCAAATTGTAAATATTGATCATTATTTTAAATATGAGTTAGATGTCCTTAGAAGTAAAAAACTTCACGTTATGCTTGATTGTCACTAAGCAGTTATAGAAAATAGTAATCCCAATTGAAATCTGTATCTGGTAGAGTCATTCAGTGTGCTCCTCAATGTGTTACATATTGCACTACATATTCGAAATGCCCACAGCACAGTTCTACCCTATAAAAATCGGCATATTTGTGTTCAATTTTTAGGAAATTGACAAAAAATCAAGAGCAATTACATATTTGATTAAGCACAGAATTCACATTCAATGGCTACGATTAAGAGCACAATTGAAGAGAGAATGGCAAACTTCTCTCTCTCTCTCTCTCTCTCTGTCTGCCTTATGTCGTTCTCTCTGAAGCAGCCCTTAATGCTCTGAGTAGCTGCACAGAAAGCTTTCGTTTGAGCTTTTGAGTTTTCAACTCAATGAAAGGGATGCTGTGAGTGAGTTTTTCTTGCCGACGCTCAGTCTGGCTCTCATTGAGTATTGCACTCTTTCTCCATTTCTCTCTCTCGTGCTTTCCTCAGCTGTTGCGAGTGCAGCCAAGTTTGTCGCATTGAGTGGCCATCGAGTCAAGTGTTCGCACTTGATTTGCCGTTGCCTTTGGCAATGCTTAAAGCAGTTCCTTCTGTTTTTTTTTTTTTTTACGTATTCTTGTGTTTGTTTCCTGTGCCCCTATGTCCATTATATTAGCTCACACATTTTCTTTGCTATTCTTTTGCTTCTTTTTTTGATTGCGTCTCACACTTTCAATTTTTGCTTTGTTTTTGTCATTTGGCCACTTGCAATTCGTTTGCTTATCTGCGCCTTTTCCTCTTTTTTTTCATTGAGCGCCATTTTCATTGTTTGATTTTTGTCAACGCTTCTTTCGTTGGTTTTTCGTCTTCCACTCTAACGTAGTCCTTCTTCTTCATCTTCTTGTTTGTAAAAGTGTGTGTGTGTGTGTGTCTTGTGCTTCCCCCTTTGTTGTTCTTTGTTTAGCTGGTCGCTTCATCTTTTACTTACATAAGTGGCTTAAGAGGGTTCCCGATTCCCTCGAATGGCGCCCAAAGATTCGCCATTTGTTTTTCCATTTTGCGTGTTTGATTTTTATTTGGCATTGTTCATTTTTCGGTTAGTTGGTCTTTTAATCGTCTTCCTTGCTTATTTGTCTCTACTGTCTCATGATACTGTTGATTTCAGACTTCTTTGCTTTTCAGCTTTCGCTTGGCGTTCGCTTTCAATTAGTTTGAGCATTGTTTAAGTGGTACTTAAGCGCTTTGCAGTCACTGATCTATTGGATACCCAATTTAATTGACATTTGGCCATCGCCAAACTGTTCTCTAGAATCTTGTTACTTTGTAAAAGCTGTTAATTAGATTCCCGCATCTGTTTCTTATCGACTTTTATTTTCTAAGCAAGCGAAAGCGTGTATGTAACTAACACACAGCTTTGTCTTCACACTATGCACTTGCTTAGCCAACTTTGCGCCTGACTCTGCACTTCTCATTAACTTCAACAGTTAAGCTAAAATATGCTACCTTTTTATGCGCTTCTCAAGTAAGCTGACAAGTAGACACGCTATTAAAACTTTCCTGCTCCACTTCTACCCTGAATTCGGCAACTTATCGTTGAGCTATTAACATAGTTTTCAACTAATCCTTATAATTTAACTGTAATTAATTCAGTCGATGGCTTTCTATATACTGCCAGCTACTTAGCATATCCCTCAGCAGCTGTTAATAAACAGATTTTCCATTTTCTAAATATTTACTCAACTAATCTGTATAATTCATCAAGTCACCTCCGACCCTGTTGTATACCTTCGAGCGCAGCTGTGTGTGCCTTTGTTGTAGCGCTATTGATACGCTAATTAGTTGCGATAATTTATCAAATGCGCACACATTTACCTGCTCACACCCACACACACTCATTCACGTGTCGCCAGCTACTAAAAATTCTGCTGCAGTAGCAAAAATTGCTACTTAATTACACGACGTTGGCATCCGCTGGCTGCACACCCCCATGTCTATCCCTCTCTCTTTCTATAGCTATCTTTCCTTTTTGCTCCATTGGCATTCTCATCCGTGCGGCATCGTCAATGTCACAAGTGCTGCTGCAGTGTGGCAAGTTCCATTTCCTGGCACCGCCTCAGGTAACTTCACAATTAACTACTAATTGCTCATACGCGACGTTGGCTGCGCGACACTAGAACAAAGTCAGTTGAGCACCTGCCTACGCTTCCTACCCCTCATCGACACCTACTCGTTCTTCATCTCTCTCATCTCTCTCTATATCTCTCCTTCTCTGAAGTCTTCTTGCCTTTTGTTTCTTCTCTTGCTCTAATTATCCGCGTTGTCATCAACCTCCTCCTCCGCCTGCCTGTTGTCCACGTCAGGTATTTACAGAATTAAGTTTTTAATTTTTATTAAATGCTTTGCGCATTTTCGCCCACCTTTGCTTATGTGTGTGTGTGTGTGTGTGTGTAGTCTACAGTAATTAGTTTTTAATTGCTTTTCAGTTGGCAACTATGCGACTCGCGCCCCGTAAATAGTTATGTCGCCTTTGTGTGCTTTTCCACTTGCCAGTTGCGAACTTGTTGGCTTTTCTATTTGTTATATTTTTCACTTTTGTTCCTTTTTTGGTTTATTGGCGCAGCTGTGCCGCTGTGGGCAAGTCAATCAGCAATGGGGTCCTCGCAACGCAGGCGGCATTTTAAATATGCTTGCGCCCAATGCCACAAAAAGTAATCAGAAAACTTTTGCAATAAATCTATGAATATATATATATGTATGTATATATATATATATATATATATATATATATGTATATTTATATTAATAATGAAAAGCCATAACGACACGAGGCGAGCGGCAAACGCCATGCCCACAATGACCCCTAACGGCAACTATTGCAATTTCAATTTTCGCATATATATATTGGGGTATCTGTGGAGAAATATGAAATAGTGCCACTTTAAAGGGATATTGAGTAAAGAAAAAAAAGAAAAGGCAACCAGTTATTTTATAATTAAATACTCTAAAGTGAAAAACATATCTATAAGTTAGAAAAAGGATAAGAAATCATGACAAAACAATTTACACCTCTAGGATATAAACACAGATCACAATAGTTCATGCATGAGTATATAAAACAAAAGATCATAAACTTTATATATTTATGTATCTGGAATCATTTAAATATTTATAAAAATCAAAGACATTTTAATTTAATTTTGTGCTTATGATTTTATGTTTTTCAATTAATTTTTAATTAAATCATTTAAATGGATTCTTTCATTAAATTTGAATCTCACTTTGTCTGTTGGGCATCTCATTTCTATGACTTGATCTAAATTACATAGCAAATGCGCCCACCTATGAGCCTTAAATACTCTACCTATTTGCGGGCATCAATCAATTGGAGCCCCCTGCGAGCAGAGCCTGCAGCCCATCCGCAAACATTTCCGTCGCCTGCGCGAATGTCGAACACATGTCGAAAGGCGCAAAACATTGGCAAACAAAATTGAAAAAAATGTTTACGTGAAAAACAAAAATGAAAATAAAGCAGGAAATATGTCGCGCAACAAGGGAAATATGTCGCTTGCCGAACGAGTGAGGAGAAGTGTAAGTGCGAGAGCTCGGGCGAGTAGAAGATGAGATGAGAAAGAAAAAGGTGAGCAGACAGGCAAAGTTCCAACTCATTTTGCACAAATGCCGATTCATTTGGTGAGCCAAGTGCCAAATATTCAGCATGCCCCACATATTTGCCATGCTGAGCAGCAGAAGCCGTTTATTTCTTTCTATTTTTTTTTCTTTTGTCAAGCGGCAGCTGTTGCTGCTCTGTTCGAGTTGGAAACTCGCTCATACGCAACGCTGACTCTGCTTCCAATTGCCTTTTTGATGGTTCATTAAAAATTGCTCGTCTATTGCACAATCGGACCGAGCCGACCTTTATAATAAATTGTGTACAGGTGTCGATGGCTGCAAATAAATGTTGCTTGCAGACGTTAAGTTGCCGCCTTTCACATGGGCGTGGTCTCGACCAAAATTAATGTCTGCCGCAGGCATAAATAAATTGCAATATAAATTTCAGCTCGAATAGAATTTAAGCTGCACTTTAATTGCAGATATTTCAAATGGATTTACTCTGAAATATGATTAACAATAACAGAGCATGAAGGACAATCAGGCACAGGTGTTTCAAGTCTCCGACAAGCCATATACACATACCCTATTGGCGAACAAAGCGGTTTGTCAGGTGGCTAAGCAGATTGCTACGACATGATGCGATTATAGCTTGCTCAAATTAAACACAACTCTCAAAAGCCTCAAATTGCTTGGAATTGAAGCATTCCAATTCCAAGTTTGAGTCACAAATTAAATAGTGCTCGATCAGAAGCTCAAACATTTGCCATACATATTCAGGGTATCAGCTGGTCAGGTACCGAATCAAAGCTCTCAACTTGGTTTGCATTCATTTATATGCCGCTCACGCAGGAAAGGTGCCTAAGCCCAATTTTTATTTTTCTTGTGTTTCATATCTAATTTTACAAAATTCTTTTTTCCCCGAAACTCAATTACATGGAGAACAGTTGGTGCCGCGGGGGCGGCACACGCCAGGTAATTGCTTGAAAATTGAAGAGCGAGCGAGGGTGTGAAAGAGGGAGAGGGGGAATGAGAGTGGGAGAGAGTTTGGTAGAACTTCGTACAAAGTAAAAACTTTCCGTTTTGGCATACTTGCGTCTCACATTACGACAGGATAATGAAAATCAAGAAGAATGAAAAGGAACGACGCAACGGAGTCGCCTAAAATTAGCAGCGAATGCTGCAATTACGCCAAAAACTTTGCCAACAAATGTCGAAGGGAATGTTAATGACTCGAAGTCAGTTTGAAGAATGCCACAGGTTGACAAACATGCCACCCAGTTGCGACTTGCCACTCAATCTGGAGTGCCAGCGTCTACCCTGCCAACCTACAGACCAGCTCGCCTACAACTCGAGCCCCTCCAACGACCGGAAATGGCGTAACAGCGCGAAAGGCGCCAGCTAAAATGGCTGTTTGTTTGCTTCCGGTGTGTGCAAACAAGGCAAACACATTACGCTTCAAGTGGGCAACGCCTGCCACACCTCCTCTTCAGCATCACCATCACCTTCACCTCAACCCCGCACCTACTGTTTACGTTATGCACAAGGCAAAAACGCAGTTGCTTTGACAGCAGGTGGAAAGTGGAACAGCGGTTGAGAATGGGGTGGAAGATACTACCGCAAAGTCAAATGGCAAACCGCGTGATACGCATTTCAAATGCCTGGTTCAACTTAATAATTCATAAAAATTTATGCGAAATAGACAACATTTGTGCTCGTGTCTGTTTTTCGGTGTCAGTTTGAAAGCTTCGACTGTCTCCACCCGCTTGCCCCTGCTGGCAGCAGCAGCCGCATTGTTTGCAACACAGCAGCTGTTGCCGTTCAGTTGCATATTTTAATATACCCTGTAAATATGAAATATAGTCGTGTTCGATATATTGAAAAACTTAGTTGTTCGGCAAATAACGTCAATGTTCTATTTCAAGGACACAAAAAATCGAATTTAATTTATTTTAAATATATTTTGAAAATTACTACTATCATTATCGTAATCATAATGAGAACCAGAAACATATTGAGTCAAATAAAAGACAATTTAAAGCTGCTTCAACACAGCATTAATGTCGTCATAATTCGTAAATAATCACAAGATATCTCCGCCTCGAGCAGTCTCAGCAAGTACACTTCGTATTTCATTTCATTTTATTATTGTGTATATTCTCTTCTTTTTTTTTTTAAATGAGAAGTAGTTTGGTTGCGCTTGGAATAAGAGTAGCATACAGCTGTCATATCCATTTAGAAATTTTATATATTCAGGAATTTGTATATATATATATCTATATATATATATATATTATATAAGTCAAAAGCTGCTTTTGAGCATTTTTATTAATAAAAATTTGAGTGGCAAATGTTTTAGTGGGAAAAACATTTTGGCTATGGATTATGCACTCTCCACACATATCCAGCAGTAAAAAAAATATATATACTATATATGTATTAGTAATTTTATAAATATGTCATGTTTTTAAGAGGTTTACAACTTTGAGCTGCAAACACTGCTTTATTTAAAAACTTACTTAACAGCTGATAATTCCTTTTTGTTTAGTTTGTTTTCAAATTTCATTATGAGAGCAACACTTGTAAGTTGTTGAAGTTTTTTTTAGACTTATCGTGCACTACGTCCGTTATGTAGCGTATATTATGAAAAATTTACTTTATTATTAACGACTTCCTAAGTAAGCAGAATTGTCGCATTTGTAGTGATAATCCATAAACTTTTGTCGAAACACCATTAAGAGTGCATCATATGGGTTGGCGGAGCTCGTTGGTTATTGATTCTGATGTTTGTTAAAATTGATGTTGCACGTTGTACGTGTTAGCAGTGGCGGCCACTAGGCTTATCATATTTAAACATTAATGACATACAATTTTCTATATAATAAAACCAACTCAAATTATTATTTTTTTTTTATATTATTTAAATTTAAGCTTGTTCAACTCTAAATAAAAAACATCTGATATATATTATTTATAAATAATTCAAAGACTTATAACTAATCGTACATACTCTGTAAATAGTAAATATTCTGATATCGTCAATATTAGTTGGAAATATTTTCCTTTTAATGCTTAGCATAACCAAAATTTCTGACCATTGCTGTTGTAGTTCGTAGATCGTAAAACGTATTTAAAAAATAAAATATTTCTTCACAATGCATTCGTATGTATTTTATGTGCTTTGTCAGGAGCTACCCTTAGCACTCTTAATCCCTTTGAATGCCAAGTCACATAATTGCAAAAGGGTAATCGGCTTATCATTTCCAAAAGAAAGAACATCAATTTCATTTGCTTATATTTCAAATTTGGAATGCCTGATGCGATTATCAAATGTATCGAAGCCCCTGTAAATCATAAGGAAACCCAGCAAACCGAATACTACTTTCAATAATTCACAAGTCCAGTTTGAGGAGGAAGTTTCTAACATATACAATAATGGTCAAAATTTTCGTGCGATTGCTGAGGAAGCTGGTGCGTGTGTTCGTCTGGGTGGAGCAGCTTGTATGGCATTGCATCAATCTGCATCGTGTGCGAATTGTTCAAATAATTCATCCTCTGTCGGCTACTCTTATGCTACTAGCCATTGGATTCTTTGTTATCTACGAACTGTTTTATATATTGCCCGAGTGTTGCGATGTATCGGCCGTTTACTACAAGTTTCACTGCCTGTTAACGCTGTTCCTGCTCCACAATATCGTTGGAAATATGTGGATGTGCTCGATGACGGACACCAGTTTTGTGGGCCTGCCAAAAGATCGTCTGAATCCCCTGCCTGCGGAGGCGCATCTATGGCACTTGTGCACCTACTGCCAGATGCTGGTGCCGCCAAGGGCCTGGCATTGCCGACTCTGCAACTGTTGTATACTGAAACGGGATCATCATTGCAATGTGGTAGCCAATTGTATCGGGTATGCGAATCAGCGCTATTTTATTGGCTTGCTCCTGCACTTGTCGCTGGGCTGCTTCACCGCCTTTGTCTATAACGTGTATCATATATTTAAGCAGCAAAGCCATACGTTAGGTGATCCCATCAATCTTGTGGGCATATCTTTGGGGTTGAGTTCATCTACTCTTATGGAGAACGTAACCAATAATCAGCCACATATTACTTGGCTGATCATCACGGGTGGCATATTGAAGCTAAATGTGTTCGCCATGGTACTGGCCATTACGCATCTGCTAATGCAGCTGACGATGGCCAGTCGCGGCAGCTGTTTGTATTATATAAGGGATCGCAGTTACGATTTGGGATTTTGGAACAATATGCAAACGGTTTTAGGCAAGCGAATGTTCTGGACTGCGCTCTCGCCATTTGTGTCCAGTCCTCTGCCCCACGATGGATCCCAGTGGCTGGTTTCCCCCAAGCTGACCGACAGGAAGCCTGTGTAAATGTTGGCATCGGTCCACCTCACCCTTTGTGAATACACATAATATATGCGCAATTATTTTATGCATTGACCAAATCGAGTTTCATGCCTCATTTAATCAGCCAATTCGTGTTCGCATTGGCTCAGTTAATTACCGGTCAAATTTGGGGTGGCCGTTTTGCTCTGCCGATAAGGCACATGGTGCAGCCACGCGACAAGACTTTATCTGTGAGCAGGCTAAAGCTGACTTTTCTGTATATTCTACTTATCCTATATCAGTTCTTATGGATACCTAACTACGTCTCTTCGAGTGAAAAAATAAAAATATATTTTTGTTCTTTGGCATTATTGTCTATCAGCATTTGTGTTACCATTAGAATCGTAATCCTTTTTATTGTCATTGGCATTAACATAAATGTGTCATTAGTTAAGATTTAGTCTGCGTTTTAAACATACTCAATTATGTATTTATGAAAGCAGAACAAATTTAAGCTTGTAAAATAAGAAAACTCTAGTCGGTGGTGCCCGACTAGGAGATCCTCTGAACCCCGTCCGATCTGCGTTTTTAAATATACTCAGTTATGTATTTATTAACGCAGAAAACATTTAACTTTGTTAAATTAAATAATAATGGCCGGTATCCAAAATTTAACAAAAATCGAAATTGTATAAAATATAAATGAATCTAAATACAAAATTTTGAGACTAGATCCAAAGATGTACGAGATATAATTAAATACTTGATAACTTAATATCTAATAATAAGTGTCTAACTCTTATATGTTTACATGTTCTGAGATCGACGCGTTCATACATACGGACAGACGGACAGTCGGACAGACGAAAAGTCGGACAGACGGACAGGGCTTAATCGACTCAGTTCGTCTCCCTGATCAAGAATATATATACTTTATGGGATCTGCCACGCCTCCTTCTGCCTGTTACATACATTTTAACAAAACTATTATACCCTGATTTCCCATTTTCAATGGGTTCAGGGTATAAAAACATGAAAAACATTATTTCAATTGTGATTAATATTATCATAAGTTATCATTATCACTTTCCCTTTCATTTCCATTTTTATTTTCATGATCAATCATTATCATTTCAAATGTAATTGTCATTATTGTTTTTAATTTATAATTATTTTTATAATTAATATGATCATGATCATTATTATAATTATTATTATTAAAGCATTAGCATTAGCATAAGTCATCCGCATTTAAATTCTAATTAGGATTACTATAATTATCATAAACATTAGCGTAAGCATTAGCATCGACATGAGCATTATGATTGTCATTAGAGAGAAAGAGTATGCCGGCTTCGACGCAACTTTGGTCACTTTCGCACACCTTTAATGCTTTCATCTGCATAAAATTACGTCACAGTTGAGGCGGAAGGAAAGAGACAGATTGTTAAAGGACAGTCTGGCAGATATTGGTGTGGCAGTGCTCCCTGGGTACGACTGCACCTTTTGCCACCTTTCTGGCGCAGTCGGAAACACTTGTCAAATGTCAAAAAATCCCAAAAACTGTTGAAAAATGACAAAGCCAGTTGAGAGTTGGCCAGGGATAGGAAGCATCAGCGGGGCAGCGGGAACACGGACAGAATTAATGATACTGCATGTCACTGACAAGCCTCGAAACATGAAATCAAAGTCCACACTTTGAAAAGTGCTCTGTGCAGAGAAGCCGTTGCATGAAAAATGTTCGAGGTGTGAAAATCGTGGCAAAGCTCTAAACAACATAATTGCCGAAATAAAAAAGTCGACGATGCCTCTAAGCTTGACCATTAATCAAAATTGCGGCCAGTAACCAGCGGGAAATGTGGCCGGGAAAGTGGGAAACACAAACAGCAGCTGCTGACGCTTACGGACTTCCACTGAACTCAAACAAACTGCCCGACAGACTGCACAGTGTGAAATATGCGGCTTGAACACCAAATCACTGCAGGGGTTTGCCATGCTCCAACATCTCGCCCTATCCATGGATTGGCAATAGCTTATCTAAACAGGATTTAACTTTCATTATCAATTTCTTCCACTCCCGAAATAGCATGCGCTGATTGCAGCCGTCTCAATTGTCGATTGTCAGTTCACAATTGGCAACTTCCGCTCGCTGTTCAATAGCGACACTTCCTCTTGCGCTGCTCCACTGGCATCTGCTACGTGTGCATGGACAGCATTTCTTTAAAGTGGAAACAAACTATCCAGGCACAAGAAAAAGAAGAACGGGTTTACCAACCACAAACTGAACAATTACTGCCCTCACATTAGCAGCCAAATAATCATACGCCGCATTGTAACAGGCCAAGCACGATGAAGGGAAAGAGACAGAGTGAAAGAGAGAAAGAGAGAGAGAGAGAGAGAGTGAGAGCCATCTGTTGTGCATATTTGAATGTATCGTCAACATTGTCCAACAGGCAAAAGGGAAAACCTTGCATCAGAAATGCGAGACGAACTTTAAACTGCGGGCCTTTTGCTGCTGGCCCACAGAGCGGACACATTCCGAAAGAGGGAGCAGCAGCAGATAGCTGGCACGAGTGAGGCCGGAGGCTGGATGCCTGCCTGGTTGGTTGGTTGGCCTAAACTTTGGCCTTTCGTTTCGTTTGCAGTGCTAAATTTACCGCTAAGCGACGACTGCACAAAGGACATGACAAACAGACGAAATGGAGAAGGAGATAAAGAGAAAGGCGGAGAGACAGCGCTGCTGGCCGGGATCATGGGGGTCATTGTAATCATAACGGTAATGTTGATGTTGCCCCACGCTCTGTGTGCTACATTTTATCTGTGTGTGCGTGTGTGTAGATGTGTGTGTGTGCGTGTGTGTGTAGACAACGCATTTGAAAAACGAAAACCAACTACAAAAACTACGCTGCGATGGACATATACAGGATGCCTCGACAGGGTGCGTCTGCTGCGCCTGTGTAAGTTATCTCGGGAAACTATTGCGTTTATGAAGTCCACTGCTTTGCTTCTTGTCCCAATAATATCCAGCAATTTTGGCAGCCAAGCAAAGACAATTCACTGAAGCTTCCACCGTTTGTTGCCTTCAGCTGCTGCCTCTTAATGCTGCTGGCGCTGCTGCTTCATCTAAGCAGCTGCGACGCCAACAGCGCTGCCGCCGTCGCGTCGCTGCCTTCTGCCTGCTGCTACTGATGGACAAATAGAAAACCTGCCACAGAAAGTGAGCAATAGAGCAGCTCGCGACAGTTTTTGTGATTTTTCGTTTGGTTTTTGCAATTATTTCCCCTGTGGATTGTAACAGCGAATCGTCAGTGTTTTTCCTGTTGTTTTGAGGGTTGCTGTTTAGCTTAGCACCTACCTACTCTCTCTCTCCTCCGCCCTTCTTTCAGCCCTCTTTTTCGCACATTGCACGCTTGGCTGGGTCGCATTAGTCACGAGCATTATCATCCACATGCCGAACGGCTTCCACAGCGCGTGGAGCGTGCGCGTCGTTAGAGCTGCTGAAATACCAAAACTCCACCCACCCCCGTCCCCTCCAACAGCTAATCCTGTATTGGTTGTGACAGTCGCAAGTTAGACAAACAACTGACAGTTCCAGGCGACAACTTATCACTTTCCACTTAATTGATATCAGTTTCAGTTTCAGTTTCGGTTTCAGTTTCAGTTTCAGTTGTAAAAAGTTTTCCTCCACCTCCGCCACCTCTGACTGCCGGCTGCCGCCTCTGCTGAAGTGCAGGCCATGTAAATCCGCTTAAAGCAAAGTGAACTCATAAATTATTGATTTGATTATGTCACCCCATTTGACCAGCACCAGCAGCAGCTGCTGGCCAAAAGTATTTGTGCCTTTGCCTTTCACTCTTAAGCATTTATAAAGGATCAACAAGCGATTATGTCCTTCTGGCACTCAGTTCTCTGCGTTGGGCATGGCAAAGGTACTGGCAGCAACAAAGTGCTGACGGATTAACTGCCAAATCAACAGCCTCTGACAGAGCATAGCTAACAGATATGTACGTCTGTATATAGACACTATAGAGCTGTATCTATAGCACTACCTGTATCTGTTTTTATGCGGCTTTCCAATGCATTATAAATGATGACCGACAAAAACTGGTCGCCATCTGTTTTATTGGCCATTTGCATGCATTGAAGGGCCGAGATACTATTTATAAACCTGTTCAAAAGTACACTTGAACAAATTTTGTTACACTTCCTCCTCTCTTTTTTGTACCATATAGTCCATTAAAAAATATATTTTGAATTTATTATAGATATAGAAAAGAGTTATAGAATTTTTGTATATACACATATTTTAGAAAGCAAAAGTGTGAAAAAAGCAGACAGAGAAAGAGGGTAATAGAGAGAGAGAGAGAGAGAGAGAGAGAGAGAGAGAGAGAGAGAGAGAGAGAGAGAGAGAGAGATAGAGGTACACAGTGAGAGTCAAGAGAGAGAGACAGAGAAACAAACTGATAGTGTCAGAGAGAGAGAGAGAGAGAGAAACAAACGGATAGGGTCAGAGAGAGAGAGAGAGAGAGAGAGAAACTGATAGGGTCAGAGAGAGAGAGAGAGAGAGGAGAGAGAGGGAGAGAGAGCGAGAGAGAGAGAGAGAGAGAGAGAGAGAAAAACTGATAGGGTCAGAGAGAGAGAGAGAGAGAGAGAGAGAGAGAGAGAGAGAGAGAGAGAGAGAGAGAGAGAGAGAGAGAAAGGAGGGGACAAACTGAGAGGGACAGAGAAAGAGAGATAAAAAATAAAGAGAGAGAGAGAAAGAGGTCGAGAGACAAACTGAGAGAAAGTCAGAGAAAAAGAGAGAGAAAAAGAAAGAAAGAGAAAGAGAAAAGAAAGAGATTGAGGGAAAAAGAGAGACAGAACTGGAGAGAGATAGGAAGAGAGTGAGAGAATGAGAAAAACAGAAAGAAAGTGAGAGGGAAAGAAGAGTAAGTAAGAGAGTGCGAATAAGACAGTGTGAGACACAGAGAAACAGAGTAAACGAGAGAGAGAGACACAGAGAAAGAGAAAGAGAAGATATGTATAGAGAAATATAGGCATAGAGTGAACGCTTGAGAGAGAACTCAATTTTTCAGAATGAGTGTAGAGGCAGTTGTAATAAAATAACATTTATGCGCATTTATAAGAATTAATACCTTTGCTATCCAGAGAAAACACATACTTATATAATAATAATCTTGCATTTAATATACATATAATTCATTCTTAGCCAACTAACCAATAGTTTTATCTGAGTGTATTTAGCCGAGCGTCCTTCAGAATGTTAGCTGCTTACCTACTTTGCCAATTTCATGTATTTCGTGTGGTACCTTTTGCCAGCTGTATTTCGTTTTCGTTTTCATTTCTTTTTTTGTTATTTTCGGGTTGGATTTTCTTGAGCACATTGTGTGGCATTTGTGTGCCTGCCACGTCAACATCAGCATCAGCATCAGCATCAGCATCAGCATCAACGTCGACGTCAACGTGTGGCGCGTGCCTTCACTTGAGGATTTCTATCTGATTTGGCAAGGTCCTTCAATTCCTCCATATTCCCTATGATAATTAAAGCGCCTGATCCTCCATGTTGTGCATATTTTCGAGTTATCTTGGCTTGCGTTTTGGAGCAGCAGCAGCTCCCTGGGAACGTGTTAATCATTTGGTCCTGGCGCACGTTTCGCTCTGGTTGCCATGGGTCATTTGATGGCCGAAGTTCTACACCCTTTGCTAGCTGGTGCTTCACAGCGAATGCTTTTGGCTTTTATTTATTTGTTTGCCTTTTTGTTGACAGCAATTTAAACGCTTCAATGGACTCGCAGCCTGACGGAGCGCAAAAGGGTTCTGGGCACGGCGCAAACAAGTTTCACCTCGTAAATTAATTTCCCCCAAAAACACAACACAAGATACAAATTATATGAGCGGGAGAAGGCAAAGAGTTTGTCTGCTCAAGAAAACACAGCTGCAAAAACCAAAGGTCAGGTTTTGGCTTCACAAATTTCCTTTGCACGCTTTTTCATTAATTACGACAATTGCCCAAGTACAAAAGCTATGGAAACAACAAGCCGTAAATCTTCTGGCCACAGAATACAAATTAAAATTTCAACAATATATATATTATTTTTTTTAAATTTACTTTTTAATTTACATTTTAAATGTTTTTGTTTATTTGAGAAAAGTGAAGCTTTTATTTGTTCTATAAATGAGTGAACGAAAGTGCAATAAATTGTTGGACTTATATATTTTATTTTATTTTTTTTGAATATTGCTTTATTGTGCAATGTTAATCCATATGATTTATCATTATTTAACCATATATATACAATATATATATATATATATATTTATATATACATATACATTAGCTTCGCTTATGTCATTAAAATTTAAGCTCTGTCGAAGAAAAAACGGAAACCTGCTAAAAATCGCTTAAATCAGCACATAATAAATCGCTTTAAATATAAAACAATATATATGCAGAAAAAAATACAACATATGAATATAAACTTAAAATGAATACTTAAATAAAAATAAAGAACAGTAAAAGTCAGCCAAAAAACCGTAAATATGCATTTTCAACTTGTAAATTAATCATGAATGGCATAAGAAGTAATAAAAAGAATGAAAAACATAATATTGCATACATATATATTTATATTCGAGGTTTGATTCTCAAAAATTAATTTTGTGTTCATGAATATCCGTTTTAAGCCGTTCAAAATAATCTTACTCAGATGCACTGCACTATAGTTGAAATTTGTTCCTATCCTTGAAGATCCACAAAAAATAATTCAGCTCAATAAAAAGTCGTCCTCTGTGGGGTCTTCGCAATACGTAAACTGCAGCATCATTTGTGTTATTTTGTCCAAGCATTCGCTGCAGCAACGTTGTGTGAGCCGAGGAATAGGCTAAAGTCGAAAACGAATCAAAACTTGTCGAAAGTTCAAGATTGGCGAACTTATCGGCCTAAGCAAAGAGCAGAAGTACGAACATAGCGCCAATCTAATATCAATCAAAATTAGGGATACCTTTTGAGCAGACCTGAGCATGCATGCTTATCGGCCTAAGCGAAGGACAGACGTACCAACATAGCGCCAATCTAATATCAATCAAAAATAGGGATACCTTTTGAGCAGACCAGAGCATGCATGCTTATCGGCCTAAGCGAAGGACAGAAGTACCAACATAGCGCCAATCTAATATCAATCAAAATTAGGGATACCTTTTGAGAAGACCGAGCATGCATGCAAATATACTCTTCAATATCGCTAAACAGTATCAATATTATATTGTAGCAAGCAGAAATATATAGGTATATACAATATATTGTGTATAGATACTAAAGAAATATTATTAGAAGTATTTGTTTCTCTATGAGCAACATTTCAATATAGAATCTCGATTTAAATTGAATTTTATATTATATTTTTAATGCTTTTTACGTCTAAAGAGAATCATATAAATATTTCACTTATGTATATATCTTAAATCTATACATAAATTAAATTATATATATATTTATGTATATATACATAATAAAATTTGATTTTATACAATATTATCAAAGTTCCTAGAACACTTTACAACAAGCATTTGGACAAAAGAAAGTTTTATATTATATTAAAAGTTATTTTCTATTCTTCAAGATGCATTATTCTTCTAGCATTTGTGCATCGACATAACAAATCGTACTTCCATACTATGCATACATAGCCCTTAGCAGCATTCAATTGGAACCTCTTTAATTTCATATAAATAGCCCTTTGAATGATTTTAAAATCAAATATGCAAAGTTGCCTTGAGTAAAATTCTATTCAAAAGTTTATGGGAGTCAATTGGAAAGCCATGAAAACATCTTCCACATAGCTCATTTATTGTATTTATTTATTTATTTTTTTTATTATTTATTTGTCTGTTTGGGTACGGAAATCGTTTATCTTTGCCATTTGCGCCGTCATTTAGACAAGTTGAAGCTTGAGTCCTTTTAGGCAGCCACTTTGCCAAAAGTTGATTTATGCCTCGCTGGCTGCCTGATTTTCCATATGCTGCGTTGCCACGCACAGCCCAAGCTTTTCCGGCTGATATCGTGCTCGTGGTGGTGCGACTCCTGCTGCGAGACCCGTTGTCATTGTTTGTTTGGCAACCGTTGCGCCGCATCGCGTCAAAAGGACATGTGATTCAATTTGCTTCGATTAGAAATTCCAATTGCAAGCGTGCCCAAGGGAGGCGAGCGCGTTTGCGTTCATGCTCGACAGATTTATAGAAGTCAACATTGGAGCAGATCGAAAAATTAAAATGGTTGCCGCTCATCAAGTTCCGTCCCAGACGCTGATGGCAGCTGCTCTGCGGCATGTGGCATGTGGCATGTGGCAATCACACATTTGTATATTTGTATATTAGGAGCTCGGCTATAGCTTGATATCCGGTGTGACGCCGGTGCCAACTTTGTCGACTAGACTGAAAGCCAGCAAAAAAAAAAGAAAAAGAGAAGGAATATACAGTCCTTTGCTGACACGTAACTGTCACGTTCGCCTGTTGCGAATGCTGTCAACTTTATTGGCCCAGCTGCCGTCAATCTTGGCCACGTTCGCACTGCCCAAAAGTTTTCGGGCTAACATATTTTTTTTACCAGTTGCCCAGTTTCCCTTTCTTTTTCCTTTCTTTTTTTTGTCAGCTGCCCGCCATATGGAGTACGTGCATCCATTTCCCAATCCGCTGTCCATCAGATTTTTGGCGTGTGACCATGGTTCACAGCTCAAAGGCCGGTGGGGCCTGCCGCGACCCGGCATGCCGCTGCACGTAACCTGCCTGCCCCTTGGGGCATGCGGCAAGGCCGTTAAACGCTCAGCGGACAATTGAAAAATTAACAGTATTTATTTATGATGAACAATGGCCCGGCACACACACACACACATACAGACCACCACCCCCCCACACCCCAAGGAAGGTGTGTGCGTGCCGAGCATGCAAAATACTATCAATCCAGAAAATTGTTTAATTGGCGCGGAAATTGCGAATGGCATTGACGTCACGACAGTCAACGGGCAAATTGAAGTGGCCCAGTAGGAATTGGAATACCAGAAAGGTAGAACGAAAAGAGCATAGCAAAAATCAATGCAAAAATTATTGCACATTAAAAACATAAAGAGCAGAGAATGGGAAAGTAAAATGAGCTTACGACAAAAATAACAGAAGAGAAAAAATTAAATGGAAGAAAAATCAAATGAAAAACGTTGCCCGTGCAGCCATTGAGCCGGCCACTTATTTAATTTTTCGCACGATTTCAACATTTGCCGTCGGCGTGCGAGTAAAGGAGACACAGGCAGGAGCTGGACACGAGCTGAAGTACTTCTCACAGATAGAAACATCAGTTAAATGACCGCAAAGAACAGACAGAGGTGAAGGGCGGTGGTGGTTGAAGGGTTGGTTAAGTGCGACGGGGTGTGAAGTGTCAGGCAAATAAAACTGATGGTGCAGTCGGGCACTTAAGGGGTGTTCTACATACATATCAACTCTTACACACATACGCATACATAAATAAATGCAAATAAGAAGATGGGAAAATTTAGTTTGCCACTTTGCTGCCACTCGAAGGTGCACCAAATGGAATTATGCCACAGAAACTGCTGACAAAAGAGCAAAAGTACTCAGATCACCCACACACACCACCCGCTTCAATATGCATGCAAATGTGCGAAAAATGTATTGAATATCCAAAGAGAATTCCTAATGAATGTGCCAAAAAATATAAATAAATGTGACAACTGAGCGATTGATTGTCAAATGCTTCAGCTTCACTTACGCTTAACAGCAGCTTAACATCAGCTCAACAGCATCTGCTCCTGTTAACAATGCCATCCACACACAGCAGGGGAAATAATTGCAAAGCAAACTGAAATATCATAAAAACTGTCGTGAACTGCTCTGTTGTTCATTTTTTGCGGCTGGTTTTCCATTTGTCCATCAGAAGCAGCAGGCAGCAGGCAGCGACGCGACGGCGACGGCGGCAGCGCAGTTGGCGTCGCAGCTGCTTAGCTGTAGCAGCCGAAGTAGAAGTCAGCAGCAGGCAGCGACTGAAGGAAACTTCAGTCAATTGCTTTTGTTTGGTTGCCAAAATTGCTGCAGCGGATTGAGGCAAGAGGCAAAGCAAAGGACTTCATAAGCGAAACTGCTTCTTTAGATAACTTGAACAGGAACAGCAGAGGCACCATGCAGACACATCCTGTGTGGATGGATGCATGGCGCGAGCCCGATTTTGACTAATTCGACGAGCATCGCACTTTTTGTATTTGGTTTTCGTTTTTCAAATACACGCACACACAGATAAAATGTAGCACACAGAGCGTGGGGCAACATCAACATTACCGTTATGATTACAATGACCCCCATGATCCCGGCCAGCAGCGCTGTCTCTCCGCCTTTCTCTTTATCTCCTTCTCCATTTCGTCTGTTTGTCATGTCCTTTGTGCAGTCGTCGCTTAGCGGTAAATTTAGCACTGCAAACGAAACGAAAGGCCAAAGTTTAGGCCAACCAACCAACCAGGCAGGCATCCAGCCTCCGGTCTCACTCGTGCCAGCTATCTGCTGCTGCTCCCTCTTTCGGAATGTGTCCGCTCTGTGGGCCAGCAGCAAAAGGCCCGCAGTTTAAAGTTCGTCTCGCATTTCTGATGCAAGGTTTTCCCTTTTGCCTGTTGGACAATGTTGACGACACATTCAAATATGCACAACAGATGCCTCCCTCTCCCTCCTACCTTCATTCAGGTTGGCATGTAACAATGCGGCGTATGATTATTTGGCTGCTAATGTGAGGGCAGTGCTCGTCGGCTTGTGGTTAGCGCAACTCTTCTTCTTCTTCTGATTCAGTTTGCTCTGTTAGGACAGATTGCTCCCACATTAAAGAAATGCTGCCCATGCACACGTAGCAGACGCGAACAGAGCAGCGCCAGCGGAAGCGACGCCATTGAACAGCGACCGGAAGTTGACAATTGTGAACTGGCAATCGACAATTGAGAAGTCAGCAATCAGCGCTAGCAATTCTGGGAGTTCATCTATCACGAGCCTGAGTAGGATAAGGTTTCAGAGCTGTAGCTGATAATGTAAGTTAAATGCTGCTTAGACAAGCTATGGCCCATCCAATGCGTGGAGAGGGGTTGGGGGAGCTGTTGGGGCATGGCCAATCCCCACAGCGTTTTGTTGATTGGCCCAAAAGTGTTGAAGTAGCAATTTTTTCTTTGGGAGGCGGCAAAGCAAAGCGCGACAGACACTTAAGAGGTGGCAGCTGTTCCAAGTTTCAATAATTCATCTTCCGGCCCGAGGCGCTGGCACAGTTCTTTGATTAATGGACCAGGCCTAAGCCGGTGGCGTATTTGTTTATTGTGTGATGACAAAAGCTAATTTACCATTTATTATTTACTTTATTGTTCAAGAAAAACATAAAGTGAGCAAGTCAATGGAAGTGCACGACTTGCAAATACCCTGTAGGTAAATAAATAAACAAACTGGAATTAATTTCGCATAGAAATATAATGATTGAGATCGTAAAGCTGAGTTTGGTTTTAATAGATTTTGAACCGAACTTCAGAAACGTTATTTATCTAAATATATATTTCAAAAATGAATTATTAATTAAATTCCATCTGAAACTATTCTTATTCTAATACTGACATTGCAAAATCGTATTAGGAATATAGCTTAACGATTTCTGGAACAAACCGAAAACTGCCTAATTCAATAAGTACAGGGTGTAGAAATATTGTTGTTAGTATCAAATATATATCACCTGAAAAATATAAAAGCTAGAAAACACTCAAGAAATATATATGAGGTTTTTTTAAAAAATTTTGTTTTATGCCCTAAATCCATTGAGTATAATGGTTTTCTTAAATGTATATCTTGATCAGGGCTGAGTTGATAGAGTAATGTCGTCCGCCCGTCTGTTCGCGTGTATGAAAGCGTCTGTCTCTATTGAAAAACCTCTCAGACTCTATAAAAAAACGCATTTTTAAAGTCCGAAGAGCCCAGGGGAGTTCAATAAATTATTAATTTTTAATATCTTGAAGATTTCGTAACAAACTGTTTATTTTTAAGCGTGAAATTTCAAAATGTATATTACAATTTTGATATGACTGAAAATCCTGTTTTTTTGTTAATTTTAAAATTGTCAAAAATATTATTATAAAATGAATTAAAACTTTTTTCTTTTCTATTTTAAAATATATTACTGAAATTTTCATTTTGCTAGCTAAGGTGTCGTAGAAAATATTTGAGAAAAACGATGTGTCTTATCATGTTGGTAACTTACCATTGGTAAGCACTGTATAAGAGCTAAAAACTTGAAATTTGTTTTGCAGATTCCTATATAGCATGAACAGATTGTTTTTTTTTTAATAATCCACAACTTTTCGCGTTTTATTATTATTTATTAAAAACCTTTTCGAAATTCAGTTATTTAATTATATCTCACACGTCTTTGGAGCTAGGCTCTTCACTATTTTGTATTTAGTTTAATTTATATTTTATAAAATTTTGATTTTTGTTATATTTTGTATACCGGAGACAAATTTTAATTCAAATTCTATAAATTTAAATTGATTTATGCAAATATAATCCATTTGTGAATGAGTTTGAATTTTTAATAAATTGACAAATATTTTATAGAATACATAGATCATATACTAAAAGTTTCATTGAAATCCGTTAAGTAACACAGAAGTTATTAAGCTAAACGTTTGGCCAATTAACAAAAGCACGTGACAACCAGCGCCAAGCGTACGCATTTTCTATATACATTTGTAACCAAACATTTACTCTTACATATTCTCTTGTCTATGCTAAGTATTGCATGCAATCGAATTGTGTTGGATTCGTCAGCTGCAACTTTAGTTAAGAGTTTCCCAGCTGTGAAGTGGGCTGTTGGTAGAGGAGATGCGCGTTGCCGAGCAGATGTCGGATCGAGTCTTGGTGTAATGGCAATGGCGATGTTTATTCTTTTTATTTTATATATTTATTTATTATGATTATTTGATTGTGAAAGTGTAAGTTCGAAAATTGAATTAAATTTTTAATAAGTTTATGCTGGATTCAAGCTATGGAGTATATTTAAGAGCGAATATGCCCTGATTTCCTATTTTCAATGGGTTCAGGGTATTAAACACAGATCGGTCGGACTTCAGGGTATCTGCCAGTTGGGCACTCCCGACTAGAGCTTCCATACATGTTTATTTAATAATAAAAAAAATGATACAAAATAATAAATTTATTTTATTTTATTTCTTATATAAGTTGAAATTTAAGTTTAAAAATGATTCTAGAAGTTAGTTTTCAGTTTTCAGATCCCTTTGCAAATTACACAAAATCACGTCAATTCTAAGCAAATCAACTCACTGGACTGGACACAACTGAATTAATTTGTGCACAAGTTGCCACACACACACACACACACACACACACATACACACACACACACATATATATATATATATATATATATATATATATGCACATACAGTGCATGCAGTAAATCTGTGAACATTTGAACTAGGCAAAAACCTTAACGAAAAATTCATCATACGCCGCATTGGCCGCTGTTGGCGTCGCTGCCCAATGGCGTTGGCGCCGCATGCGTGGCATGTGGCTGCGGTATGTGTGGCACTTGATGGCCAGCAGTAAGCGGAGCTTGCCAAGGACAAACACACACACACACACACACACACTCACATTGAATTACAGTCATTGTTGTAGTTGTTGTTGTTGCCTTTTTTGTGCACAATTGGCGCTGGGGCTAGGCGCGTTACAATTCGAGGCGATTTATTGTTGGAAATATTTTGTATGCTGCTTATTGAAATGCAGGCAAGGCCCAGCAAGTAAGGCCCTTTGGCTAGACCGCCCACCCCCCTCCGAATTATAACAGTTATAGCAAACAAAGCCTGGCAGTTGCTGGCGGGCAAAGCAAATAGCAGCACTTGAAGCAGCCACATCTTGCAGCGAGAAGAACAAGACCAACCCCCTCTTGCCGCCCTTCTCTAACTACATTCAGCCCTGCAGCGTGGACCGCAGCGACGCCTCCTGCTGCCGCTTTGGCTGCCACACTATAAATATAACATTAATTTTTATGTTTTCATATTTAGCAACGCTTCAGTAAGCACACACACACACACACACACATACACAGTCACATGCACACAAAGGCAGTCGCCTTATTGCCGTAGTTTTAGATAGAGCTCATTGAATGACGTTTATGAGCGATATCGCTGACGCTGACTGCGCAGTTAGCGCTAACGTCTCTGTGTGCGCAACATGCGCTGTTATGGGCTGTTAACAGCACTGTTAATGGTCAGCATCCACTGCTGTTAGAGCGCTGCTGTCGGCGTCGACGCTGACGTCGCGACGTCTGGTTGGGCTGCGCGGTCTTCTATTGTCATTTTGGCACATGTGAAAATTTACCGTTACTTCTTGGCCGGCGCTTCATTCATTCATTCGCTGTTTACATTCCGCTTTGCGCTCGTGCACAGTTTTCGTTGAGTCTAACGGTTTTCGGTTGCCACATTGCAATTTTAATTGCATTAGTCAACAGTAATCGTATAACGGGATCCAAAATAATTTGTGTTGTTCGTGGAAGAAGAAGCAATTAAAGCTGTAAAAAATAAAAAATTTAAAAATTAAATAATGTTATAATAAAAAAAAAGGATTTTTCTAATTAAAATCAGCATTAAAATACTAAATAAATAATAAATAAATTCTCCAATATAGTTTTAAGTGATTTTTGGAACTTAAGATCTTACATAATAAATATCTTAATATTGAAAAGAGAAGTTTAATGCTAAAAATGATAAACGCAAACAAAATCATTTTAAGTTGATCAAAGTTTACTGAATGAAAACGGTTTCTAAATAAATAATAATAAATAAATAAACGATTATATCTATATTATTATAAAACCGATTAGAATTATAAAACTTTACCAAAGCCTTCGCAGTTCTCTTCTGATCATGAAAACTTAACGTGACTCAGTGGAGAAATAATCGAGTCTAATCGATTTTATTTATTTCATAGATCTACAACTTTCATTCAATTCTAAACGTATTGTCCTAAATCACTCGAGTTACTTTATCTCATAACTAATTGAATTACACAAACCAATTAAAAAAAACAAATAAATAAATACTCGAAAACTTGAAAGCTCAAGCAGCAAATGTTTGAAGATTTCATTAAACACCTTTCTATCAAGACACTCAGCTCGGTATCGATAAGCATAAAGCCCCTAAGGAACAGATTTCCGCTGCCAAATAGAAGTTCGTATAGTTCATGAAGTCATTTCGTGATTTTACAAAGAAAATTTAACAGGAACATCGAAGTAAATGCTGACAAATTTCTATTTCATATACAAAAATATTTTGTCTCCATCTTCATTATTCGATATACCCAATTCAATATATATATATATTTATATATATATATATATATATATATATATATATATCCGTTCTATCTCTAATTCGAACTATATTTCATTCTATAGCTGTCTCTATCTCTATCTATCTTTATCTGCTTATTAAGGGCTATCAGCCTTATAGATAGATAGATGTCAGTTAAGCCCAAACAAAACTTCAGAAAAACCCAAACTAGTTATACTGAGGGACGGCGGAAGGGGGCGTGGTCAACTTGAACACACGTCCGCCGCGATAAACTGCAGTTAAGTGCCGAATGAGAGAGAGAGAGAGAGGCAAGGGGAGGTACGTGGGAGGAGGAGGCTCATTAATATTGTTGAATGCGATTTGCCAGCGATTTTTAACGCCTGCAATTAGAAACGCCGGCAAATTGAAAACTAAACAGTGAAATCTGTGAGTTAGAAAGACAAAGGGGATGGGATGGGTATGGGAAAGTTAGGAGGGAGGTGCTCTGTCAACTGCAAACAGAGAAAGCGCCACTTGAAAAATGATTTACACACGTAAATCATAAATTACGCACTTGAAGTGGATGACAAATGCAGATGTTAGATGATGTTAGATGGAGAGTAGAGGCGATAGAGTTCGAGTTCGACTATACCAACTGCAATGCTCGTGGAGGACAGTCCTTTTATACTGCTGCCAGTTGGAATTCTATCCACCTGCCCAGCTGAAGCAGCTATCTCAGAGCCTCTTATCGAATGTGACGTCAGATTTGAACTTTTCAGTGCGACTCGATTCGAAGGCGACAAATGCTAATAATTCCCGAAAACGATTTCAGTTCGCGTCGGTTATTGCTGGGCATCGCATCGCATCGTGTCGTCAAGTATCTGGCCGGGAATTCACAGTTATAGCTGGCTATAATATCTGAAATCTTTAATTAACAAACGCTGACGTCTTTCCGTTTCGCACTTAATTAAAGATTCCATTTGCAAATTCGATAAAACGTGGATAAGCACTTCAATATATAGATACATACCTATATAGCTTATCGAACTTACCTCTAACAATGCATTTAAGTGATTTGCTCAAATTAATTTTCGTAGTGCTCAGTTGCGTTCAAGGTTTGTATTCTAAAGCTAAAGATCATACGATCATTCGATCAAACTACAAACAGATTATTGACTCTCGTGTACTTCAGAAAGCCTAACGAGGATTGTGCGCAATTTAAATTATGAGCTGATAATTCATATACTTATAGATACCATATATCATAATTCTAACAAGTAATCCACTTAAGATGATGTTGATAATACTCGCCTTGAAGTGTGCAAAATATACTTAAACTTCATTTACGTAGCACTAAAATATAAAATGTATTTCTAAAGGTGACTCTCTAACTGTGGAGTTTCTAATCGATTCTTGAACTAAAGATTTTAGCTGTATAATCATAAGACTGTATCCGAGTCCAGTTATAAATATTTTAAATATTTGTTTTTTACTTTCGAATAATATGAATATATTTATCTATCTATGTACTATATAAGGAAATTAATAATTGATAAATAAAATATAAAGACTCTTAATACTAAAGAGCTATTATCAATTAATATATATTTTTTTCATTCATCAGCAGCCCATTGGCATTCACAATTGGGCAGCAGCTGCCCAATAATAATTAATATTCTTCACGGCTTCGCTTCCCTTTCATTCGCATCATTCACAACTGACCAATCAGCACTTCATTCACAAATAGATAAGCACGCAAGGCGAGTCCAGCAGCTGTTGCTTTAAATAGAATTTTGTTGTTCTGCTCAATGGTTATTTATTTGTGATTCGATTCAAGTGATTTTCTTTATTTCTATGAAAACGTGTGTTGACAGCTTGAATGATTTTCTAATTATGTATTTTCCCACGCATTTATTACATCACATGCGCCTATCAGATCACCGACGATCCTCTCACGGCGCAGCCTCTCTAACTACTAAATCAATTGAGTTCGAGTTCGGGCCGGTTCAAACACACCACAGCACACGCGAGAAACTCACCGCACCTAAGAGGTGCACAGCGACTGATCTCTGCAAGAGCTAACGAAAGCATCACCAAAGAGAGCAAGAGCAAGAGACAGAGAGAGAGAGAGAGAGAGCGAGCGTGGTTATAGTTAGAGTGTGCAAGTTAGTTACTGTTGTGCCTTTCCACTCTGTTCGAGTGTGATAAGCCGTTTTGAAGGTACAACAACAAAACAACCCGCCGCTTAGATACCCTGTCTCCAGTCTTAATACTACAACTTTGCTGAGCAAGTATTACTTTGTATAGAGCTGTATGTCATAAAGATTTACAGTTCAGATAATCTATCTGATGATTACATTACATGTACATTGCGATGGTTACACATGGCGTCAGGAAATCATAATGCCTCACACTTGCAGGGTATACAAATTGAGCAACTGCTTAACAGCATGCGCAGCTCGATCACAAACAGGTGGGTTGTAGGGGCGGGCGAGGCTGCACGGGGCGGGCGTGTTGTTGTGTTCGATGACAATTTGCTTAAATGTGCTGGCAAATTCTCAAAACGAATTCAGTTGAGAAATGCGCGTTGTACGAGGCGGCAGCGTCTTAAACTTATAGAAAAACTACATACAATACATGTAGCTGCAGAACTCTGTGTAAATATAGCAACAACTGCAACAACAACAAATAATAACAACAATAACAACAACAACAACAAGTACAGCACGTGCCAAAGAAAACTCGCGCCTTGAAAACCTATTGGCAATTGATAAGCGAAACGACGCGTTTTTTTTTTAACTATTCAACTTCGAACGGTTTTATCAGCGTTTGAAAACGCGTGCCATAAATAAACAACAACCACAAATTGTTAGCAATTGTTTTTAATTAATTTAAATGCGATAAATATTTAAGAATTTACCAAGTTCTTATAGCAATCGCCGCACATCGCTCTCGCTCTCGCTCTCGCTCTCTTTCTTTCAGTCTTATATTTTGTATAATTTTGCTACGTCAACAGAAATGTTTTTGTTTTTGTTTTCACCTTCTTTTTGTCTGTTGGGCGACCTGTTGTGCGTGCGTATCGTATGATATTTTGCTTTTGTTTTTGTTGTTTTATTTGAACCAGTTTTGTTGTTGTTGTTATTGCTGCATTTTCGGTTAACTTTTTGGGCAGCTACCGAGGCGTCTGCTGCGCGATTTCAGACGCGCGCTCTTTTGCCCGCGTGTGTGTGTGTTTGTGTGTGTGTGTGTGTGTGTGTGTGTGTGTTTATCTGTGTATTTATTTTGGCAACAGTTTTCAATGTTGTGCGATTTATTTTGGCTATTGAAAATCGGCGCAGACATCGTCCGCTCGATTAGATAATATTCTCTGTTTGCTTCCTGCTAGCTTTATTAAAGGCCGAACTTTCTATTCCACATAGGCTCTTGAAAATCAAATTAAATCGATTCAAAGTGCAAATAATTACAAGGCTATAGCAGCAACGATTGACAATTTGAGAAACTGAGAAACTGCTTTGTTAAGCAATTGAAAAACTAAGCGAGAAACCGCAAGTTGAGTGCATTAAGTAGACAAAGTTCATACCATGGCCATAGAGTTACGCTCTACGACCACTCTAAGTGATATCATTACAACCACAACAACAAACAAACCAACAACTAGCGGCAACAACAGCTACAACAACAACAACAGCAACAGCAACAGCAGCAACAGCAGCAACTATAACCACTTGCAACAGCTGCTCGCGTGCATCTGCGCCAATGCGAATCTCGTGCTCTTCACACTGATGTTGGCACTGGGCAAATGCTGCACTGCCACGCCCATAAATACGCCCAGTCTAACGCATATGGAACAACAAGTGCTGCCGCCGACAGATGGCGCCACACTGATCAAGCATCTCGATGGCAAAAGCATCCTCAGCATGGGCTTCAAGTTCCTCAACGTATCCGGAAAAATCGGCACGCCGCTGGGCATAGGTGAGAGAAACAGGCTACCAGTTGTTGGAGCATGTGGGGAAGGGGAGGAAACACAGTAAGGGGCGGTCTGCTCAGTTTGTTTTTAGCCAGACTGTGCTAATTTTAGAGCGGCATTCAAGTCGACGCACGAGATGCTGCAAGCTGCTCCGCGCTCAGCTAACTGAACTGACGAATGCGTTGCAAGTGCAAAAATTTGAATATTGCAAATTATAATATATCACCGACTGCTCGATTCTCTTTTGTGTAAGAATTAATTCGCTTTTAATTCAAGACTACGATGCGATCATTACAAAAGGTTAGACTTTATGCAAATCTTTAGTATTCCAACAAATCCAATTTCATGACTCAACCACACAAGCTCTAATAAATTTAGGATTTTAGACTTTTAACTGAGTGTGTGAGCTACGCAAACCAATATAGATTCCAGATTTCCATGTAAATATACACAAAATCAAGATTCTAGCTCTAGTTATAGATAGGCATAAAATGCAAGCAATAAACTCTAATCAATCTCTGCAAGCAGTATATAAAAATATAAACAAATTACTGTAATTTAAATAAGACTTTATACAGCCTTGTATATATTAAATATTTAAAATCTACTTTCATATTATATTTAAATTTAAATTTGAATATCATTTATTTACATTTTTAAAAGACTTTGCTGAGAAAACAATCTAAACTTTTATTATTGAATGTTCAAACAAGTTTTTCTATAAATTCATTGAGGAATTTTGTTTAGCGAAACTTTTGATTGAGACTTCTGGAGGGGCTACTGTATGGGCAGCGTATATGTTTATGTCTTTGATAAGAAAACTTCTTTATAGCATTGGCTATTACCTTGGGGGTATTCCGTGTCGTAAATTTCTTTAAATCAAACCACCTGTTCATGCAAGGATTTGTTGTGGTATAAAGATTATCTTATCGTCGCCAATTTTATGATTTGTTTTTATTATTTCGCATGGATTTGACAATTAAATATTTTCATTTCAAACTGCGTGATTGGATAATGTGCAATGTCGAGGAACTTAATGTTTCATAACAAATAGAAAAACAGATATATTTATAGAGATTTGTAGAAAAAAGACTTCAAAAATTGATATATGTACAAAGGAGCAAGTTATTCAAGTTGTAACTGTACTTTAGGAGCAGCTGCCACATTTAGTTTATCTTTCGATATCAATCAATTTCTTTTATTTATGCTTTTCTTTTTTAAGAGCATTTCATATTCAATTTTTATTTATTTATAATATATTTATTTCCACAAATTTTTCTTTTTAATTTATTTTTGATCTAAATATAATAACAAATTTTGAAAAAACCAGCAAAATTTTATTTTTAAATTTAAAAAAAAAAAAACATTTTGTTGGTTTTGCCAGCTGCATTTTTGGACTTTGTTCGATCACTTTGAAGATCGTAAATAAAATTCTTGACATATATCCAAATGGCGCAAATTGTCGTTGTTTACCTAGCCTAGGCGCCAATTTTACGTAGGTTAGCCAAAAAAAGAGGCCATTATTGACGCATTGCAAGTGTATATAAATGGGTCGAGCTGTGTCTGTGAGCTGAATGTCCATCAATTGCAGAGTATCTGAAGTGTCAAGATACAGTCTAGAAAATACATAACTAACTAAATATGCCCGTTAGACGAGCCCCCAAAAATGTTTATTTTTATGACCAATTCAAGTTCTCTCTTATAAATTTATTTATGATAATTCTTATATATATTCTATTACTTGCTCGATACGCTTATTTATTGCTCTTTCTATTTTGTGCGAGAATTTTTTACTCATTTGTGATGAACAGCTCAATAAGATTCATGTCACAAAAAGTTTATACAAATACCGCTGCAAGGTCGCAATGGGAAACAGTTTTTATTTATTTATTTTTAATACCCTATATTTATGTAAGACAGGGTATATTGTTATCGTGTAAGTGTATATAGCACAGATTTAAATATATTATTATATTATATATTAAAAATATTTCAAATATATTTAAATATAATTAAGAACATTTAAGATTTTTAAATAAATCGATAATTATCGATAAACAGCTCATGGAAGCATTTTTCATAAGTCTACAGCTGTCAAATTGTAAGTTCCTTATACAATATTTACTGTATCAGAATGCATAACTTGTGTTTATCTCTAATCGTACTTGACTTTGCTGTAAGTGCAAGACTAAAGATACCCTGAAAACGTCTTAGAGCTGGTATTCAGCGTATCTTTTAGTCTTGCACTTGTGTTACACATGAAACACTCTCTTTTTATTATTGTTTTATATACTAAAATGTATATTGCATATACATAATAAACATATATATTTTTTGCATAGAAAATAATTCATAGTATATATACATATAAATTTTTTTTTAATTTATTGCCTCATTTGTTTTTCATGCCATTTTATTTTTTTGGCATTAATTTATGCACGATGCCAGCAGAAATGTTTTTAGTCTAGTATATTCAACTAGTTTTATGTCAACAACAACAACAACAACAACAGCAAATATGATAAATAGTGGGCGTGTTCCTTTGGCTTCTCTTTGCTCGTGTCGACTTATATAAATCAAGAACCTGATGCAGTCGCCTCTAATTGTTTTGTTTTTTTTTCAATTACAACAATAACAACAATGAAAGCAATCACAATTAATCTGCCTTGATTGTTTTGGTCTGTGCTTACGAGGCGTGATTACAGCCCACTTCACTTAACTACCTCTCTCTCTCTCTCTCTCTCTCTCCATCTCTGCCTTGCTCTCTCTCTCTATCTTTTCAAACACTATGCGCCGCAATCAAAAAAATCGCTATAATTTAATTGACATTGAACTTGAGCTTAGCTAGCGCCGTGGCGATAAGCAGCCCATTAGAAATAAATTAATATTAATTAGCACCTCGAGCGACGCACTGATTAAACCATAAAATTTTCCCAGCCTATCGCGACATTTATCGCCCGCAGACATGCAAATGCTATCGATATCGATATTTGAATGTTTATCCCATGGCAACAATCAAATAATATTTAGAGTTTTATGCTACGCACTAGTCGTTTATATATAGTTCGACTAGATCGACCATGGGCTGAGCTTATCTACAGCCGTCTGGCGCACTTGTACGACTCTCTTATCAGTCTATTGTCTGGACATTGCTAAATCTGACACGATAAAGCTTATCGAAATATTCATATGCACATACTATAATATATGTTTTTTCCATATATATATATATATTTTTAATATCTAGTCAAGTCAAGTTTTTGTGTAAACCAGTTTTAGCTGAAAACTTAAAGCTCTGACTTTTCGATAACATTCGATATGTTAAATTTATGTTAAATAGTTAGCTTAAAGCATTTCAATTTAATTTGCTGGCCCACTTAACCAGATTTTTGTTTAAGCTGTTGTTCGCCTAATTTCTGATTTATATTAATTAGGAAGGCTTAAGCTCTCACTTAAATTATAACTATGATATAAATATGTATGTATAGAACTACTACGAAAGTGATTAAGTCTTGCCCTCAAACTGAACAATATTTATTACATACACTGACAAAATTTAATGAAGTTTAATTACTCAGAAACTCATATAATATTTGAAAGATATAACGAAAATTATTAAATGATAATGGAAAATTATTTTTGGTATCTAAAAAGGCCAATTCTACTCAAAAAATATGTATGTATTTTTCAGTAGAGTAGAGTAGAGTATCATTCCTTAGCCTATTCCTTATCCTTTTGTCTAGTGTAATTGTTATGTAAATCAACTGTAAATGTTGCACGACAAGCTGCTGATCGCACAGTGATTTCAGTTCATTCAGATTTATACCATTACTAAATTTTTTGTTCGAGTGTGTTGCGGAAACGCAAATGAACATTTTCAACAACCTTCAAGTAAATTTGTAATTTATAAATTTATTAGCTGAAACTTGCTTTACAAATTTTTATATTCACTGCATATTGTTACCCAACTTATTTTCCCCAATTTCCTATACTTATGAAATTACCTTTGGTGTGTATAAAATAATATTTAAGTGAACTTTATAGTCATACAATGTACAGATTCAATGCATGACTTCAAAGTTCACTTAAATAATATTCTATACACACATAACAGTCATTGTAGTTCAGTTAAATATTGAACAGACCAATATTTGTTGGGTATGTGTACAAATCAATTGAAATATATATTTATAAACACACATATATAATTATGACATAGACTTTGTTTATTTTGCTTCATTCATAATTGAAAACAATTTTCAGTTCTCTGCGCTGCAATTGATTTGACCTTATTGATTGATGGCATTTGGTAAAGTGCACTCGATATCGTTGTTGTTGAAATGACAAACAACAACAATAACGTAAACAATGCTTGTTAAATTATATATGCATAAGTTTTGATTAAACGAATAATTATGATTGGTTTGGGCAAGCAGAAGAAAAAAACAGCAAACTGTCAATGGCAGGCGCAGGACAGGAATAAAAACCCTTCTCAACATGAATGGGTAGCCTCTGAAGAGTATGAGTATGTGTGTCTGCGTGAGTCCTTGTTTAGATAGCACATTGGTAATCCATAACTTTTTTACGCTTGTCACATCCAAGAGCTGTTGACATTTTCCTAACCGCTGTTTTATTTCTATTATTTATATATTTATAAACATATACATATATATCTATATATATATATATCAATATATGTGTATGTGTGTGTGAGTATGCATGGCACCTCGACCGCAACTTGTAACCCAAGATGAAAAATTGTCAAGTTGCAAAGTTTTGTAGCACTTTGTTGCTGTCGTTTTTGTTGATTAAAACTCCACAAATATGAGATGAGTATGTGTGTGTGAGTGAGTGTGTATGCGTGTGTGTGTGTGTGTGTGTGTGTGTGTGTGTGTGTGTGTACGCAAATAATTTGAACAAGCTCGTGTGTATGTATATGTTTGGGCGTCTGCTCTTGATTGTTTTGAAGTTATAAGCCCTAATCAATTTGGGCTTTTTTGAGCCACCTCCAAAGGGCCGTTTTCTCTGGGCTTTGTTCTATACTCTTTGCAATAGTATATTATGAATTTCTCTTGCAGTATGCAATTGCCATTAACAATTGAATACAATCTAAAATACATTGTATAATAATATTTTTCAAAAAATAGATTTTTAGACAGATAGATATATTATCAATGAGTACATCTAGATAGAATCTGAAATATATGTATAAGCAAATATGTTAATCCATATACATATGTTTATATATATGAAAGAAAGGAGAATAGATGAGAAAAAATAAGATTAGTAATACAATAGTATTGATACAAGGGTTTTTTAGGGTTTAATTCGAGTCTGACCATCACATGGCTGTAAGCCCAAGTTTTGTGATGAACTATGTTAAATAAATTTAATTACATGAATATAAAATTAAATTTGAATTATAATTAATTGTAGAATTCTATAATAATTATCAGCGCATCTATTTATTCTAAATGTTACTGCATAATACCCAATATATCATAATAATTAGAGTATATAGTTCTCGACTGCTCGAACATAATTTTCGTACGAATTTTTTCGATTTTTTATCGTTTTTCATGTTTACGCGATGTTTTTTTTTTAATGAGAAAACTTTTAGCAGCTTAAGCTTAAAATACAATGAAGAACAAAAACATAATTAGCTTAAGTCAGCTGTTTGCACTACTTATCATTAACTCGCACTCGGTCTTTCTCTTTGCAGCCCAATCGCTGTATACCAAATGCGATGAGAAGCAATTTGAATGCAAGAACGGCGCCTGTATACCCATTCGATTCGTTTGCGATGGCGATGCGGACTGCACGGATCACAGTGACGAGAAGGTGAACGAGTGCAAATTTCGCGGTAAGTTGGACACACAATTTCAGTGCATACTTTTAGGCGCCGCCGGCAACAGTCGCGTCCATCAAAGTGAACGCACCGCAACGAGAAATCAATCAAAATGCAAAACGAGTTTCAGCTTGGGGCAGCTCAAAAAGGGGAAGGGGTTGCCGGGCTGTTTGCCGGACAGCTGACCAAAACTGTGCCAGGGCAGTGCGCTCATTAAGTCGCTAAACATTGGCGCTTAACTGTAATTGCAACGCAATTTTTGCTGACTGCCGCATGCAACGTTGTTGCATCAGCAATGAAAATTTATCAACGCTGCAAATTTGTCGCACGAGACACTTTATGCGTCGCAAGTTTAACATAAAAGGAAACTATGTGAGGTCGTCTGCTTTATTTTATCTCACAATATTTGTGCCAGCCACCAAAAAAATAAAGATGAAAAAAGAAACAATATAAATATAAGTATGTAGAGAGATTTATAGAGAGTGAGCGTAAAATGCTTGAGGGGTTAAAGGAAATTCCAGCGTCAGAATGCGCACAATGCAGTTGCCTTTTTTTTGTTGTTGCTGTTGCTGCGCATAACTTAATTTTTATGCAATCTTTGCTGAAGGGCAAAATTTTCAACCAGCAAAATTGATAATGTGCCTCAAAGGCAACAATAAAAAAAAAAAACAACAACTCAACTTTTGCTACAAAAAATGAAGAGTGTTGCAATATAATGAGCGTTAAGGGCTAATGTAAAAGCAAAAGGAAAACGATTGCAAGGGCACAACAAAATGCAAAAAGACAACTTTATAATGGCTCTACTTTGAATTACTTTCGCTTAAACTGTATCGAAAGGGATTTTAAGCTATCTTTACCTTTACCCTTATATATTAATAGAAATTATCTATGGGTTGCCGCCAAATATTTTGCTTATTCTTATTATTTTAAAAAAGAATTATTTTTTTGGATTTATTTATACAAATGTTAACAAAATAATTTTAAAAATAAAAATAAAACCATTTGTCAGCTAAGAATATAGCAATAAATATATTCAAGCTAGATTTAAACCTAATTAATTAAATTATAAAATCTTTAAAAAATTTAAATTAAATTAATATTAAAAAATATATATTATTAAATTTATTTGAAATTATATTTATATATATATTATATATTTATATTTAATATTTAATAGCGTCTCATATTATATGAAATGCCAAAATAATTTGATTTATCAGAAGTTTAGTATTGAATTTAGTATTGTCAACTTCTGTTGAGCAGCGAAATTCTCATCTTTATAATGAGCATAAGTTCTTAAGCTCATTTGGTTCAATCGCTTATGTATCATTAGCAAATCAGTGCGCAGCGAAACATAAATGTTTTGCAATATTCACATATATGCTCAAACGCCCACACTTCCAACTTGTTCACTCACAACAAAACTCAGTTGAGTTGAGATAAAAAAAAAAGAGAAGGAAAAACTCACTCGATACTTTTGCGCTCGACTCGCCAAGCAGCTTGTCAGATTGGGAGTGAAAGCTTGCGCTGAGATTTGAGTTGAGCGTTGCGAGAGATGCTGCAAAGCAACTCTTGGCACTTGTTTTTAAGGACTGCCAGCACGCAGCTGTCCACTCAGTTGGCGGCTAACTTCTCAAGCAAACGGACGGTGCGAGCTAAGGGAAAATACCCAAAGAGAAACTCCGTCGTGTGAAAAACCTATATAAATACTAAATAAAATTAAAGTCGAACTAAGCTAAAAACAGTGCGAAAAAGTAAGCGCAAAAGTGCAAAGAATATATCAAATTTGTGCGCAAAAACCAAGAACAGCAATCTAAATATTTACTATTTGAATGTCCTCGAAATGCGGTGGTTTAACAAACAATTGAATCAGTCCTGCCAGATCCTTTGAAGTTATGCAAAGTGTTTTTTGCTGACAAAATGGCAGAGCACCAAAAAGCTTGTTAGAAATTTTGTGTGTGCGAACTGCTCCTTATTTTCCGTTTTTTTATCAATCTTTTTTTTTTGAGGTCCTTTTTGTGGGCAGGTCCTGTGTAAAGTCGTTTGCCGTTGTCAGGCTAATCGGCAGTGTCCATCTGTGTGTCATTTTGCGGGCCGAGGCTATTTAGAATGCAGACTTTCTGTCCGATTCGACCGTTTTCATTTATCATTTATCATTTTGCTGTGGTCCGCATTAAATGTTTCTCCTCAATTTCCCTCAGTATTTGCCCGATTGTCATTTATCTAGGCAGTGTGAAATTCATTGCGCTGACTTTTGACAGTTGTTTTGTCAAAAATGAACTTGAAAATGATGTGACACGGAAATTATGCAATCAATTTGTGCAACTCGACTGACCGCCCTCGAATATGCCACAGAATGTGGCACAATTGCTAGCAAATTAACACCACGACCATTTCGAGGACTGAAGTGAACAAGTTGTATACTCTATGTAAATAAAAATTAATTGCTTGTTTACCTTTTTTTAAAAACAATTCAAGAACTTCTATCAACATGGGGCACATTTGGTGTTTGTTATTTGTGTCCAGTCTGCTGCACACTCAAAGCCACAGCCTGGGCGCAATGGTGACTGAGCATGGTATGGAAATTGTTTTTATTCTATATATAATTGAAATATTTAAAAATATACAATTCCCTCTAATGATTCTAATACTTAAGACAGAGAATTAGGCTTAATTTAACTTGAAGTGACTTGAAGAGTGTTACATGTTGCCTCAGTGTTATTTTTAGAAATGTTGATTAAATAGCTTATGATTAAGTATGCCTTGTGTAACTGTATAAGAATTATAATTATATATTAAGTCAATGCCAAGTGCTTATTGCTGTCTGCTAAGTTAACTTAAGTACTAGCTACTCATTCCTAACATTTCATCAATTAAACTAAGTAAAGCTTAAGCTTATATATTCGTTATCAGTGTCAAGAGATGACTGATCTGTGTGCGTCTGTAAATATGAGTTTTATAAGCAACTACCATATGAACCTCGATCAAATTTTACTAACTTTTATTTACTTACATCTTTTTGCACTTACCCTACATCTAAATAGAATTTTACTTACATCGGATTTTTATTTTAAAGTTTTAAAATACTCTTAGAGAATATTTGAAATGAATCCAATCTTCATTCTGCAATTCAGTTATACCAATTGAGGTGGTAATTCTTGTGGCGTACAACTTTCAAACAGCTCAACTACTTATGGACAAGTGCACTTGCTTAAATCCACTTTCCACTTGCAACAAGTTGCAAACAATTCTTACGTCAGCTTGCAACACCTTTAAACTTGAATACCACATGCCCAAAATCCCAATCATAATAAACCTATACGCCATACGCACACTCACACACTGCCAGGACTACAGTCTAAGCCCATTTGCATTGCAGTTGGCTGCAATCTGCTCCTCTCCTGGGCGCCGCGTTGCATGCAACAGAATATTTTGCACACATTGGCTGACATTTGCATACAAATTGCTGCTTCTGCTGCTGGTGCCACTGCCAGAGGCCAAAGTTTTTTAATCAACTGAAAGGCCGTTTAAACTTAGTTAAAAAGTACAAGCGAAAAAAGTAGAGTTGAAAAAAAGAAGACGAAATTATGCTGAAAGCCAACTGGCAATTTGCCGCACACTTTTATCAATTGCAACATGCGTTGAACCAATCAAAGCTTCACCCCAATTCCTCTCAAAAAATAAAGAAAGACAATAAATTTAATTTGATTTTTAATTGCGAACCAACGTGACATCACATTTAATATAAGCTCTGTCCACAAATAAAAAATTTTGGAAATGCGCAGCAATTTGTCCGCAGGGCACAGTTTACATTCATTTACAGATACACATACATACATATACTTTATATTTGCATGGAATTCTACATATTAGCAGCAGCAACAACAAAATGTCAAATACTCATCTGTGCTTACAAGCTACATAAAAAGAAATCGAATCGAGCTGAATGGAGCTGCGGGCATTCGCAAACATTCGCTACATACATATATACATACATACAACAAAATAAAAAAGATGTATATATATAAAAAATATATATATATACTATATATGTACATAAATATATATATAGAGCTGTAAAGCCAGTAAAGAAAAATTGGCTTATGTTTGACCAGGACTAAATACTCTATCAAACAAAAATGCTAAAAGCTATTAATAAATATAATAAATTTAAAAAAATAACTTAAAAAACATATAATTATATATATTTGCTTGGTTTAAACTAGGTAAAGAATATACAAAAAATATATATAATATAGTTGGCAGTATGATAAAGTGATAGATTGTAGTTGACGACTGTATTAGTACAATATTAAGATATATATTTCTATATATTAATAAACAAAATAAAAAAACATATATATAGATATAGAGATAAAGGATAAAAAGGAGTAAAAAAGGAAGAATCATACATAAAACAGACTGACTTAGTTTCAGATCAAGATAGATAAAGGCTACTCTCCTTTCTCTTTCTCTTGACTAAGTCAAGTTTGACTAACTGGAGTACATATAAAACTCTGACTAATATGAAATGCAATTTGCATCTTGAATACATACTGGACTCGAAGTGCGTTACCTATTTCATGTCAGAATTGAAATGCCCCTGCAAACATTTTGTAGAGAAAAGCGAGCATTTTGAAAGTGTTGGCTGGCTTGCACATGTGACCATTTTTTATTGTTCAACGGTTTGTGAGCTTCTATTTGTATTTGCTTTTTATTTTTTAACAAATATTGGCGCACATTGGTTTATATTTTGTTTCCTTTCCTGTGCTGTGTCCTTTATTTTGTTGTGCTCTTTTTTTTCTATTGTCACGCTACATTTCATTTGACTGCTCACTGAGGAGTGAGAAGTGAGAAGCGAGAGCTCTAAGGCATCGGACCAGAGAGTTGTGCCCATAAAAAGTTTAGAAAAGTAATCGTATAAAATGTTATTGATATGGCAACTTCTGACTGTGCCGCATAATGCGCCAGCTTTCCTTCTCTTTCGCTTCTTATCAATTGTAATACGCATTCCAAATTGATTAAAATTAATGGAATATTTTTCCTTAGGGACAGACATTTAAAGAGGAAGTAGCACATATTTGCATTGGCTTAGATGAAAATTGAGGTAGCAACTGTTTCCAGTAGCTAAAAAGTCCATTTTAGTAGCAGCTTTGACGCGGCTTAACAAGAGGCATATAAAACATGGTCAAAAGAACATTTTTTAAGTGAACACTTGAAAAATTTTCATTAAAACAAGTGAGAAAAAGACATCTAAAAGTAACAAATTTAAGAGATTTTTTTAAAACTATAATAATAAATATAATTGGACTAACGCAAATTTCAAAAAAATTTGTGAAAAGAAAAAG
Organism: Drosophila leonis; assembly: GCA_035045365.1. Lineage (NCBI taxonomy): Eukaryota > Metazoa > Arthropoda > Insecta > Diptera > Drosophilidae > Drosophila > Drosophila leonis. The sequence goes on from JAWNPC010000199.1 coordinate 771,119, forward strand.
AATCAAATGAATTTTTATAATTATACTATTCCAAATGTCCCTATTTTCTTATGCAATAATGTAATTTTAGATTATCTCAACTGCAATCTTACTATACTCAAACCATAAACAAAAAGCATTTGAAAAGTATTTGAACTTTAAAGCGGAAAGAGCACAACAGGAATTTTTATTATTTAAATCTAATATTTAATGCACACAGCAAACATAGAAAAACAAGTGCCTAAAAGGCAACATTGACTGACCAGTTCAGCCCCTTCAACCAACCCCTTTGCGTATGAGCATTGAAAATCCATTGAAAATTCAGTGGCCGCCGCGTATGCAACGATTTATTTATGTTTGTTTTTCTTTTTATGTACACTCGTTTAGTGTTGTTGTTTTATTTATGGTATAGTATTTTCTGTGCACAGCACGTGCTTAAGTGCGTGTAAATAAATACACACCCTCACACACACATACGCACACGCACAGCCACTCAGACACTCGCTTTTAAGTACAACTGAGCAGAGAATAACAAAAATGTGCTGCTGGCAGGTTTTGTTTTTGATCCGGGTCAACTTCAAAGTTCAAAGGCACTGCCAAGTGCAGACAGAGTCATAGGCTATACCCTGTAATATGTAATATTAATATGTTTTTTTCTGTGGCTTTTTCCTTTGCAGAGGCCACCTGTTCTTCGGACCATTTCCGCTGCACCAATGGCAACTGCATACCCAACAAATGGCGCTGCGATCAGGAGAACGATTGCAGCGATGGCTCTGACGAGGACAGCGCTCTGTGCAGTAAGTCATTTAAACACCTCTAATATACACTATGCACTATTTATGACACGTGTACAACTGAACAACTATAGTGAATGCCTGTCCTAACAATGAGTTCAAATGCAAGACCGTTGACCAGTGTATACCCCGCAATTGGCTCTGCGATGGCAGCAACGACTGCCGTGACAAGTCCGATGAGGCGCAATGCAGTAAGCGAATCCGTACTATGTACTCTCTACAACTGGCTAACATTCCCACCCACTGTTCTCATAACTCGCTCTCGCCTAACATTTAATAAAGTGTTGAGCATAATTTCAAAGCTGTGTTGGCAGCTATCCCACCAGCGCTCTAACCACCGTTTAATCAAGTCGTTGCATTCGAGTATATCCATAAACACATGAACCTTACACACACGCATACAAACACACACACACACACATACGCACACACACGCATCCACATAATGGCAACAATGCGTATATACACATATCGCGCATACGCCACGTTGACTGTGTGTCGGCAACGCCTGGCAACAGCGCATAAAGTGCTTAACCCATAACACACACATCACCAACTAACATACACACAACCACCCTTGGCCTTGGCTGTGCATTACATAATGGCATTCTGGCCACAAATAAAATGGGGTTCAGCTGCTCTCTCAGCTTATTTGGCAGCTACTGCGTATAAAAGTATTTAATAAGCCCCAAGCTGAACGAGCTAAACATTTGTTAGCAGCTAGTTACAAACACTCTCTCATAGCTCAGCAACTCTTTTTTTTTGTCTCGCTCTCTCTCTCTCTCTCTCTTTATGCACTTGACTTAATCAAATTCTCAGAGGCTCGCACCTGCTCGCCGGATGAATACAGCTGCAAGAGCGGCGAGGGCGAGTGTGTTCCTCTTGCCTGGATGTGCGATCAGAGCAAGGATTGCAGCGATGGCTCCGATGAGCATAACTGCAGTAAGCATATTCTTAGATTAATTAAATATATATTTTCAAACAATTTTTGAGTTGTAGAAAGAATTATAATTAGACAACATTGCATGAGTAAAGTTTTATATATTTGATAGGTTTTTTTTTAAAGTATTTTTGTAGAAACATTTTAATAAAAACTTGATATCAACTTCTGAATAAATGCATTTCTCCTAAAAGCTTTACTAGATTATTTTGATTGTATTTAAAGAATTGTAAGCAAAATTAATATATAATAAATTTTAGCAAACATAGAAATATATGTATTTAATATAAAATATTATTTCTTTATAATTTTCTTCTGCTTTTTGGATTTAATTTTCTTTTTCATGATATATTATATATAACAAAACTTTAAATAATGCTTTGAGAAACCCTTTATTTATTTTTAAATGCTGTTGAATAGTTGTAAAATTGCTTTCAATTCCTATTTGACATTTCGAATACCATATTTAATTTATGTATAAAATAGTAAGATATTAAGATTTATTCAGTTTTTCAGTTTATTTAATTATCTTTGCTTAAATTGCACTAAGAGCCTTATATATTTTTTTAATATAACCAGCTTATATTTTTGATTTAGTATATGATTTTCACTATAAGCTTTTTGCATATTATCATATAAATTGTTTTTAGTGCACACACGCAATAAATATTTTTTTAAAATGCCTATTGAAAGTAATAAAAATTTAAATCGAAATCCAATCAAGTTGGCTTATTTAAACGCTGCAATAATTTTAGTTATTGCCTTTTAACACTAAACATCCATGATAAATATTTGCCTCGGGGACTTTGTTTAATTTACTTTCGAGTTTGAGTGCGCAACCAACAAAATATTCAAATATTAATATAGTAAAATAATCAACAAATATGCATAACTAGAAATTCTTCTGTATAGGGGCATTTAGTTTGTGAAATGGACTTTGAAATTTCAGCTTATTAAATATACTATTAAAATAAAATATAATCACAAATTTTAAGATAAAAATCAAGCACTATTACTGATATTAAATTATTATAGAACTTTTAAATTTTCAGATAAGACAATTTTGTAGATAAAAATAAATAAGTAAAAAATATGCAAATTTATTTAAATTTAAGAGTAATAGTATTAAATATTAATTAAATTACTATGAATCATAGTCTTGAGAGCCAGCTAAACGTTTTCTTCTGGTTTTTTATGAATTCTTGTTAAGCCTTCTGTTTAATTTCCTCATCAGTTCTCTGAGTTCTCGTTTTGTAGCCAACATTTTTGAATGTCTTAGCTCTGCAATGCTTTACGCCCATATCCCCACACAATCCATTTACATTTTATCAGTCTATCGCAGTGCTATTATACCCATTATATTCTTTTGCTAACTCACTGGCCACATCATTCATCAAGTGGCCCGCTTGCTACTTCATTTCCTTTTTGGTTTCAGTACTCTTCCTCTTTCTGGGAGGCCTGTGCCATTGTTCGGTGTTTTTTTTTACAGTAGCTAATCCTTTGTCCTGCTTTTCGTTCCATAGACCAGACGTGCCGCTCCGACGAGTTCACCTGCGGCAATAGCCGCTGCATCCAGAGACGTTGGGTCTGCGATCACGACAACGACTGCGGCGATGGCACCGATGAGCGCGACTGTCCCGTCGTCCCCTGCGACAGCGTCGTGGAGCACACCTGCCCCAATGGCGCCTGCATTGCCAAGCGCTGGGTTTGCGATGGCGATCCAGATTGTCCGGATGCATCCGACGAGCGGGTAAGTAGACTGCAGCAGCAGCATCAGCTGAACGCCTCTCCCATAAATTCAGGTTTTGTGTGTGAAAATGTTTGTAGTAGCTGTCGGCAGCCCACGACAACTTTTGCTACCCTGCTGCCATTAAAGTGGTAAAAAAAATAGGGTATATTAATAGCCAACAGCAGACAACAAGCCCAGAAGCCATATTTGTGTTTCTATATGCCTGACAAGGACAAGCCTGTCTAAAATTAGTCTGCTTAGTCTAAGAAAAGAAAACAGGAGTCAGAACAGTCGCTTTCATGACTTTCGTTTAGCTGAGTACAGCATGTCTCATAGTCGAGCACACTCACGCCTCGAGCTCTTTTAGTTATTCTATGTGTGTGGGTGAGTTTGTTAGTTGGACAAAAAGGAAAGCGCCTGGCATATAAATTACAGCCAAGTTGGGCATAACTCAGCGCTGCCAGCTTTGGCAGCTTTTGTTGTCAACGCATAGTACGCATAAAATTGCATTTTGGCCGTGGCTCAGAATGGCAAGGGTGCGGGCGTTGCACATAATTTCGTGCAACTAAAAGTATGCAACGAAAACTTTCAGTCAAAAAACTTGTAACAAGCAACCTCGGCAAACTTTTGATACCCTCTCCCTCTCTCTCTTTCGCTCTATGTCTATCCACCCTACTCGCTCTTCCTGCCGTAGTCATGTGCAAATGCCACAAAGCAAGTTACGCCCTGTTTACCGCACGAGTATCAGTGCAAGGATCGCATCACCTGCCTGCACCATAGCTGGCTCTGCGATGGCGACCGCGACTGCCCCGATGGCGACGACGAGCATGCCTCCAGCTGCAAGAATGTGACTTGCCGGCCGGATCAGTTCCAGTGCGGTGATCGCAGCTGCATTGCCGGACATCTCACCTGCAACGGACAAACAGACTGTGCGGACGGCAGCGATGAGCGGGACTGCAAGCTAGCAGCTCCGGTCAAAAGCTGCAATGCAACCAGCCAATTCGATTGTGGAGGCGGCCAGTGCATTTCCCTCTCGAAAGTATGCGACAAACGCAAGGATTGCCCCGATGGCGAGGACGAGCCGGCCAAGAAGTGTGGACAAAACGAGTGTGCGGTGAAGAACGGCGGCTGCATGCACCGCTGTGTGGATCACCAGGTGGGCTACAAATGCGATTGCCATGAGGGCTACAAGCTGTCAGGAGATGGCCACAACTGCGTGGATGTGAATGAATGCGAACAGCCAGGCGTGTGCTCCCAGATCTGTGTCAATGACATTGGCGGCTTCAAATGCGAATGCGGAGCGGGCTACATGAGAGATCCACGTAATCACACTCGCTGCAAGGCAAGCGAGGGACACGCCTCGCTGCTGCTGGCACGTCGTCATGATATACGCAAAATAGCACTAGACCATATGGAAATGACCTCCATTGTGAACAACACCAAGTCGGCAACTGCTTTAGACTTCGTCTTCCGTACGGGCATGATCTTCTGGAGTGATGTAACCACGCAGAGCATCTACAAGGCGCCCATCGATGAGGGCAACGAGAAGACTGTCGTGCTGAAGAAGTCATCGGTTACCTCGGATGGCCTGGCCGTCGACTGGATCTATAACCATGTCTACTACACAGACACTCATAAGTGCACTATCGAGCTGACCAATTTTGATGGAAACATGGGCAAGGTTCTGATTGAGGATGCGCTCGATATACCCCGCTCCATAGCACTCGATCCCATTGAGGGTTGGATGTACTGGTCCGACTGGGGTGCCTCGCCGCGCATCGAACGCGCCGGCATGGATGGCTCCCATCGTACAACGATCATCAACTACGACGTCAAGTGGCCCAATGGCATCACTTTGGATCTGGTGAGGAAGCGCATCTACTGGGTGGATGGCAAGCTGAATATCATTTCGTCGGCCAACTACGATGGCTCGCAGCGCAGACAGATCTTGTACTCGACAGAGTATCTTCGGCATCCCTTCTCCATCAGCACTTTCGAGGACTACATCTACTGGACCGACTGGGACAAGCAGACGGTCTTCAAGGCCAACAAATTTACTGGACAAGACGTAGAGCCTATCACAGCTGTTCACATGGTAAGCCACAGACAAGGACAATGACAATGACAATGACTGGAGGTCTTCTCTACTTATCCATTTCTTCTCTCTTCTCCTCTTCACAGTTGCAGCATCCCATGGTCATCCATGTGTATCATCCTTATCGCCAACCCGATGGCATTAATCACTGCCAATCAGTCAATGGACACTGCTCGCATCTCTGTCTGCCTGCTCCGCGCATTAACGAGCGCAGTCCGCGCATCTCCTGCGCCTGCCCCACGGGTCTCAAGCTTATGTCCGATGGTCTCATGTGCGTCGAAGATCGTGAGTACCGTCCAGTCTCTGTATATGGCTATACTTCTTTTTTATATTTACTGCATGATTTCTTTATTAACACTTTTTATTTTTCCCCTGTTAACCCAATGCACGTGCAGCCAGTTATCGAGCTGTAACTATACCTCCTCGAACCCACAGATTCAAGACAAAAACGAAATCCCATCAACAACGTCTACTCAAATTGAATAATACCAATATACTAACCGAAACTAACCAGGCAAAGCCTCTTAGCAACAAAGTGCCCCAGACGCATGGTATGCCTGACAAATCTGTCGACATGTTATCTGAATGTTTATATATCTATGTGTCTTTATTCGTCTGTCTATATATTTGATATATTTATGTGTTAATAATTAAGCATTTCAATCTAAAATCCATCTGGAAATTAAGTAGGGTCTGTCATCCCTTCATATTGCCTTCTACAAACCTCATTGTAAAGTTCCTGGCAAACGACATTGTAATGTATTCGTAAAGTATGAATATAAATATGAATGTGAAATGAATATGATTAGCAGTATGAATATGAATATGAATATGAATATGAATACGAATATGAATATGAATATGAATATGAATACGAATATGAATACGAATATGAATATGAATACGAATAGGAATATGAGTATGAAAACTATGAAAGTTGTAGCAAATAGGTCTATGTTTCCATTTCCAACTTTATGTAATCCATTTACTACCCTTCACATCCTGTTAACTCCCTACTCGATCTAGCATTATTTAGTGTTGAAATTTAAAGACAAGACTGAAGAGCTGAAGCTAAACCAAATTAATCACTAACATTTTTAGCAAGTGCACCGAGCTGTTGCCTTGGTCGACAGCTCTGCGCCGCATTTCCTTTGGGGCTGGTGCATTGGCTACTTGGCGTTTCAGAGCCAAGCACTTCATTTGCTGCTCTGGCATAACATTTGCTTTGTCACGGCTCACATTAATCATCATCAAAAAAGGCAAACACTCAGCCCACCACAGACATGACAGTTTCATAAACGCGATCGAGCGCCACTTGCAACACACACAGACAGAGAGTGAGCGAGTGAGATAGAGAGGGCCAACCGCAAGTAGGCAGCACATTGCAACTGATACGAGAGACACGGCAGCCAGCCAAGTAAACCACCCACTAGCAAACCAAGCCACAAAGTATGAGGTTAATATTTGTGCAGCGTCTCTTTAAAGTGGAATTCTAGATAAAGCTGATAGCTTTCGCTGTTCGACTTGATTTAAGATGCAACTTGAATCCAGATTAATCGGCAGTTCGTATCAGAAGCCGAATCCATTAAACGGCGCGCGCGTTAACGATGTCATTACGCATCCTACGCCATTTAGGTTGCCCGCTGTGTCACTCCAGCTGCCCCTCAAACAGCCACCACCCCCCCTATTTTAATACCCACACAGTCAGTGCTGCCTTTCAGATCTTCAGTCGTGGCTGTTGCCATGGCCGGGGCATAAAAGTTTAGCCATCAAAGGCGCGAGCGCGTTTAAGTGTTTATTTGCGCCTAAATGCGCTCTTTGAACGATTTGATTGAAAATTCTTTTGCATTGGTAGGGGAACGAATTGTGTAGCTTGGCGGGGTATAGAGGGGGAGCTGCTAGGGATTGCTGGTAACAATCGCCCAAATGGCCCACAAGCTTTGGCTTCGCCTCGTATATTACACAATATTTTTTATTTTCATTTGCTTTTCTCTTCTCTTTTTTTTCATTCTTTTTGCTCATTTCATTTTGGCGCCATTTTATTGTTGTGTTTGCATCATTTATATGGCTGTGTCACATCTTGTGCTGTGTGTGCTTCGACTTCTTTTCTTTTGTGATTTACATTCTGCTCTTTCTGCCATCCACAGTTGCCGAGCGGAGTCCCGTGAACAACCAAACGCACATCGATCAAACCACTGCGCCCAGCCCGCAGCCGGACTCGGGCTTCATAGCGCTCGTGGTTATAGCCAGTCTCAGCGGTTGTGCGGTGCTGCTATCAGTGGTAAGTTTAAAGAAATAACTATAAATGCTAAAATTGTAGAAAGAGTGTGGCATGAATATAACTGAAAACAGACCAAAAATGGTGCTGCTTACAAAAAATAGCTCGAGAATCAAGAAAATACCAAAAGTTTTTATTGAATAATATTAAATTTGATATTTTTCATATTCTGAAATTATTGTATATTGGTTTTGTTGATATGATGACATGATAAACATTGATAGTTTGTCTTGATCCCACATTTGATATTTCTCTTGATATCAATTAGTTGGGCTAAACATTTCCTTCTCTGCTCATTGCTTTTCCGTATTTATTAAATTTATTTTATTTATTTTTTTATTTTTTTGCTCTTTAGGTTTTGCTTCTTGGCTATCGCTACTGCAGCAAGCGACGCATCAATTCCATGAACTTTGAGAATCCCATCTATCGGAAGACCACCACTGAGGATCATTTCAGTTTGCGCAAGAATCTACCCGCACGTATCTACGATCACACCAGTGTTATGGACGAGGAGGTAATAGCCCATGATCAAAGCTATTTCAAGCATTGCTTAAGTCTTTACTTTAACCTGTCTATTTCTTTTCTGTTTATCTATCTAGTACTCACCCGTCATAGGCATATCGTCGTATTAGAGCTTTTGGGTTTATTCTATCTAATCTATGTTTAGAAACAAATTATAAACCCGCTGCAGACACGCCTAAAGACTGAGCAACTCGTATGTGTAAATTATTTTAACCTTATTTTAACAGCAGTTAAGAGCGGAGGCAGAAGAAGAAGAAGAGAGAATCCTTAAAGGATGCTGTACAAAATACGTCGTCGAGTTCTAACCTAAACTAAAGCTACAACTAAAACTAAACTAAAAGAAACTCTAAAGATAATTCACATAGTTCCAAACTGTATATAGCTGTAAGTGTGCATTACTTAATTGAAAAAAAAAACAAGAAATAATTGAAATTATAATATTATCTAATTAATTACCTAATTAATAATTAGAAGAAAGCTTTGTTTCTGTTCAAAGTGCAGATCGTTTATTATTATTATCAATATTATTATATACTATTGTTAAGTGTAAATATGTTTCGGAATCAAAATGATTGAATAAATGCCGATATGTGTAGTATCTAATTTGTTTCACTATATCATATAACTCGTTGACTTACAGGTTCTGAATGATGGATGATCGATATATAAATAGAAAGACTTGAAATAGAAATATTCATGGCTATGCTTAAAACCCATTTGAATTGCCAAAACAGACCATGAAATTCAATTAATGCAACTGAAGGTACTTGAATAATTCAAAGAGTTTCAGCATATTTTTTTCAGCGAATAGATAACACAGACATGAACGTCTCTCTCACTCTTTCTCTGTCTTTATTATATGCCTCTACTAGCTATAAATTCCTCTTTTCCCAACTATGTCAGTAGTTATTAAAGCACTTATCTGTTATATATTATAATATTGTCTGTTTATGTCTACACAAATGTTGAGTGTTCCCAGTCACAATTTCGCATTCATGCCATGTAGACCTCAAAGAGTGCCTAGTCATGGGTTAAATGCATTATTTTGATTTTTTTGAAAATTACCTATTATACATATGTAGAAACTAACGCAGCTATATCGAAATAGAAAATGTATAATATACTTAGTGGATTACCTGATAGATTATAATATCAAATTGTAACCATATTCCATATTCAATAGTATTCGTTTGACATACATATGTACATAGTCTGATTACAACTTTAAGCGCTCTCTGCAATTAGCATATGCATGTCATGGTCTCTGACCTATGCCAAGAACCAATTTATGCGAATAGTTTTATAGAAACAAAATTGGTTAGCTATTGTGATCAGACGCAACAACTGGGCGAGCACTTGGCAAAGAGCAGATTTACAACCACCTTGCAGCTCTTAACATTGACTCTTTCACACACTTTCTCTTATCATAATTTGTACACTATAGCGGTGCTTACTCTTGCTCTCCTTCTTCTCTCTCTCTCTCTCTCTCTCTCTCGCTCTGTTTTTTTAGTATTCGATACAACTGTCAAAATGCTGTGTACGCGTGGCGATCGTGCGTCGTGTCGTAGCCGATGTTGAAACCGAATGAACATCGGAATGGCTCGTTCAGCAGCTGCTCCGCATTGGTAGATCAGTCGTTAGGCGTCGTGCGTTGGGCGCAGTCGTATCGTTGTTACCGAGATTATAACGGGACCGTCAGGCAGTTGCATAGCTGACAGAAAATACAAATAATAATTATTCGTGTGAACGATATAATATATGTAGCAAATGTTCCCCCAAACCGAAAGCAAATAACATAAATATTTTGTAATCCAAAAGATAAACGAGAAGAGAAAGAGAAAAGGTAGAGAGCGGTGTCCAACTGTTAATATTAAAAACCAAGTGCTAATTGCTAACGTATGAGATTATTCAGCTGACTTGCGTAAATCTCAGATGCTATTTCGCTCTATGGCTGTGCGGCATATCCGATATATCCGATACGGAACACGTGTATTTCGAGGTCGCATTTTCTGCATTTGCCAAAAAAAACTTAGCGTTTTTTAGCATTCACTAAAATTAGAGCAGCCGACGGCGAAAATTTTCACTTTAACAGTGACCAATTGAGTGTAGGCGCCATGGAGCTTCCATAACCGTTTATAGATAAAGATTTCTAACTGTGATTCACATTCGTAGTGTGCTTATAAGTGCGATCTATTCATTCCATAAGCCATTCAGCGTGACAAGTCGAAACTCGTATGCTTCATGTTTAGGGTTTACCTTGTAAAAAACCTGCACTAACCGAGCTGAAAGCGTTTGGCCGCATGAATAAGTCATCGCCCTTACACATTTTGCAACCTTTATATGGGCTTCATTTTGAAATACCCTGCACTGCCAAGCGCCGAATGGGTTCGCATAGTTCAAGAATTAAGATTGCAAAAACAATGAAAACAACTTAAACTTCTTGGATTTTACTCACAAAGTTAATTGATTTCCACTCTTTTTTCCTTCGCTTATAATTTAACATTTTATAGGGTATTCCAAGCACAGCATACTCCGCTGCTCAACTCTTGCATGTATACTTTATTTCGACTTTCTGCAACATCGTATGATATTTCGGCTTTTTTATTTTATTTTTGCTGTTCCGCAAGTTTCTTTTGCTCTTTCACGCTCTTCACATTCGATACAATACCCAAAAATTTATCATGGCGTTTCGCTCTCTGTATAATTCTTCTTCATTATCAGTTTTCGGTTGGCAAGAGTTTTTCTTTTTCTTTCGGTCGTCGCTTAAACAGCTGACGTAGACGTCGCGCTATTATTTAATAATGAATAGTATATAAAATACTCAGGAAAGTTGCGTGACGAAAAGTGAATACAAAAATTTGTGATTTTTTTCATCCCCATTTCAGAGTGCAAAGCCAATTTGAAATCAATTTAAAATCAATAAATCAATCACAAAGTTTAAGCATAAAATGGATGAACTCCCAGCCACGGCAAACACAGCAACAATTACAATAAACAACAACAGCAACAACAACAACAACACCAACGTTGTGGATACACCTCCAAAAGTCAGCGCATTCTTCAGCAGCAGCAGCAACTATCAGAGCCGAGTGCAGCAGCTGATCAGCTTCAGTTTCACCTCGTCGTTCCATTTAATCTTCATCACATCCATACTGAGCATAAGTAAATTTTGTAATGCCGCCGCCGTAAATGCCGCCCAGGTGACCGCATCGGCGCCCAGTCCCAGTATAATTATATCAAATCTGAGCGGATCGGCGCTGCTCGAGAGAATTATGAAGACGACGACGCTGGGCCCGCAGCTTGATAAGCTCAAAAGTTCAGCACCCGCTGCCGCAAACAGCATAAGTGGGAGCAGTGCTGGCAACAGCTTCGGCTCATCCTTCTTCAACAGCAAAGGCATCAATCTGAGCATGGACTTTACGTTCCAAAATATTTCGGGCAAGATAAACACGCCGTTGGACATATGTAAGTAGACCCTCTTTGACAGATTTGGTTAATTATGAGTGAGCTTTGTCGAAAAGAAAAGCTTCATCCGTTTTTTATTGCTTAAAGCACAGCTTAAAGCTTTGATTAACTTCACTGTGTGTGCGTGCGGCGTGCCCACTTTTGTTGATTTAGTTTCGTATTACTCATCGATCAGACCACCAAGCCTCCAATTTCCAAACAAATTTATTTATTGTAGGCATATGACTTGGTTTATTTGGAATAGCATTCGTCTTACATCTGACGCAGCATATCGTTTGTGTTTCCATGTTAAAGCTATGCCCCAACCACATTCCACGACGTCACGCACACATTTTGTCTACCTTTTACTTTCCTAAGTCGCTCTCCATACCCAACTTCTCCCTCTGTCGCTCTATCACTCTATCACTCTCTATCTCTCCCTCACACTCTCTTTCTCTCTCTCTCTGTCGATCCTCTGCAATTCATGTTTCTTCATTTTCTGCTGCCGGCCGGCATCTGGCTTCCGAGAGCATAGACCTCGGCGGCTGTGGAGAGCAACAAGTGTTTCTTGGTTTCTTTTCTTTTTTTTGGTCTCTCTCTCTCGCTCTTCTGCTGAGCTTGACTTCATTTTGGAGCTGTTGCTCTTCGCTCGACACAGTGCTGTGAGAGAGCCCCATTACGAATGGAAGTTGGACGCACGTGTTGAAAATCGAAGCAAAAGTTATACCTTGTATATGAGGGGCCCACGATGTTGATTCGAACCAGTTTGAATGTATAAATATTTATGTATAGCTGCTCAGAATCAGCTTAAATATTTGATACTGCTGTCAGGTAGTCTGTAGAAATCTAAGACTGCGTTTCACAAATAAATAATAATCCTCGTAATAATATAATGAGTAATATGAATGGTTGAATTGTTTACAAATATTATATTATACATCAGTATATATTTAAGTGTAAATAATGTCATAATCAGCAACGAAATGTTACTTTCTTCCAATGACTTAAAGAAAAAAATAAGATCCCAAAACTTCTTTGTCAGACTACATCGAGATATGTCATTACTGTGCTACCAGAAAGAGTATTCGTCATTTTAAATTTATTTTATTTTTTCTTAAAGTGTGCCTAATACAGAGTTGGGTAAATTGAAAAAAGAAAACTTAAAAAACCACTCTGTTCGTAAAAAAAAACAATCTACAAATAAGTATTAAAAACCTAGAGTTGTTATTGAAAACCGTTAAAAACTAATGAACAACTTAACCTCAATAGAGTCAAACATACACTTTCTGCGTGTTCGTTTCAATATTGGCATTCGCAAAAACCCCCAATAAAAAATATTTATATTTATTATTATGCAGACATTAAAAAAAAATATATATATATATATATATACATACATTTATATATATATATATATATATATATATATATATATATATATATATATATATATATATATAAATTTAAAAAAAAAAGAAACAAGCCTTCAACTTGTCAAAACCTAACCTTAAGCAAAATGGTCTCAAGCACAGCGAATTTGGTGTGCATAGCAAAAGCTTGATGAGGTTAAAGCTGAAAGCTATAACAAAGACAGCAATAGGTTCAAACCGGTCACTGGGTCAAATTTGGGGTCTAACAGTCTAATAGTCTCGTAATACACAGCAATTTTGGCATTGCTTTTGGCTTTTGTCGAAATGCTATCAATAATTTACATGCCAAATTTGCAATCAAAATGCATTTGAGCTGTAGCTGTGACAGTTGCCAGTAGTGAAATGACTTACCAGAACCTAAATATAGTCAGCTCCAAAAGGTAAAGGTCAAGTGTATTTAAGGCCAGACAAAATGTCACTTAACCAGTTAAGAGGTCTAAGAGTTAGCTCTATTAGCACACTAGCCTTGCTGACATCAAATGTTCAAATGTTAAGCATCAATGGTAACATAGTTGATCCCATAAAGTACACGTGTGATCTTGACCGATGTGAAGTTTTATAGCCATGTTCGCTTCTGATCCCTTTCAACATATAAAAGTTACAATTAGATTGCATTATGTATTTTTATTACAAACACTAGAGATGTTGGAGATAAGATATATCCTATCCTATCATATTTTCCAAAGAGTTCGCACAGGGTATTTAGCAGTTAAGGCTCTGATTTTCGAATCGACTTGTTAATTATTTTCATGTCAGCTCGAGGCTTATTATTCAGTCATCTCTTCGAAACACTTTTAGCCATGACAGGCAGCTGCTGGTAGCTGCAGCTTCAGCATCGGCTGAAAGTGTTCGCCAACTAGTAATTGGGAAATGAAAATTGTCAACTGTTATTTGGTTGGCTCTCAAATTGGCAACCGCAAAAGCAATCGAAGTTCGAGGCACGTTTCAGAACGGCCTAATGAATGTCAGCTACAGATTCACATTCATGCACAAGCAAACTAAAAACCAAAACCAAGAACTGTACTCCAGTTGGACAGTGCATGGGATGGGTAGACAACGTTGATTTATTTTAAAATCGAAATTAAACAAGTTTCGAGCCGGCATCATCATAAAAAAAGCAAAAGCGGGAGAGCAGGCAGCGAGAACTTGTCGTCCTCGCCCAGACTTTTGTAATTAACTTGGCTAATTATGCTCAAAAATGTGCACGTGCTGTGGGCCACCAATTTCAGACTGTACTCAGCACGCTGGTACTAGCTGACACTTTATGTATTTCCGTTTCAGCTTAATTACAAAACGCATTTTACCCTATGCATAATTATGAGCAAATAAACAGGTTGCAAGCGAAACAACTTTCGGTCGATGAAGCCAAAAAAGTGTAACAACATGCTGGCTGCAATTGTTTGTGTATTACAAGTCACACTCGTACACAAAACTCACTTCACACTTAGCTACATGTCTCTGTCTTTCATAACAGATACTCGTACAACATGTAAAACAACAACAACAACAACAAAGACAAACAATGCATTCATCTTATTGTAAAGATTTCAATGTTAAACATCTCGTTGCTAAAGTTTTTTGTACTCAAATTGCAGCCACTTATTAGCTTTAATTATGCATAAGATGAAAATATATACATAGGAGTGAGTGAGAGGGTGAGAGTGAGAAAAAGAGCTCGGTTTGACAACTGTGTGAAAAGCGCTTAAAGCTCTTGGCTCACAGTTTGCCAAGTAAATTATTTGGATAGGAAGTTTACAGTTGATCTAAGATATTTTCCCAGCTTAATAAGTAATTTGAATGGCTCACTATACAAATTCGAATACTTTAGGTATATATCATATTAAATATAGAAAATTTATATTTATAAGTTCTTAGCAACTTTAAGTAAAGGGGTAAAAAACTACGCTGAATGAGTTGCCCATTTGGCTTACTTTTCTGGCTTTAAGAAAGATTAACTCTACATGCCTAACAGCTAAATGAAAAGAGTTGAAAGTTCTTTATTTCTATGATACATATATTCAAGGTACAGCTGTGTTCGTAAAAATATGAAATATATATAATATAACAAATTGTGATAAACATAATATTTTGACAACAATTTGAAACGAGTATTAGGATAAACTTATATATTTATATAAATATACATAAATTAAAATTATTTTTATATATTATATTTATCACAAAATTTTGCTTTCCAGTATTTCAGTCGCACTATTATTTTTATGAACACAGTAGATAGTCTAAGAAAGTTTTAATCTAATGTAAAATATATATTATTTTATCATTTGAAATATATTCCCCAATGCCCCTCGTTCCTTCTAGTTTAGTGCTATAAGGAAACTGCTGGAAGTCGCAGCTAAATAAGATTTTTTAATAGATGACAGGTGTTAAAATACTCTAATGAGCAAAGGCCATTATAAAAATATATAAATTATAAAATTATTTCCGATGTAAAATAGAGATGAGATGAGTTTATTTATCTTATAGCCAAAACAGTAGTAATGGAATTACGCCAGCTCGAATCCTGAAGTGAACATAATAGTGACATTTAAAAAGCAACTATCATTGCGCAGCAAATTGACCACTTATCACGCAATATCAATAAATTTTAGTAGATTACCCAGAAAACAGTTCAGGATAGTGTGAGTCAACTATCTGACTAAAACAACGTAATAGTTAGCCACTTACTATCGAGCTTGCGTAGTTGTATTCTTATCTAAATAAATAGGTTCCCCTACGAAACTATCCCATTGACTCAATGCCGGTTAATTAAAAGTTGATGAGTAAAACGTGGTACAAAACTCAGCTCTAATACGAAACTTTATTTATGATTTTAAAAAATACGTGTCCGCATTAAAAGAACACGCATACGCCACGTATGCCATAAAAATGGGTTAGAAACAACAAAAAATAGAAAATAAATGGCGTGATTTTCGCTATTTCACATTTTGTTTTGGCAAGTGTATTTAAAGATATGCGCATGACTCGAAAACATTGTTTACAAGTATACACTGTATAAATGTCGCTACTAATTGTATTTTTAATTAGAAAACGTAATCCTCTATGGTTGGAGGCGTCTGCTTGTGACGTAGCCATGTATGTATTCGATTCAAATCAATAAACACGATTTGATCATCATTCAAATTCAGTATAAATGAATAATGGGTGTATTCATATTGCTGATTCATACAGCTGAATCGGGCCAAACAACTGTTTATTATGGCAATTGTTGTGTCTGACGTCATTAAAGATCAGGCCACCTTTTTCGATATAAACACAACAGACGCTAAAAATCTCATATGTTTCGCGAGGGAGAGCGAGAGTGCAGCTGAGAGCGACTTTAAGCTCCACACACACACGCAAAAATATATATACATCAAGAAAAATATATAAGAAACTCTCTTAAAAAACTCAAGCCAACCATATAATTAACTTGGCCGTAATGGCAGGGTAGCCAAGTCGCAAACCTTCGGCCATAATACCACACGATTCACATGATTGTAGTTTGGCTAAAAACAACAAAAATACTATGTTGTTTATCGTAATTGCAGGCAAATTGTTTATCAGCGAATTATCGCAAAAGGCATACACAAAATTAAACAAATTAACTGATAAATAACAAAGTGATAACAGCTAAAAATATTTCAAAACTTTACTCCAAATGCGCAACATATGATGCAATGGGTAAATGGTCTTTCGTTTTCTCATTAGCCTAATATTTTCATTCATTAAACTATCATTAGAGTAATATATAGCTTATAAGTAGCTGCTCTTTAAAATGTTTAAACAGTTTGAAGTCTCTGAATATCATTATAGTTAAGCAATTAAAATTGCTTGACTGGAAAAAAACACAAATTGAATTTGCTTATTAAACTGGAAAGATAATTATCTTTTGAGTATCGTTTCCATATTATAATAGCCAATTCAGCTTAAATTCCACAAAGTCCTAATTTAGTTTACTAGTCAAATGTGAATCATTTTTAAGAGTTTGTTAAAGTGTGAAGACTAGAGCTGCAAGACCATGAATAATGCATCCACTGCAGTGGATGGTTTCTTCCAGTTCAATTTCAAATATTAATACGATTGATGGTTCCATCGATAGAGTTAACAGCTCTACAATGAAAGTTAACAGCTTAATAATGAAAAATAGTGCAAAAATAGAATTTTTATTGCGACTAAAATGTTATTAACTGAGCTGAGTTATTAAAATCTAAATGATTTAATTTTAAAACTAATTAGGCACAAATATTCATATTTCATTTGCAGACAATGAAGTTCCTTTTTATTAACCTGTAAGAAATCAACAACTATTTGACATATACCATACAAAATAGTATCTTAAATGACCTTTCAGTACACTAGCTAGGATCAGTTAACTTACAAGCGCTGTTTCAGCTATGGGCTAAATGAAACGATATATCAACATCGAACAAAATCCATTTTTATATCACTAAAATTAATTTCCCATGGTGCCATCGATGCTTTTAACAATTCTAGAGAACACCTAAAATTGTTGAAAATTAAAACAAAATATCTGAAATCAAGCTAAAAATAATGAAGATCACAAATATTAGGCTAGAAAACTAATTTTAAAAAAACAACGATAATTATTCCCATTTTATTTTAGTTTCTAAATAGTATTAAATTACATAATAAAAATAATAACGTCGCATTCACCTGATAGGCTACCTGTTTAGCTAACACGCTTTACTAGTCACTCATCACAAGCCTTTTTTGCTAAAAAAAAAAGTGATAAGAATTATCTGGTTAACCTTCGTTTCGTGGTGGAGACTGATAATAGTTCTAGTTCCACTTCATTCTAAAAAATATCAATAACAATTAAATCTTGTAAAAAAAAAATAACTAAAAATTTTACAATCGAATAACTTCTTTCAAGTATCAAAATATATTTTAATCAACCTAGTAAAATTGTGTTCTATATAAAAATTTTAGATATTCAAAGTTGCATTGCCTTAAAACCAATATACTCCTATTACCTTTCTCGAGCGCTCAAATAAAACACGATAAAGTCGAGTGAAGAAAATTAAGCTAACAAATATTTAATGTTAGCTTATCAGAATTGTGAACGGGTGATTGGGGCAAAGTGCGCCTTAATTATGAGTAATATCAGTACGTAATTGCTGAAATTCTAGCTAGATAATTATAACTTGAACTATGCTCTTTATATATATGCATATATTTGTAGATAAATATATATGTATGTATATATATATACATATTAAGCATCTACCCACCCATGGCTGTTAATAACGAATTTTTATTGATTTTAACCATTTGATTGACTTTTGCGCTGATTTCTCTGTTTATTATAAGACCCTACTACTCTTCGACTGACCTGACTTCGGCCCTCAACTGCTTTATTGAGTTAATGGTGCGAATTTTCATGAGAATCAACTGAGAGGGGTTGATTGATTTTTGGTCTCCAATGGCTGGCAAAACTGTGCAATGAACCTGGACCAAGACACGCACTTAATTGCCGCCTCAATCAGATACGAAACGCCAGACAGCATTTGTCAATCAAATCGGCTCCAGCTGTCCTATTGTGTGCTTTTGTGGTTTGCTGTAAGTTGCGTTAAATTATTGTCGGAAAGTAATTTAATTTATTCGACCAGTAAGTGCGCAGGGCAAAGACAAAAGCAAAGGAAACGTAACGCCTGTTAAACAAAAACTATTTCGATTTCAAGGCCAGGAAATTGGCAATTAAATCAATATTTACAATCTGCTGCCATCAATCTTCATTTATATCAGTTGAATGTCTCTAGAGAAAACAAACTAGAATTTGTTACTGTTCAAGTAAGTTCAATTAACAGCGCTGTAAGGCTCTAAAAATAGGAAGGCTGGAACTTGTTGGCTTAGACTTAGAATATATGCTAAAATAAAATGAACTTTGCATGCCCTTGTAAAGAGCTAAAGGCAACACTATGTGTAGGATATATATATTCAAGCTATTTCTGAATGTTATATATATTAATAATATGCAATTCAAATGTCAAAGAAATTAAAGAAAACTATTTTTAATGCATAATTATGTTTGCTATATGCTTTTAAAACTAGGTTTATATAGAGTCCAATATCTCTGTTGATATCCATTCGAAATAGTTCATATACATATCTATCTAAATAAATCACATTTGGTGCAGCTTTCAATATACATATCTAGTATATTTATACATATCTTTTAAGTTGACCATTGTGTTTAGATATGACACAAATTTGTATATTCGAATTGTTCATCTCGATATTGTAGAGCAATTTCAATTAAGCAACTAAACGACTCACTTAAAATGCAAATTGCGTGGCACACACAAAGCGACGCACATAGAGAAACATAGCGAAATTGCGATGGAGAGAGAGAGAGAGAGAGCGAGACAGGGTAGGTGAGCTAGAGAGACCGAATAGCTGCAACATTTTCCCATTCACACAATAAAACGAACGAAAACTCTTTTCATATCATATTAAAACGAATTTGCTATGCACCAAAAAATCAAATAATATAAAAATATTTGTATTTTTTTTTGCAATTTTTCATGTGCGCATCTTTTAAATAATTGAGAAGGACCTAACGCGACTTTTACGCAGCGAATCATGTTGATGAATATAAAAATAAATTGGAAATTTAAATTATAAATATATTTTTAGCTAGTTTTTAATCAAATTTAACTAGTTCGTGTAGTAAATGGGTTAAAATTTAAAATTTTCCACAAAAATTATCATAGCAAAGCTTTTAGTTTTATATTTCAAAATTCCTGTGCTCAAACTATGAAAAATTAAGCACACACACACACACACACACATGCATACACTAATTTTAATTTAAAGTGTGTGAAACAAAAGCCAACAAATTTAAATGAAAATGAAATTCCTTTGCTGCAAGCTCTGATTTTCTCACGATAATGTAGTATGATGTTGTATGCAGACAATGTCGAGTCACGCCCACAAACACATACAGCCATTGCGTGCAATTATAATTAAACGTGCGTATGTGTGTGTGTGTGTGTGTGTGTGTGTGTGTGTGTCTGTGTGCTCAGCTCGTGCATGTCTTGCGCCTTGCTTAAGCAATTATCAATTTGTGTTAAATACGCGCAATTAAATGTCGAATAGCAAGCATATGGTTTTTCCAACTTGAAACACTTTTGGATTAAGCAGCTGTTACACACAGACAGACACACAGACACGCACACCCACACACACACACACGCACACACAGCTAATTTGGTAATCAGCTCACACACATGCAACTACAACTACAAAAGCCGCTGAAACTTTAGCTATTTTATGGCTAAACGGAAATACGACTGTCGCCATTTTGTTTACAAGCGAGTTTGTCACTAAGCTCACAGGCAAAAGCCATAAACGATTGATGAGTCCCAGTTGGCCTTACACAGCGCGAGAGAGAGACACCTACCCACACACACCTACACACACAGACACACACACACATACACACCTATACACACAGTCTGCCATCCTTTAAGCTCGCTTTGTATTTGCGCTTATTAATTTCAAAAATGTGTGTCCTTTTGTGTATGGCGGCATATTTTGCGGTTTACCCCTTCGCATACAAACACACACACACACACATAAACACACACACACACACAGCAGCATGCCACACTTTATTATTTACAAGTTTTTTGTTTATTGTCAGCTTTTTGGCCCCGACCTTAGAAAGGTCTTAAAGCTTGTCAACGCTCGAGAGCCACAAAAGCCGCCTCTGACCCAGCCCCGCCAGACCCATCCCTGCCACGCCCCTCGATTTTAATGGGCACCATTGTGCGGCTCGCAACGTTGTTAACGAGCCAAAGTTTTCAACTTAAATGTTAGTTATGAATTTGATTAGGCCACGCGTAAACTGAACTTAATGAATTAATATGCATTTGATTTCTCTTATATCTTCTCTCTTACTCACACACTCTCTCTCTCTCTCTCTCTCTCACACACTTTCTCGCTACAGCTCAAAGCCTGCCACACTATTGCGATGTGAAACAGTTCCGCTGCAAGGATAGCGGCGAATGCATACCCATTCGATATGTCTGCGACGGCGAGATAGACTGTAAGGATCACAGCGATGAGCTGATCGAGGAATGTAAATTTAAAGGTAAGTGTTAGCTACAGTTAGAGTTGCTATTGTTGTTAGCTTTATTTCAATTGTTTTGGGGTCATTTGGACCAGCAGGCAGCGCCTCTAGACAAATGAGTTTCATTCAACTTTAGCTGCAAGTTTCGTTGGCGCACAGCAAAGTACAAACAATTTTTTATTTTAAGCTTTGCCTAGGCCAAAGTCAAGACACATGGCTATGGACACATGGAATGAATGGCCACAGCTGTTGTCTGTGTGCTGCAATCTTCGCCCCTTTCACCTCTCAACCATCCCTAAAGCCACCTCAATCTGTCCTCTCTCACACTATAATCTGTTGTCAGTCATTTTGTACTTTTTCAATTTAGAAAATGTCACAGAACTAACCATTTACTTAGCTGCTGTGCGTGTGTGTGCGTGTGTGTGTGTGTGTGTGTGTGTGTGTGTGTTTGTGTATGTTTGCTTTTGTATTGGTTTTTGGTGTTTCACTATTTGTTTGGCTTCGTTGTTGAGTAAGTAACAACTGGCTGTTTATTTAGTGTCATGTTAGGTGGGCACTCAACTGCCCCGCACTAAATTTGTTTTCGTTAAATTTTTAGCCCTATATACATACATATAGTAGGTATATATTTGGATTTATCTAGAGATATATTTCTCTCTCCCTCTCTCTCTCTGTGTGCGTTTTTTTTTAGCTCTTCGTATTTAATTTACAGTTTCTGGTTTATTCGTGCTTCGTTGCTTCCATTTGGCAACACTTTTGCAATTTTGTGTTGCATACTTTTAGGGCTGGCACTTAAATTAGTCACCAAACAGTGAGGGCTAAATTATTGAGCATACCTTGAAAAGGTGGAGCACTGATGTAAAAACAATCATATTTTTAACATATACAAATTTGTTTATAGAATTATATGATTTAATAATTCAAGATTAAAAGGAAAGAGAATAGAAAATATTTGATATTGATATTTTTGGAAACAAAAGCAATCAAAAGATAATTTTTTAATTTTTTTGCAAAGGCAAAATATTTGATTTATATTTATTAAATTTTTTATTAAATATTATTATATTCCGTCCATTTTCCTTTGCTCACTTTAAAGAATAAATTCAATTAGCTCAATTGGATTTTGGCCAAGTTCAACAAACTGAACTGTAATTACAAAATGTTGCACATAAACAACAACCTTGAGCCGTGCTGTTGCTGTGCTGTGCTGTGCTGTGAGCGAGTGCCAGAGCTTAGCAAATGAGAGTGTTGCAAGTGCGGAGGGTAACACTTGTGACGCGCACAGCAGCTAAGCACGAGTTGAGTCTTATTTGGCGAGCATTTAAAACAAGTCAAGTGCAATCTAACTAAGCCATTGCATCATGCTCCCAGCATAGCCAGAGCTTCAAACAAGTTAAACCTAGAGCTGAGCAGAACTGAGCAGAACAGCTGGCGAAAAAAGCTTAAGTTGTTTGATTGTGGCTCAACTCGAGGATGATAATAATATATATATATATACATATATATAAATGTATATATAAATAGGGAGACGTTAAAGCCAAAGCTGTTCTAAGCTACACAATAGCAGAAAAATATTATATTTTTTAAGACTGCTGATTTATATTGTATAAGCTGTGCTGCTAAGCAGCCCAGTTTTTCTAAATTGAAGTTTTACAGCTCCAGCTTGAAGTTCTAACAGCTAACAATAAATAAATATATGTAATTTTCATAAACATTTTTAAAAGTTCACTATTAAACAATATATTTCAACTTAAAGCTTGCCTGCACCTAATCAAAATTAATTGTTTTGCTATTAAAAATAAAAATAAAATAAAACAATTCAGAAAACTAAGAGTCCAGAATAGTTTTTACACAAATTCAAAGTAGACTTTGAACAGTTTTGTGCTAGTTCATCAAACAAAATATGAAAGATAACGCGGCTGCTTTCCATGTTGATTAATGTGTGCATAAATAGTATATATATTATATATAAGAATCACGTTCACTTAAGGCATGAAGAATAATATTGAAAAGAAATATGATAACAAACGGCGTGTGCGCTTTCCAGCTTTATGATTCGAATAATAACGTCACTATTGAAAATAAAATATATTTAAGGCAAATTAAATTACAAATATACATTATAATCTAAATAACAAAATATTGGAGCAATGCATGTAAATAAATATATAGTAATTACAATTATTATTAAAAGATATATAGATGTATTTCTTTTAAAAATTACTTTCTGCAATTTGCACACAAAATGACAAATACAAATTTCGTTTTTTAGTTAATAATCAACTATGAACAGGAAAGTAGACTTGTTTACAACCGACTACAAGTAGAAGCAACAAATTGTGCGAAATTTAATCGCAGATTTCTAATTGAAATATTCAGTCAGTGACTTATGCAAAGGGAAATCGCGAGGTCAATTTGCGTTATTTACGCTGACATAGCACATATAATCCAATCTACTCTCCGAATTATCGCGCACTTTACAATTGCGACTTAACAATTAGCAATTAAACTGCATAAAAGCAGAGAGAGAGAGAGAGAGCGAGAAAGGGATCAAATGTGAAAATGAGATGCTTTCCTCTCAACAATTGTAATGCAAAGCGAACCGAACTTGACCCAATTCATATGAAGCTATTTAATATGTCAAATAGATTTTCATTTATTTATATATGGCAAATTTCTTTATTTATATATGCATTTATCTGGTATTCCCCGCTCAGCAGGAACTACTGGGTCAAACGTCTGAGTGCGTCAGAAGCTGAATTCTTATCACTGCTCTTATCGTTAAGTAGTAATGCGTCTCAGGCTAATTGGACAACAATAAGCAAGCGAAACTAGTACAAGTACTAGTTGAGCAACTAACATATACCCTGTGTATATAAATATATGAGCTAAGCTAGTATTCATTGTTGACAAAACCTACTATGGATATGCATATAAATATTTATA
The DNA here is from genome assembly GCA_035045365.1 of Drosophila leonis. Taxonomy (NCBI): domain Eukaryota; kingdom Metazoa; phylum Arthropoda; class Insecta; order Diptera; family Drosophilidae; genus Drosophila; species Drosophila leonis. The sequence continues at coordinate 795,374 of JAWNPC010000199.1, forward strand.
TTTCTACTAAAAGCTAGACATCGTTCATATAACCTGCTTTTATTAGCTTCTCTTTATTAAAAGTTATTATAGTTTTAATTGAAGCTGAACATCAATTGAATGATCAATCAAATGGGCAATGCCAATGAAAATATTTCGATCAATATGAGCATATAATATTATATTATATATATATATAGATTTCAAAATAAATAGAACAAACAGACTTCGTTCACACACGTACCAAATAGCTTCATTTGCCTATTTCATTGCCTCATTATACCTAATCTTATATATATTTATTTAATTACTTATTTTTTGTTTGGGTTTACGTACGGCTCTTAGCAGGAATCGTATTTGTTTTTAGTTTTTTGTTAACAAACAACAGCTGATTAGGCATAGACAGCGTCTTGAAGCGTGAGCTACTGTTTGATAAGCGAACTGCTAAATATTTCCTGACTCACAATGATAGAATACACTCAGTCATAGACACTCACTCATACAAACTTGCACTCAGTTAGACACTCTTAAGCTCACTCACTCACTGGCTATTCCACTCCGAATTGAGTGTCTGGCTCTTGGCTCTTATCAAAATTTGTTGAGCGCAAACTCGGGAAGCGCTCGCCGAACTGCCTGATTCTGCTTTTGCTGCTGGATGCTGCTGGGCGGACAGATTTATATTTTTAAGATACGCCGCGTTGCGCTCAAAACTCAGTTGGCAACGAACTTTCCATTAAAACGGACGTGTGTGTGCAACAGGACGAACATAGAGACAGCAGAAAAGGAGCGCAACAAGAACTGAGACCAAAAAAGGCGAAGCTAAAGTAAATTAAATAAAATAAACAACAAATTAATGAAAAACAAGTGACAAAAATAAATATATAAAATTAATAATATTTTAAAAATTATTTATAAAATTTATATATGAAAATATCATAATAAATAATTTAGTGTGTGTGTGTGTGTGCGTGTGTGTGTGTGCTTGTTGTGTTTGGCATCGCATTGGCGCCAACTCTAAGCGGAAACATTTTTGGCTTTTGGCACAGCGGAAGCTTTGCCTTCTTTTTTGCCTATAGTGTTCCATTTGGCTTTTCACGCTTCTGCGCGTCGTTTTGTTGTTTTACTTACTTTGGCTTTCTCTTAGCCGCTGCTCTTAGCAGACAGACTTCACATTTTGTATTTTGATTTTGGCTTTTATGTGGCATTTCATGAACTTGACACAAATATCCTGTCCATGTCCTCAACAATTGCCATTGCCATTGACACTTATGCCGCCAACTCATCTGTTAAGTACCATAAGGTGCATTAATGTCACATTATCATGATTAATATTTTTTTTTTAAATAACACAAACAATGAAAATGACAAGCAAACAAAATTGAAACAGTTGCAATTAAAACAAAACACGCACAAACACACACATAATTCACAATAAAAATAAAGATATTTATTAAACAAATACGGAATTGAACCGCAGCTTAATTAAAACATTTATTTTATGTAACAACAACAACAACAACAACAATTTAATAGATAGATTATAATACAAATTCAACAAGCCGTAAATTATATTTTCATACCAACAGTGAAATAATCTAGCATAAATGGCAAAATGTGAAAGTGTGAATTAAAATAAACAACAAATATTTTTAACTAAATATTAATTTAAACAAACACAGCACGATATCAAATATTTATGCTCAAAACAAAACTCAAACGTTCTAAAATGTCAAATTAATTATTTATAATGTCATCAATAGATTTTGCTAAAAGCAATTTATGAGAGCACGAAATAACTAAAAAGATAAATATTAGCTTTGAATATATTCAATAAAATTTAAAAATGAAAAAAAAGGAAATTAAATAGCTACAGAAAATCAAATTCAAACAATTTTTTAATTAGATCAATTATATTTTAAGAAAGAAATCTTTTAGGCAATTTAGTTTGCGTAAATTTAATTTTATGTATACCTAAATAATTTTTTGTTAAATAATTGAAAAAACTCATGAGCATAAAACATAATAATTACTACATAAAAAATACGAAGCTTTAAAAAAGATCTTATAATTCCCACAATTTGTATGCTTAATGAAAAGTATTGCCTACTTTTCAGCGCCAATTAACATAAACATTTTTGTCAGCCCGAACAATATAAAAAGAAGAAAAACATTTAAAATAATTACGAAAAACCAACAAGAGGCAGAACAGCAATAAACAGGAGCAACAACAATATAATTGAATAATTCAAACACGCACTTAGGCCACATTATAATCTAATACAATTTAACGTTTGAGGCCTTGCGAACAAGCTGGCAAAGTTGGCAACATGGGACTAATACGCAGCTACCCGATTTGCCAGCTGCTGCTCATCAGCGGATTATTACAGCATGTACAACAGCACACATATGCCATCTCCATTGATACGGGTATGAGTTTATAATTTAAACAAAATATCATGCAAAATAAAACATAATCGTATGCTAAGCACCTGAGGGGCAAAAGTTTCATCTGCTCAAAAGCTATCGAAACTTTAATATATACTTAAAGTTTACTTTTTGTTTGGTAGAATAGATAACAAAACTTTCTATATTTAATATATATTATATATATAGTAAAGTAGACCTGAGTTTAGTTGAGTTTTTAGCAGAAAATTGATTGAAATTTGGCTCATCTACTCATTTCCTTAAGCCAAAAGCCATTAGGATAAAATATCAATAGTTGAGCTCAGTTAAACTTGAACTGGTTCGAGTGTAATTCGATTTACTGTTATTGTCTTCACTCTGACTGTCGTTTACTGTGTGTGGGCGTTCCTGAAGCAACAAAAATAATGTCAAGCATCAGTTTTTTTCTCATGTGTACAAATAAGATATAGACAAACGGCCATTAAGAGCAGCGCACAGTAACTTAGTCACTTGCCACGTTGCGCATACGCCGCGCAAACAGCTAACGAAAACAAAAACAACGTTGCGACAAAGCGATGTGGCACGACTTTTAAGCAGCTTCTAGACAAGTGCTATAAGTAGCCAATATATATATATACATGCATATATCTAGGGCGTTCAATATCGTTAGCATAAATATTCATGCAGTGGGAAAGAAAAAAAACATATCTAGAGAAATGTAAAAGACAGCTGATAAGCCACACAGCACTGTTCAAAGCTTTATACTATATATATATATATATATATATATGTGTGTGTGTGTGTATATACTCGTATATATATTCATGTATGTCTGTGCGTTGACTGCCAGTGTTAGATAAATTCAGTCACATATCCTTGGCTCCAGCTCCCGCTGGCCTTATAAGCCATAAATTATGCATGGCTCACTTTTAAGCAGCAGCAGCAGCACCAGCAGCTACAGCAGCTACAGCCGCCGCCGTTGCCATCGAATTCTTTACGAAAGGTTGAACGTCAGCAAATGTGGCAAATTTCTTGCCACTTGTTTTTTTATTTTGATCAAATCGCCTCTTTCTCCAATATATATTTATAGAAATATCAGCATATTTCAAAGGATTTCTATTTGCTCAATTTTTGTTTTTGTTTTCACTAGATAAACATTTAGCTAGAAGGGTTTTGAACATACAAAGCACAAGCTTGGACAAGCTACAAAGTCTCTTGATATTAATATTCCAAAAACATATTATGAAATTCTAAAATTTTATAACTTGGGAAATTTGTCATATGTAATGGCATTTATATGCATACAAATATTTTATAAAAAATATTTCAACAATAAACTCAAATTTTGTAGGACTCCAGTAAGCTTTAAGTATATGTATATATCCAATAAAAACTTTTTAACGTTTTCTTTTTTGTGGAGCACAGCAAATAATCTGCTAGTCTTACCAAACACTTATTTCTAAGCACCTTAAAGGCGCTTGAGCTGCGGCTTATGCAGCGTTTCATCCGGCCAAATTATAGCGTAAGCAGATTTTGGAATATGCCGAAACACAGTTATTATTTCCGAGCATTAAATAGCTAAGCAGCTGCGAGCTGGAGCAGCACCAGGCAAATTGGCCAAAACTCAATTCAATTTGCTTAAGCTTTCCACTTCCGGGCCGCAGCTTTTATTTAACATATAAATTGCCCGGGCATTTAAAATGCAATTTTAACGGACTTGCGCTGCCAATGGCTAGCTATTTGTTATGGCCATTCAACAGTTAAAACAACAACAAAGATTCGAGCATATGTAAAAAAGTTTGTCTCATTAGGGAGAAGGGCCTGCTCTCAAAGCTCACGCCAAGCGCCTCTTCAAATGATTTATGATGCGTCCCTTAACCCGCAGCTACCCCAAAAAAAAAGGAAGGAAAAAACTCTTGTTATTTTTTCCATTTTTATTTTTTTTATATTGAAATACTTGAAGCAGAAGACAAAGCGCAGCGCACAACTCCAATAAAGTGAAAAAGGTGCCATAAACAACAAGCGGGAATTTCAGGACGAGCCTTTTTTTTAGTATGCTTTGCTATATAGGAATCACCCTGCTGTGCGTAACAACAACAACCGGGAACAATTGTAAACAATGGCAAAGAGAAGAAATCTTCCTTACAAACATTTTTCATTTATTTATTGAGACGCGAAGGCGAAACGCAAAGCAAAAGTTGATAAAGTACGAACAACAAGGAACAACATGAAATTTGTGCACGTTTGCTTCCTTTTTCCGCCTTTTAAATGAAACGGACAATTCAATTTATGTTTGTCCGGTGCCCCAACAACAAGAACAACAGCAGAAACAACAAATAACAGCAGACAAACTTCATTAGTGGAGCAGGAGGCAGGGGGCAGGGGGCAGGAGGCACGGCTCAAATTCAGTGGATAAACATTTCTCAATTAAAGACCCCAACAGCAAATGATCCAAAAGAAAACAATTCCAGCTTTCGATCAAGTTTTAAATAGAATGAAACAGTTTTTCATTTATTTCTTGTTAATAACTAATTTATTAGATTTAATGAAACAAAGCTCTAAAATAAAATTCTTAAACATTTAATAACTTTTTCAATTAATAAAAAATATCTAAATTTTTAAACATTTTTTTTTAAATTTTAAATAAATTTGTTTGTTAATGTTCGAAGTAATAATAGTTAAAGCAGCATAAAATGGCATTATTTTCTTCTCAAATATTGTTTTTACTTAATTAATTTTCTTAAATGAATTTTGTTCGTATTTATTTATATATTTAAAATAAGTAGCTAAATTATTAAGTTATTTCATATTTATATTTACTATATAATTCTATATAAACTAAGAGATTATTTTTAAGTCAATTCATTTTTTTTATTATTAAATTATTTCTTAGAATATCTATTATATAATATTGTTATATAATATAGCAATTTTTGAAAATACAATCGGCTTAAAGTGGCTAAGTCATGGCAAAAGCCAAATATTGAAAGGCAAATAGAAAATGGGAAATGGGAAATTTCAGACAAAGTTTTAATGCGCTAAATCGATGGATGACCGCAAAAGACAAAAAGTTTTTTTTTGTTTTTTTCTGCCTTGTGAACACTTTTTTGTGCGACAAGATAACTTTTTTTGTTGCTTTAAGCCGGGCGCTGTAAATGAGTGCCCAGAGAGACGCTGAAAGGAGGCGTGGTAGGTGTGGCAGCTAAGTTGCAGTGTGCCAAAAGTTTTGCCTGGCATTGTGTGTGTGTGCCTGTGTGTGTAACTTTAATGTTTTACTTATTTGACTTGGGTACGTTGCTGGCAACCTTGAGGCAGCTGTAGCCTTTGCATTGATAACCCCCGTCGTGCAATGCACTCAAATCAAAGCCAGGTGATAAGGCGTCACACACACACCCGTTAATAGGTGTGCCAAAGTGCAATTCATTATCATGCAAAAAGACGGGCAGCGAAATGCCAGAGCGTAAACGAATTGCATAAAATGCATGAGAATGCAAAGCACTGGCATCTGCTACAACCGTTGTCGTTGTTGTTGTTGGGGCAGGTGTTGCAGTTATTGCAGGTGTTGTTGTCAGCTCTTACCTGTATTAGAATTAAAAGGTTGCCGCCCCAATGCTGCCACTCCTCTGTCCTTTTTGCCCCGCCAAGTGGCACATAATCCACGCTGTCGTCGACGCAACGCGTCAGACTGTAAATAATGAAGTTTGCACCTGGGCGCCGCAGTGATTCGCGTGGGGCGTGGCATGCGACAACAAAAAATCTATGTGTGCGTGTGGGTGTGTGTGCGGCATGCTTTTAGCTCGAAGCGCGCGAGCGACATAATAAATATGCGTAACAAAAACGAGCGCAAATTTATGAGCTTTGTTTAAAAGCAAAACGAAACGCCAGAAATATAAACAGAATGTGCGAAAAGTGGGCGTATACAGGATGTGGCAGGTAGGATGTGACATCGACCAATGTCTGTTTGCTTATGCATTGAATGACCCACACAGAATGTCAGTTTGGCTAGATGTATGTGACATTTAGAGGCCTCAGCTGTCAGTCTATTAAGTCATAAATAAATAATTACGCATAAAGAGAAAATTGAGCTTGAAAAAATGTAAACAAAAATCTCGGAAACTGAGCGGCAGAGACTTTGCCATTGGCAAACACAATTTTACGGCTAGCTTAGAGCAAGACAGACAGAGGAAGAGACAGAGAAGGAGAATGAGAATGGTAGAGTGGAAAAGAGTAAGGCAGAGAGCTTAAAAATTGGCAAAAAGTCGAGAATCTCGTTAATATGCAATATCATATTTCCACCACCAGATTCCATTTACATTTAAAGCTACACTAGACAACAAAATCTAGATTTAAAGCAAATTATGCAATAAATTTGAATAAACGAACGAAATGTTTTTTTTTTAAATATTTTAAGTTCAAATATATTTAAAAATAAGTCAAATTCCTTTTTAAAATATTAAAATATTAAATATATATTTAATTTTTCAATAGAGCTTATAGAAAAACTAATAAAAAAAATATTTAAAATTTTTTTGTTTAACCAATAAAATTGAAATTTTACAAAAATAAATATTTTATGAGAGAATTTAAAAGTATGAGAAAAGACTTAAAAATTAATTCTTAACAAATATTTATTTTAAAAAAAGGATAATTAATAAGGTTTTGGAATCTGAATTCATTTTAGTAAATTTGTTGTAAGGTGTTCTATTCAATGATGAAGCGCAGCATAAATGTCTACGATTCATAGAACCAAAGCAGAAAAACATGTTTTCGCAACTTTTAGCTTTTCAAATCAAAAATTGAACATCTACAAAGAAAAGACAGCCTGATAATTAAATATTGAGCTCGTAACTCACATGCAATTTCATGCCTTACAGCTCAATTCGGTAGTCTAGTCTTAAACGAGTTTTTGTTTTTCAGCCAGAAAACTAGATTATGACAATTTCATTATTTTCAAAAATGTTGAGCTAAAAGTCCGCATGCCTCTGTGTGCCCTAGACTCCAATGTTGGGTCTGGTCATTAAATGCTAGACGAGCAGCTATCCAGCTACTGACTGCGGCTGACTTCCGACTCGATCCTTGTTTAATGTTGGCGCTAAATGCCGCTGCTAGGTAAATACGTTAGGAACGTTGCGAAGTCCCCAAACACAGAACGTGATGCGCATTTTTCGCAATGCGGAAAGGGTCGACGAAGGGGAGGTCTATGAGAAACACACACAAAAGTTGCGCAAAAGTTTATGACTGCCAGCCTGAGCCTGGTCCAAAGGGAACGAAAGATAAGTACGGTTAGGAGGTTTCCGCCCACCGCCCACCGCCCACCTCCCAGTTATAGTTGGCATCATTGGACTTAAAGCTCAACCAAATTCCAAACGTCTGTCGAGGGCGCATTCATTTGCACTACGGCGTTAAATTGAGTGCAGTCACAGCTAAAAGGTGCAACATTTTAGCCAACAATATGCAGATGAGCTGCAGCACGCTCCTCTCTTAAGTTGTTAAAAAAAAATATAAATAAATTAAATGGAATGGAAAAGAGGACTTAAAAAATTTGGTGAAAATAGTTGTCAAGCAACTTGTTTGTTGCACTCACCGATGGCAACTTGACTAAATTATAGAGCTGAGCTGAGCGGAGCTCTTAAGAAAATTTTGTAGCAGAATAAGTTGCCTATGAGAACTTTGTTGCAATTTTGGCAAAGTTTTCGGTTCCATTTGTAGTTATGCTAATGGATTTATATCACTTTAATTGCAAACACAACTCAAATACTCTCGATTCTACTCGTATATTTATGCGGCACTCTTGCATAACATTTAATATTATATCTAAAAAGCTAGAGCACAAACCATCAACACAATAATGTGGATCACTTAAATTGAGTTTGTTTCAATAAAACTATGAAAGTTGGCTTAAAACTGGCTGCTGAGTGTTAGTAGAAAACTAATATTAGTTGAGTTCGTTCAATTTTATTATTTAATTATTTACATTTTTTGTTTGATAAAAAGGTATCGATTTCAGCTCATAGTTCATTTCTATCATTTCCATATTCGTTTTGCTAGTTGGCTTATGCATAAATGCACAAAATCCATTTTTTTTTTTGTTATTTTGCATTGTCTTTAAACTCTGTTGAAAATTTCGTGCGCAAAACGAGCAAAGTCATAAAATAAAATGACCATAAAATGGCCAAACTAAACTTTATTTTTCATGGTGGCATAAAACAAAAGCCCAACCAAATAACGCTAGGCAGTAGTAAAGGATGCAACAAGACTTCCCACCACACACACACACACACAGAGAGAGAGAGAGATCACAGCAAGTGGCAAGTTTTTGTTGCCTGTGGCATCAACACAGCCCGCAACATAAAAATCACATTTATTTTTGACACAGAAACTTATTGATGCATAAAAAAGTTGATTTTCCATGCTCATATTCTTCATATTTTTAGTGGCAAGCCATTATCAGTATTTTGTATACCCTGTAACTATTCGAATTGGGTAATATAGGTCATGCACACATGCAGACATGAAACTTGGCCTATGCCAAGTAAATAGACGATTAGTTTCTTTTATTTATATATTCTACAATTTGCTATACATAAATTATTTATATCCAAGTATGATCTCAGAGTTAGTTGGAGCTATAAATACAAAATATTATTGGGTAGAGGCAGCGCTATAAAATTGTTTGAGCTTAAACAAAAAAAAAATCCCTTTATTGAGGAGTATATTCCAGTGGACTATGCTTGTGCGCAACGCTCTCAGTTTTTGCCCCCTTTTACGTAAATTGTATGGGCCCGCAAGCAATGCAAAATTGGTTGCCATATTGGAAGCAGAGATTTTCAATATATATTTTTGTACTTTTGCAGAATCCACTTGCGGCACTGAACAGTTCCGCTGCAACAACGGCAAGTGCATACCCAACAAATGGCGTTGCGATCGTGAGAGCGACTGTGCCGATGGCTCCGATGAGGCACCAGGTCTTTGCAGTAAGTATTATGCTCTTATCTACTGTCTTGGGATTGGGTTGCTCAAATTTCAGCTCGAATTGTGCAGTGAACGCGTGCAACCACTTCACCTTCAGATGCCACAATGGAGAGCAGTGCCTGCCGCGCAGTTGGATTTGCGATGGGGACCCCGACTGTCGCGATGGCTCCGACGAATTAGAGTGTAGTAAGCAAAAAAGTTATAGCCAAATTTGCATATATACCTACTAACCCGGAGGATTTACTCTGGCCCACTAAAAAAAATCATCAAAGGAATAAAAATAAGAAACACTCGCACTCGCAAATGGTTTTCATAACTTAAAGGCTCATAAACTCGCATTTAAAGCATGATATTTATTTCAATGCATGCCATGTACATTCCCAGCCCTCTACTCCCGAAGCCCCCATGTGTATCCGCCATGTATCTCAGACTTTATGACTTGAGGGCGGGGGCTCCTACAACTTGGGCCGACTTGTCCATAAATTAACGTCAAAGGACTACGCAAAAACATCGCGACGTGCGCATCAAAAATGCTGCCAGCAGCGGATATAATTTGTATTTATGCATTAACAAGCCCACCGAAATATTAAACCCTGCTATCTCACATACCCTGTAATAATGAAGAAGCTCAACTGTGTGAGCAAATTGAAAATCAACGTCATTCAGAGACAAATTTTATGACAGTTTGTTAAGCGTATAAGCGCATATAATCACACTATAAAAAGCTCTTCCATGCATAAGACCAAAATTCTCCAAATCAACAAAAGTTACATAAGAATATATATTCACTAAGTTGAGAACCAAAACAAATACATTTGCTTAACAATTTATTTTTATCTATATAAAATATATGTATATTATAACATATAAATGTGCTTAGTTCACATGAATTGGCAGGGCATTTGTCAACTAAACAGCCCGCTCAACTGGAAACCTTTTGTATCATAGGATGCTTTTGGGCGTTATCACCGCAATTTGCGAGCCAACTTATTTAGCAGTTTATAGTCTGTGTCGCATTCGACTAACTATTTATGCCACATCAAATTTCACATTTTTTATTATGCGCATTTTATTCCCTTTGTTCATTCGCGCTGTAATTGAAAAAAAAAATGATGAGATTTTTATGATGTTATCCACTCGTAACTCATCAGCGAAGCCTGTTGAAATAAAAACTGGTAATCAAAACATATATATATATACAAATATATATATATATATATATATTAAGGAAAATCGCGCGCAAATTCTGCTTGTGGTTTATTTGCTGCCAAACGGCTCAACAGAAATTGAACATGCACAGGATTCACAGGATACTCGTCCCCCTGCTCCCATGCTCCACTTGTCATTGAACACGTGTGACATTTTATGGCTTTTATACGCTCCGAAAAAAAGTATTTTTCAACGATACTTGTTTTTTTTTTTAACTTTTTATATCGTTGGCAACGTTGTGAATGTTAATTGAAGTTTAACGTGCCCCAAAAATAAAAATGGTACGAGAAGAAATTTTTTTAATATTTTTGATAGACTATCGTGACTTTTTTTAGGGAGCACACGTTGCTGTTTAATATACAAAAAAGATAAAAATATGTTTAACGGAATTCCAAGAATTTTTGCAGCTTCTGGTGAAAATTTAACAAAACATAATTGAGACGCTTTTCATAACAAAATAAATGAGTTGTTCGTAAGAATTCGTTTTCCTTCTTATTATTATTGTCTTTGATAGATGCATATGAAATTGCGATTTGTAGCTAAGCTGAAACTGAAACTGAAAATGTATTGTTTCACAAATTGAAGCAATTACTTAAATATTAATATAACGAATTCTTGATAATTCTTTATGAAATACGTATTAATGCCTTGCAACTGCTTGGCCTTTCTTCTACATCAATGCGACTTTTTGTGGCTTTATTTAATATTTACGAACACTTCTCGTTGCAGAGCAAAAAAATTAACTTTTTTTATTAGATTTCAGCTAAATAGAGACAAAGAGAAACTACAATGTGACTCGAGCAACTTTAGTTTATTGTGAAAGTAAAAAAAGAAAAGAAAAAGAAAAAGAAATAGGAAAGCCAACTGCTGCTCAACAAAGGCATCAAACTTCATTGGCTTTGATGTCTTTGATGCGAAGTGCCTGAATGGGGGCTAGAAATGGATATGGGGGCAGCTCCAACTACACGGCTCGAACATAAACTAAAAGCATTTTAAATAAAATTAAAGTCAAATTGCTAGCATACTCGCTCTGGCGCCAAGGCTTCACTTGCTCAAAGCAGGCGGCAGCAGATAACTGCAAAATGCTATTGAATACAATACAAAAGTTATGTGCCCTTGTGTGTGTATGCGTACACTATTCAAGCTGCTATGAGCTATTTATTGTAGCCAACAAATTGATTTTGCTATGGCTTATGCCAGGCGAAGCCAAACGATGTCTGCAGCAGCCTCAGCCACCTGCAACTGAAAGTTGGGCGATATATTCCAGCCTTCCAATCCTGCTGCTTCTATGGTTCCGGCTACTTGACCACATTTAGTGGCCAGCAAAATAGTGGCATTAAAATTTTCAAAATTAAAGTAGTGAGAGGTCAAGCTGCCACTAGCAAGCTTCATATTAAGTCTAACAAAATATTAAAAAAAAACGCAATATTTTGCAATTTGCGTGTAATTCACGCTTCTTTGGCACACATAAATTTTATCTGCGCCTCGACTGTTGTTGTTGTTGTTTTTCATATTTATTAAAACTGGTTTCAGTTCATAAACTTTTCCACGCCATAGTCATTCTAATTTTCAGCTTTACTGAGCTTGTCTAACTTTGTTTCATTTGAAACTAATCTTCTCTTGCTGCTGAGCCAATTTCAGTTTTAATACTAAATATGCTCAAAGGAACATATTAAACAGAATATTAACATGCTTCAGCTTTAATTTAAATTCAAGCTATGCAAATCTGTATTAACTTTTCTACATTTTACAAACAATTTTCAGCACTCTCCAGTTTCACGTTCAGCGTGTGATTCCCGTTGAGTTCTTTCGCCAAAACAACAAAAATGTATAAACACGCTCGTGCGCGCTCTCTAGCTGCAATAAATACCAATTTAAGTCATATCACGCATACGACACGTTGTGCATGCAAAAATAATATCAAGCAACAAAGCGTAAAATAATAATAAATTAATTTATTTGCAACGACGTTGAAGCTCAAAAAACAAAAACCAAAAAAAGAAAAAGGGAGAAAAGGGAAAAAATTGCGAAAAATATTTTTTTGGCGCAAGGCAAATAACTGTAAGCAGGCAGCTAAAGCATATTTATATATGTATATATTGTAGCTCTGTGTGCATGTGTGTGATATGGTGTTATGAGCCTTTATAGCCTATAGCGCGCAAACACACAGTAGGAATTACATAATCTTATCAAGAAAAATCAAGCGTAGCCGCACCAAAACAAAGGACATTCAGTTCACGCGCCTAGCGGTAGGCAAGAAGAACAAAGAGCAAGAAAAAAAAATAATGCGTATTTAGGGTTAAACGCAAACGTTTTTATGTGTGGGTGTGTCGGTTGTGCGCGCGGGTGTGTGTGTGTGTGTGTGTGTGTGTGTGTGTGTGTGTGTCTTTGTGTGTTGTCTGTTAAATGTACGCCTGGCAAAACTTCAATAAAACTTTCAGGCTAAAGCTGGCTGCCTGTGTGTGAGTGAGTATGTGAGAGTGTGTGTGTGTGTGTGTGCATGTGTGGCTGTGTGTGATAATTGCTTTAATGCGTACGCATGTGTGCGTTTTAACTTTATGGAGTGTTGGCTGATAATGTCTTAATTACTGCCTAGATAAAATGCCGCTCGCTTAACTTCAGCTCCCGTTGCCCCATATCTCTAAGTGCGTAAGTGTGACTGCATATATATATATATATGTGTGTGTGTGTGTGTGTGTGTATGTGTTGGCATGACAACTATGTTTATTACTTAGCTGGCATGTGCCAGCCACAATTGGACTTCGACTTCAATTTCTGCTGCCGCTGCTGCTGCTACTTCTTATAAACTTAATTATAGTGCCAGGCAACATGAAGGCGCCTTTTAAGTCTGTTGCATGCTTTAAGGCGTCGCCCCTTGACGTACCATGGCTACAGCAATCAAAGATTCAACTGAGCAACACCATTAGACAGACAGTTAGAAGCCACTCGACATAAAGACAAGGAGGCCTGTAACGCAGTTTATCAGGCACTTGATTTTTACCGCCCTCATTCATGGGTTGAGTCGACAAAAATTTTACCAAGCTTATCTTTAGGCAATTTTTACAGCTATTTTGTTGCCCATAAGTGGATGTGAGTGTGTGCCTGGGTGTGTAGGGTGAGATACGCTTCCATCGAGCATGCTCACTAGCCAGGTTTCTAGTTCTCTTTGGTTTGCGATATACCAACAGCATTTTCTTATATTATATATCAACTACAAATTTTGAAAAATTAAAAATAAGAATTTTAAAGAAACAAGTTCTTATTATAATATAAATAATAATATAATATAAATATAATATATATATATATATATATATATATATATATATATATATATATATATATATATATATATATATATATACAAGGTGCAATTTCCAGGACTTTTTAAATTTCGCGCTTTCTAGTGGCGCCATCTGTCTGAAAAAATCGTTTGATTGTCTATTTCTCTGTCATGTTGTGTCAAATTTTCATGACATTCGGACGTATAGAAGCCGAGATATCGCGCTAAAAGTGACAGTACTTTTGTTGTGTCCGTCGAACAAAGAGCGAACATCAAGTTTTGTTTTAAACTTGGTAAAACATTTACCGAAACTCATCAAATGATGAAAAAAGTTTATGGCGACGATTGTCTATCCCGTAGCCGCATTCACGAGTGGTTTAAACGTTTTCGCGACTTCTACTTGTTCGGAAAACTTCATTTGGCAATGAAAGGAAAACGGTATGCTGACATTGATGCTATTCAAAAGGCTTCGACCGCCATACTCAACGCCATACCGAAGGATGACCTAAAAAAGTCATTTGATAATCTTCGATCGTGCAAATCGTTGTTTCAGTCCGAAGGGGACTATTTCGAAGGCGACCAATAAAATGTTTGCCAAAGAAAATCTATTTTTTATTTTTTTTATAAAGTCCTGGAACTTTTGAATTGCACCTTGTATATATATATATATATATAATATAATATAAATATATGCACAAATACATATGTATACATAACTATATATTCTGATATATATCTACACTAACTCTTATTTTAGTTACGAAATGTAGAACGAAAGTCTTTTCTACAAAAAATGATATACTTTATATATATACTTTACATTTTATAGAATTTCAAAAGAATTTACAGACATCAAACTCTGTGTGGGATCGACATCTGTTGTCTTGCATCTTATCATCAAATTCAGCACTAACTCCATATTTCTACCAACATCTATTTGTATATTGCAGAGAGCAAAACGTGCTCCCCGGACGAGTTCGCTTGCAAGAGCGGCGAGGGCGAGTGTATACCACTCGCCTGGATGTGCGATCAGAGCAAAGATTGCAGCGATGGCAGCGACGAGGCCACGTGCAGTAAGCCAGACCAAAAAATGTTTCCAAACCTAACTGTACTTTGCTTGTAGACTGTAACTAAAGCTTTAGCTGTAATAATGTGTTTGCTTAGTTCAGTGTGTGTGTGTGTGTGTGTTTGTACATACTTCATCTTGTTGCCCATAAGTATGCTACACATTGCTGCAAGTATTGTGTAATACTTACCTAAACAATACACATGCAATAGAGCACAAATATTTACACACACACACGAAGACAGACAGCTGCACACTTTAGTTTTGCAATGCTTTTGTTACATAGATATAGTTGGTGTTGTTGTTGCTGTTGTTGTTGTTGTGGCAACAAATCTCTTTGGTTTTTATCCCCTGACGCGTTGCGTTGGCAATTTTTATAATGGTGTTGGTTTTGTTGAGTTATGTCTCGCATATTTCAGTTGCCTTTGTTGTTCTTGCTTTTTTTTATTGTTTGTCTAACTCTCGACAGTAGTTAACCATAGCGTTCATGTTAACAGAAGCACTCATTCTCATAAGTACACTTGGCCAAATTCTCCTCACACACGCACACATGCACAGACTGTCTCTAATGTAAATTTCGATTGAATCGTAGATACCACCTGCCGCTCGGATGAGTTCACATGCAAGAACAGCCGTTGCATCCAGAAGCGCTGGGTCTGCGATCAGGATAACGATTGTGGCGATGGCAGCGATGAGGTCGCTTGTTCCAAAATTGAATGCGACAAGGATAAGTCATTCACCTGCAGCAATGGCGGCTGCATCAGCAAGACTTGGGTCTGCGACGGCGAAGGGGATTGCGAGGATAGCGGCGATGAACGCGTAAGTTTTGACAGTCTATAAAACTAGTTTCAAGTAAATCTCAACTTCATGGCAGCACAAAAACACGTAAGCGAGGGCTGTCCAACAACTTTTTGCCAATACCCAAATAGAAATATATAGAAAATAATTTTTAAAATATAAAACTTGTAACTAAGTCTTTAACAAGCATTCGAAAAGTTTTGAAAAATATCGAAAGCCTTAAAAACTACATTTAACTGACATGCAAAACAATTGAGAAAGTATTGTAGTTTCTTGTGTCTACCAAACTTTCGCAGCAGCCCGCGCTCGAAATATTCATTTTTATATGCTTGCAAGTAAAGCATAAATTATGCAACACACGCGCATTACTCAACACTGGCGACGTCGACGTCGTCGTCGTCAACACTCGAAGCTGGCAACTGCTGCCATCAACATTTATGTGTGTGCAGCAAGAGCCAAGCGATGTCTAAAATTACTTTCCAACAAAAAAAGATTAAACAAGTAAAAAAAAGTCTAGTCGGGGGTGGCCGACTAGGATATTCCCTGAACCCCGTGCGATCTGCGTTTTTAAGTATACTCAGCTATGTATTTATTAACGCTAAAAAATTTAAGCTTGTACAATTAAAAATTGAAAAAACAAAAAAAAATTTTTTTTTGGCCAGGATCTAAAATATTTATAAAAAAAAAATAGAAATTGTATAAAATATAAATCAATTTAAATACAAAATTTGGAGACTCTAGCTCGAGAGATGTACGAGATATAATTTAATAACTTGATTACGATAAGGTTTTTAATCGATAACAATAAAACGGGAAAAGTTATTATCTATAAGAATTTTTAAAAAAAATTAAGGGAAGGGTTTAAAAAAAGTTTAATGTTTTTTGTGGTGGAAAGGGGAAAAAAAAAAAAGATCGTCCCCCTGATCAAGAATATATGTACTATATGGGGTCTGCCCCGCCCCCTTCTGCCTGTTACATACATTTGACAGTTTAACAAAACCATTATACCCTGATTTCCCATTTTCAATGGATTCAGGGTATAAAAAAAGTAGTACAGCTGGGACTGCCCGACTAGATGTTACCATGTTTGACGTTACATCAAATCACTATGCTCTGTCATACCCTCTCAAATAAAGGGTACTGGGTATAGCGGAATGAAAAACTATGCGCAAGAAATGTGAACAATTTTGGGTGCCAGCTCGCGCCCCCAAAAAGTATGCAACAAAAGATATAAAGCCATGGCGCCAGGGCAAGCCACTGTCCTTATGCAAAGGGTATATAAAATCATGTTTATACATGTATGTATGTGTGTGCGTGTATGCTGTATAGTGGCTGGTTTTTATGGCATATTTCAAGTTAATTTCCCTTCGACAGGCGCTGTGTGAAATGCATTTAAAGCCAGCCATTTCATTGACTACTACTACACCCTTACTTATACTCAATATTTCTATCTCTCTCTATCTATCTCTATATATCTCTCTATCTATTTGTTTCTCTCTCTCATAGGACTGCGGCCCTGTTTCACAGACTTTAACGCCCTGCCAGCCGCTCGAGTTTCAGTGCAGAGATCGCATCACCTGCCTGCCTCGCATCTGGGTCTGTGATGGCGATCGCGACTGTCCCGATGGCGACGACGAGCAGCTGGCCTTCTGCAGAAATATCACCTGCCGGCCAGATCAATTCCAGTGCGGCGATCGCAGCTGCATTGCCGGACATCTCACCTGCAATGGTCTGAAGGATTGTGCCGACGGCAGTGATGAACGCGACTGCCGCATGACAGCTGAGCTCAAGAGATGTAATGCGACCAGCGAATTCGACTGTGGAGGCGGGCAGTGCATTGCCCTTTCGCAGGTCTGTGACAGGCGCAAGGATTGTCCCGATGGCGAGGATGAGCCAGCGAACAAATGTGGCCTAAACGAATGCGAATCCAAAAACGCCGGCTGCATGCATCGCTGTGTGGATCAGCCGGTGGGCTATCGATGCGAGTGCCACGATGGGTACAAGCTGACAAGTGATGGCCATCATTGCATGGATATCAATGAATGTGAAGAGCCGGGCGTCTGCTCCCAGATCTGTGTCAATGAGATCGGCGGCTTCAAATGCGAATGCGAAGCGGGCTACATGAGAGATTCGCACAATCGCACGCGCTGCAAGGCCACAGAAGGACATGCTTCGCTCCTGCTCGCACGTCGTCACGACATACGCAAGATAGCGCTGGACCATATGGAAATCACATCCATTGTGAACAACACCAAGGCGGCAACTGCTTTAGACTTCGTCTTCCGTACGGGCATGATCTTCTGGAGTGATGTCAACACGCAGAGCATCTACAAGGCGCCCATCGATGAGGGCAACGAGAAGACTGTCGTGCTGAAGAAGTCATCGGTTACCTCGGATGGCCTGGCCGTCGACTGGATCTATAACCATGTCTACTACACAGACACTCATAAGTGCACTATCGAGCTGACCAATTTTGATGGAAACATGGGCAAGGTTCTGATTGAGGATGCGCTCGATATACCCCGCTCCATAGCACTCGATCCCATTGAGGGTTGGATGTACTGGTCCGACTGGGGTGCCTCGCCGCGCATCGAACGCGCCGGCATGGATGGCTCCCATCGCACAACGATCATCAACTACGACGTCAAGTGGCCCAATGGCATCACCTTGGATCTGGTGAGGAAGCGCATCTACTGGGTGGATGGCAAGCTGAATATCATTTCGTCGGCCAACTACGATGGTTCGCAGCGCAGACAGATCTTGTACTCGACAGAGTATCTGCGGCATCCGTTCTCCATCAGCACTTTCGAGGACTACATCTACTGGACCGACTGGGACAAGCAGACGGTCTTCAAGGCCAACAAATTTACTGGACAAGACGTAGAGCCTATCACAGCTGTTCACATGGTAAGCCACAGACAATGACAATGACAATGACAATGACAATGACTGGAGGTCTTCTCTACTTATCCATTTCTTCTCTCTTCTCCTCTTCACAGTTGCAACATCCCATGGTCATCCATGTGTATCATCCTTATCGCCAACCCGATGGCATTAATCACTGCCAATCAGTCAATGGACACTGCTCGCATCTCTGTCTGCCTGCTCCGCGCATTAACGAGCGCAGTCCGCGCATCTCCTGCGCCTGCCCCACGGGTCTCAAGCTTATGCCGGATGGTCTCATGTGCATCGAAGATCGTAAGTAGCTTTGCCAATTACCCTTTTTGTTTGTGGACGAGCGTGGGGCTTAGTGCTCTTTCGGCAGTCCACTCGATGCATATAGCAGCAGCAGCATCAGCTGTAATTGGCAGCACGGTCCGTTGCATTCGCGGTCGCATGCCGACGTGTCTCTGTTGTGGTTGCACCCATCAGAGGACAATGCAGCTGAGCCTTATTAAGGCCTTTGACATGCGCTCTTTTGTTATTTATTATTTTTATTTTATTTTCATCATTATAATTTTGTTTCACACTTAAACCTGATCTCATAGTACGCATACGCCCCACCGTTAAGCCCACGAAGCGCTTAAATACAACTGCGACACATGTCAAAGTCGCGCAGCCAAACCGAACACTCGCAAAACTACCTCAAGATGCGCCCAGCTTACCGTCTGGTATGAGTTTTTTTTTTTAATTTTGACTTTGCTTATTTATGTCAGAGGTGTTGGACTTTTGTTGCTTTAAGTATCTAGCGTAATAATGGTGGTGCTCCATGTAATATTTAAAACACTATCTAGATTCTATGTATACGAGTAGAGTATCTGCTAGTCCATCATCTACTAGCTTTCACATCATTTCCTCTGACTATTCTATGTATAGAGTATCTACTAGTCAATCATTTTCTAGCTTTCCCGTCATTTCTGCTCAGGTTTTGTTTATTGTGAATATTAATTATAATCCATTATTTTACCTCTACTAATGCTAGTTTTGCTTCCTTTATAGATTATGCTAATTATTATCCGTTACCTCGGATTTGTTTACTCTTTGCAACAATTCCATCTTATTGCTTATTATTATTTATGTATTTGTTAAATGCGTTTAGTATCTCATAACTTAATGTCATATTTTGATGTCCACGAATTATTTACACTACGTTTATGCGTATGTAAATGCTTCATCTTCTCTGTATTTTTTCTCTGTGCCTATCATCTATCTCCCTCATTCTTTGCCTTTGTCTATCTCTCTCTCTCTCTCTTTCTTTTAATTTTGTATGCCATTTGTCACGCCAATTTCTTGCAGCGCCAACACTCACATGTCATCATCATAAATCACCATCAATGATATCGACATAATCACTCAAAATGCACACACACACACACACACACAACCATGTTGCGGGCTTTCACGTAAAACGTACATAAATATTGCGGTTCTGGCTTGGGTGGGGCATAAACCACCAAAAAGGAAACGCTAGTGACATGTTTAATGGCAACAATGGCTGCCACCCACAACATGATCCTTCCCTCCACACACACACACACATATACACACACACACACAGACAGACACACTCACACCCACATACCCAAAGCTCAAAGGCTGTTTAAGCTTAAGCGACAACCCTATGACACTTACACCCAGCGAATTTCTGCATGCAATTTGTGCTCCAGCTCACTGTCAGAATTGTTGACACTGCGGATGCGAATGCGAATGCGAATGCGAATGCGGATGTGAATGCGAGTGATATATGAGTGGCAGTTGGCTGACGGGCTGCCTGACTTGTACTCATCGTTGTCCTCGCTCAACAAATCGCCATGAAATTAAATTGTACACAAAACGACATGGACAACAGCAGCTAAAAGGGCCGAGGGGGCATGGGGTCTGTAAGGGCCGGAGGATATGGTGGAGCAAATAGTTTAACCAGAAATTCATCATCCGCATCAGCCGCACACTCAGCCACATTCATCAGCGCGAAAATTGGCACTGTCAACACCTACAGCTGTGCCTGTGCCTGTGCCAACGGAGATGAATGTGTGGGTGGTTGCAACAATTTGCACAGTGCCTACCAAAAATATGCAACACACGCAACACACCCAAATATGCGAGCATTGATTTATCATGCAATTCCCATTGCAGTTGATTTTCTCTGCAACAGTTAATCAGCCCAATTAGAAAGTTGTCCCGCTTCAATTTAACAAAAAGGCAAAATCCGCTTTCATCTATTGATAAAAATGACATGAAAGCAATTGTCAGCAGGCAACATAAGAGACAAAAAGAACAATTTGTATTTGCCTGACATTTCCGGGAAACACAACAAATAAGCACAGAAACACGTACAGATGTTTACTTTTGATCTATGCAAATGAAATGTTGAGCATTTTCTGTTTTGTGTTTTCTGTTTTCTGTTGACAAACAACATTTTTAATAAAACAAAATCAATTTGTCGCCAAGTCGCAATGCTCCATCTAGCCAAAAGTATAATCCTTGTATTAATAACTTGTAGAGTAAACAGATTTACGTTTATTTAACATTTAAAGTCTCTGAGCTTCTTGTCTGTAGACTGCTAATACCAAATGCAATTTATTAAGAGTCAAGTCAGTCAGTCAAATGAAATATTTCAAATATTTGCCGAGGTGGCAATGGTCAGATGGCTTTAATCTCTTGTAGCTTACAACTTGGCCATCGTGCTTAGTCATTCAAAAATAGAGAGCACTTTAATCATTTGTTGTTAAATTTTAAACAGGTTCTTTGTCCGTCATCTTTGACCGTAGTTGATATAGAATCATGAGCAGCATTGTTGGTGAGGCTTTTGCTGGTTTCTATGCCTGCACTAATCAGCTGCTTAACAGTGGGCGACCATACAAAATGTGCCTAATTACGTCAATTTTATAAGTAAGTAAGTAAGAGCGCAAAATCCGAGAAAATAGAAAAGGACCTGAGGAAGAAGAAGGAGCAGAGGAAAAAGCAGAAATCGTTAAGCGGCTCAAGCAAATAACGTTACATTGCCCGATGGGCCAGGTCTAAAGGCGACTGCAATACGATTCCAAGAAAATGACGAGAGCAGTTAAGGACTACGCAGCGAATCGTGGCCAGACGGACGGACGCACAGCAAGTGCTGAGTACTTAGGAAAAAGTTTTGTAGCTAGAGGGGGCGTATGGGGGCATGGGGCGTGGTTCAAGTAAATAACTATAAACTAGTTAAGGACTATTTCAATTAGATGACCAAGCCAAGGCAACGGGCATGCCGGCCATAACTGCAATTTCAATTAGCGGTTTGTGCTACTTTTTCTATAGCCACAGCCACCCAACCCCAGTTCCCAGCCCTTTACTACATTTCAGAAAAATCCGCCTCACCACGCCTTTGCCGCACTTCAAATTGCTTAATTAAGCGCAGGCAAAGTTCTGCAAATACGCGGCGGACAGCTTGACAGACAGACAGACAGACAGAGAGCCACGGAACCGCCATAAACTTGTGCACCCGTCGAATGTAACGACTGGCTTTTTAATAGCCAACACATAAAGTGGGTGTGGTGCAAAGGGAGATGCTGGCGAGGTGGTGTTGCAGCCAGCGGAGGTGCCCACTGTGTGGGTCAGCAGCTGTTTGTAAATTTTATGACTGCAATTGGTCAGCATTGTTTGCCTTCTCTTCTGTAGACGGCCTAGCAAATATTTAAAATTTAATATCTTTATATATAAATATATATATATACATATATATATATAAATATGTATTTATTTAAGTAATCTGGTCACACTTTGAACAGATAAAAACATTATATAGCTGCGCGCGCATTTGATGCGTTTTTATTTCATTTATTCACAGTCAACTTTTTGTCGTGAGTTTTTATGTCCTTAGGGCTAGTAAGTCCCCAAAAAATACACACACAGAGGCACACCTGCTGGCAGCCATTGTCTGGCGAGCTGTTTAAAAAAACATATAAAACACATGTGCAGAGCTGGCAAGAAAAATTGGGGGAGCATTACTTTGTTTTGTGCTGCGAAGCAGGCAAATTGCATTTGCTATAGATTAGGGTAGAGGCAATAATATATGACATTTATGGAAGTACATAAAATATGGCAAAGTGGAGCAGCTAAACAACAAGCGGCTAACAAGATGTTCCCCAAAAAAGTTTATGCATTGAAATTTGAGGGAAGCAGAAAAAATTCAAATAGACATGGCGACAAAGATAATAAATATTAAAAATAAATATATAAATATAATTAAGCAAACAAATAGATAGGCAGAGGAAGACACAACTTTCGTTAAACATCAGCTGCTGTTCCAAAATATTCTAAAAATTATGCTCAAATCATTTCAAATCAAGTTCATTTAAAACGCCAAACTTTAACTAAATTACATACAAATTCCGCGTTTTTTTTTAGCTTTTGCTTTACTTTTAATGCACACTTTTTTATAAGTAATGATAATACTAATGGAATATTTAAATATATAGATAGAGATTTTTTATGCTATACTTTTTGTGTGTGTAGAGCTTTTATCAAAATTGATTTCATTTAAATTTCATCCACAAAGTTTTCCCACTTTTTTAAAACGAAAAGGCTTTTCGGAACATCTTCGCTTAAACGACAACAGCTGTGTAACCTTTTTAGCCGTGTTGAATGGCGAATTTAAATTGTAGAAAAAGATGAATTTCGCCCTGCTTCTAAGACCATTTGAAAGCAGCTTATATTGTAGCAAAGGCAACCACACACACACACACACACACACACACCCACACACACACACCCACACAACGTGCAATTAATGTGGCAAATATGCGTAGAGCTTTTCAACTGCTTTTTCTTTTGCCACTTGACTGTCTGTTAATACCGCAAATAAATTGCTAAGGCCCACGTAGCTGCGCAACCTCAAAAATTCCCCAATCCCTAAACAAAGCGTTCGTCTCTGTGTGTGTGTGTGTCCTCTTTGGCGCTGACAATCGATGCTGTGCAGCTGTTGCCACTGCCAACTTTTAATGATAATTCCTGCTGCTGCTGCTGGCGTTACCATATGCGTCACATTCTCCTTCATGCTGATCCGCAACAGCAGGCGGCCAGTTTTGAGTTCATGGAAATTCTGAGGCATGGAAACTGTAGACCAGAAATTAAGAAAAAAGAGAATTATTAAAAACAACAAGAAGACGAGCAAGAACAATAAGAAGAGGCGACAGCTCGTGCAATGCTGTGTTAAATGCGGCACATCCTTTGCCAGGCGAACGCGTTCGGCGTTCGGCGTCCTGTGTCCTGTGTCCTGTGTGCTTAACTTTTGAACAAATTCTAAACGGAAAATATGAAAACGAATTAAGTTGACAGCGGAAAAATCCTACAACTTCCTTTACCGCACAGACAACAACAACAACAACAGCAACAGCGAAGCTTACAAAAGGCGAAAAGCGTGACGCAAAAAGTTGACAACAGCGGGGGAGTCCAACTGAAGAGTGGGCGTGGCGTGACAACGGAAATATACGCCACGGGTTGTCGTCGACTTTGTCGTTGCAGCTCTCAAAAAAATACGAGATATTTTAATTATATTTGAGTTGGGCCAGCAGATAACAAACAAAAAAATACCAACTGCATGAGTCGAGGCTATGAATTGATAAAAATTCAGCAATAATTAATTTTCCGTCCAAAGGCGTTTATAGACAAAAGTGAACTGGAATTCCAATATATTCCAATATCCAAAATCATTTATGCATTTATTCATTTAAGTGCTTTAAAGTGTTTTAAAATAATTCATGTAGATATAACTTTAATATGTGATAAGAAAACTGTCAAATCTTGTAAACAAATTTTAAATTTAAGTTAATTTTGCAGCTCTTCTGAACCAGTTTCATTATTATTTTCAGCATTTGCTGCTCACATATTTGATTCATATTTTTAAATATTTTTGTGTATATTTTAATTTGTAGTTTTGCTTTCGGTTTCGGCTTTGGTTTTGGCATTCGAGAACCTCTATTAGTAACTTGTTTATTAACCTTCAATTTATTTATTCCAATTTCTTTGCTTAGACGCTGGAAACTTTGTAAATGCTACACATGTGGATGGAGACAGCGCAGAAACGGCGCAACCGCCGGAGGGCAATGCCAAAGCAATAGCTCTGGTTATCGTCGGCACTGTTGCAGCTGTAACCTTAGTTATAGGCGTAAGTAAATAGTGAATTGTTGTTACATTCCAATTGGAAAACTAATTCTTTGTGCTTTTCTAGGCGTTCTATTGGCTATTAAAACAATATCCAAAGCGCGGAAATACAATGAACTTTTCGAATCCCACGTACAATAAGACAACAGAGGATACATTTAGCTTGGAGAAGAATGCGTCTATTAATAGATGTGGCTCAGCCATAGATGAAGAGGTAAGCGGGTCGTTGGTGACATCAGGACCAAATCCAAATGATTTTAGCTATGTGAGATTTTAAGCTGAGCAGATAGCAAAGAGTTAAGCCTAAGATAGAATAAATGTTGTACATAGACGGATAAGATAGATTAAGGTTTTAAGACCAGACAGGCAAACAGACAGCTAGAGCGAGAAAGAGAGAGCATATCTAAGTTAATTGTTTAGGTCTAAGCATAAACTAAGCATAGCTAATTCATGTACAATTTGGTAGAGAACGTTAACTGAGTTAGTTCACACTATATGTAAACTGTTTGTTGATCAACAACCAATATCTGAGTGTTTATTACAGCTACATACGTGTATTCTATCATAAATTTATCATATTTAAAAACCAAAAGAAAATTATCATATCAATGTGCTACAAATAATAGTTGTTTGTGTATGCTTATCTATGTCCAAAGAGCCAAAGAGTTAAGCGCTGAACAGAAATTTTATTAATGATAGAAAAGAAAGTCCTCAACAAGTTTTGACTGGACTCTTTTCTTTTTTTTGGGATTTTACGAAAATTTATTTATAATTGAAATTTTGTTAAGTTAGAACAAAGATGTTATCAACTTTTCTAGCTTTACCGTATCCAATGAAAACTTTCGTATGCCCGTAGATAATAAGTCTGTGGCCATGGCATCTTCGTTCATTAGCCATCTGAATCGATTCTCATAAATACAGATTTTCTTAACATTCGCTACCTTAGCAGCCTGTTCGCTTAATTGGACGGGCAACTCGGATTGATCATTTTCCAATTCGTTGAGCAATGCTGGACTAATGGTTAGTAGATCACAGCCAGCTAAAGCTTTGATTTCGCCCGGATTTCGAAACGATGCGCCCATAATCAGGGTCTTATAATCAAATTTCTTATAATAGTTATAAATGTTACGCACTGATATGACGCCCGGATCTTCATTGGGCTCATATTTCTTAGTCTCCGTATTTGCTATGTGCCAATCCAAAATACGACCCACAAATGGGGAGATCAGTGTTACTCCAGCCTCGGCACAGGCCACAGCCTGAGCTAGGGAGAAAATAAGTGTTAGATTACAGCTAACGTAATGCTCCTTCTCCAAGATTTCTGCTGCCTTAATGCCCTCCCACGTGGCGGCTAGCTTGATGAGAATACGTTCTTTGCGTATGCCAAACGTCTTGTATAAACAAATCAGTTTCAGTGCTTTGTCCACACTCTGTGCCGTGTCGAACGACAGGCGGGCATCAACTTCTGTGGATACCCTACCAGGCACTATTTTCAAAATTTCACAGCCAAACAAGACGGACAAATAATCCATGGCCGCTGCCACACGACGTTCCTGCGTTCCGTCCACATGTTTACCATACTCAACTGCATGCAGCACTAGATGCTTATACCGATCCATTGTTGAGGCGTTTAGTATTAAAGATGGATTCGTCGTTGCATCTGTGGGCTTATAAACATTAATGGCCTCAAAGTCGCCCGTATCGGCGACAACAGTTGTCACCTTCTTCAGCTGATCGAGAGCAGACATCTTACACAACTTCTCACTGCTAATTTTCCCCTTATTAGATACCAAAACTATGGGTGAATTTAAAAATAATTTATATGCCAAAAATTTGGTATTCATAATTTGAGAATAACATTTCTAACTAGTTTACTAGATTCTCTTGACAATATATGTCACATTAGTGGTCTCAATGAATATTTGAAGCATGCTAAGCATATCTCTTATGAGCGTGAGATCTGTGGACTAGTCCTATTCATTATTTCGCTACGTACTATATTATAAAGGGGCTAGATAAATAATCCGTTACGCTTATGAATTAAGTTAAAAAGGCTAAAATGTGTACTAAAATATAAAAATAATCAGCTTAACCGATTGCATAATACGAGCTTACATTTCAGAAAACAGTTCAATTTATTTAAATATTCATATTTGTATAGAAAGTAAATAAACACTTTGAATACTATTTGATAGTGTTTTGGTAGTGAAACTTGATGTGTTTTGCTACCAGTGGAACAAAAGTATATATTTCAAATTCCCAGTCACTACTTGGGATCTGTCACTCCCCCAGTCTCTGTATTCAAAATCTTGTAACTTTATCAGACAAATTATATACGGCAAATTTCAAAACACTAACTTCCTTCCTACCCTTTTCACTATGTGAACGAGTATTTAAAGTCAATAAGTTGTTTTGTTTATGTGATGAGTATTTCATTTGAAAAATGCTCAGTTGACTAATTATATTGCCACAGAGTAAAGAGTGTAACTGCAAGGGTATTCAAGGTTTGGCTGGCCACGTTTTACTATTTTTTGTACTTAACATAATGAAATTATACACAAATGTGCTTGGGTGTGGGTGTGTCTGTGCATAATCCCGTAATCCGACAAAACGTGCACGTAATTTATCCACAATTATTTATAACTTTTTACACGCGGCGTGCGAGAGAAAAAAATGCTGAAGCTTACAGCATGGGCCAGAGGCAAATTTATTCATTTAGCAAATAGTTGGTAAGTCTTGTGGCCAATATAAATAATTGGCCACATTTGTTGTTATCCTATTATCACATTTATTTCGTTTAATTGCAAATTTATAGTTTTCTAATTTAATTTATTATCAAATTATGAATGAAAACCAAAAGCGCGGTAAATTCTTTTGTTGGGCAACGAGCTGACACAGCATGTTGGCCACGCTAATTGTGTGGATGTGGCCATATCAATTGGCCAATTAACCAATTCTCTAAAAAGGGCCAATTAAAATGCATGAATGAAGCGTCAAAGTTTGGTTTTCATACCCATTTGTAGGCTAGCACAGCACACAACAGACAACATAATTCAGTTAATTTACAAAAATATTTCAAAATTAAATTGAATTTCGCATTTGGTTACCTGCTGCCATTTTTAATCAGCGTACTTAATTTTACAGCAACAGCAACAACGAAACCATAATTATGCCAAATTAAACAAAATGTCATTAAACTAG
The DNA here is from genome assembly GCA_035045365.1 of Drosophila leonis. NCBI lineage: Eukaryota > Metazoa > Arthropoda > Insecta > Diptera > Drosophilidae > Drosophila > Drosophila leonis. Next base: position 823,360 of record JAWNPC010000199.1, read on the forward strand.
ATTTGCCATTGCGGTTGAATAGCGCTGAAAATTTGCATAATCAAAAAATCAAAGCAAATGAATGCAAATTTTTAGTAGAAAATCTATGCTCATTTATTATTATTTACTTCTTTTTGTTGAATATTTTATAATTATTTAAGCTGCTTTCTGTGGCATTCATAAATTAAGGTATTTGCAATTAAAAATTACATTATCGTATTTGCAATTTAGTTTTGTATAATCTACTTAATGCCTACAATATGTAAAGCTTTTAGCTTGATTCTTTTTTTGTTGAAGATTAATCTATACCAATTAATTATTTTATAACTTATTTTTCTATCTAAAATAAAACAGAAATATTATTTTTTTAAGCTATATGTATTTTTATAACTTTTAAATATTTTTATTTTATCAAAAGCTTTGCATCAACAAATATTTTTATATCTTTAAATAGCCTTTATAGCTATTAAAAATAGTTTTATAAATTTTTAAATATTTTATGCTTTCTTTTGTACAATTATTTCTACAAAATTATTTCTTACTAATATTTTTTATGAAAATATTATTTAAATGAAAAGTTATGAACAATATTTAATTTAATTTTTAAAAGTTTTCCCTATTCTAAACACTTTATAATAGTTTATTTATCAAAAAATATTTTTTTTAACAACTTGTAGCACTTGTAAATTGTGTTTAACATTTTTTCTCTCTGCTTTTCTCCACCTTTTGCAGGCTCCACTTCAGGGCACAGAGGTCGCCTAGAAAGACATCATAAGTAAGCCATATATATATATATTTATATATATATAATGAGACATATCCAAAAAGTCTGCGTCTATCAGCAGCAGCAGGCTCTTAGCTACAACAACAAAGAACTCCTATTATCAAGTCCTTTAAGTTTAAGGCACCTCACTCAAAGAAACAAAGAGCAAAACTTTTGCTTAGCAAGTAGAAAGAAGCATGCCAAAAAGACAACAACAAACAACAAACAACCAACAACAACAACAACAACAAAAGAACCCTGAACATCCACTAGAAATTTCAATTGCATAAACTACAAATAGAGCCTCAACAACAAAACTGTTATCATGGGGAAAAGAAAATACTCAACAAATTCAATTTGTTGCCTAGTTTAAAACTTAATTTTAAATTTGAAAATAAAACCACATAAAACACGCCCACATTCACACGCCCATAACTAATACGAAAAACTTTGTTCTAGGCGCAACGTTTAGAGATCAACTAAAGAGCGTCAACAGACAGACACACACACACACAACACTCCCACACACACACACACACACACACACACACATTTGTATGTACCTTCACAGTCACGCACGCACACATACACTCACAGAAGCGAGACACTCACATCCTGTAACTCAACATTTCGTTTTAAGTACATAAAATAAATTGTAAAAAGTTGAAATTTAAAATAAAAAACAATATGAAGTCAGAAAATTACATTAAATATTTGTAAAAAAAATAATGAATTAAATTTAGATGAATATGTTTTGTTAAAGAACAAATTTTAAGAGTTAAAGTTAAATAAAACAAAATTTATTTAGCACAAAAGTTGGTTCAAATATAGCAAAATATTTAAAACAAATTTTTGATGTAAATACATTTTTGGAAACAAACAAAAATTCTTCGAAATATTGTCACTAATTCTAAAAAAAAATAATATATATATATATATATATATTTAATATTCTGCTCGTTCTGTTTACTTTATTTTTTTTATTTGGGTATTCAAGACAATTTGCTGTGATCAGTTTTAAAACTTAAAAAAAAAATATTATTTCGCAATTAATTTGTAATTATTTAGAACTTTTTGGAAAATGTTTCTCATTTATTTAGTATTTAACATATATTAAAAAGAAAATATTTACATTTTATTTATTGAAAACATATAGTAATGAAAGGCTTTTTAGGTTCCTATTTTAAAACCGATACAGCAGAAATTGGTAATTGAGAAATATTTTTAAACTATTTTAAATATGTGTAATACATTTTTGAAATTAATATCTAACAACGGAATAAAATGGTACATGTCAAAAGAAAACTAAATACAATTTAATATTAATAAAAACAAAAACAAAAATATTGTAAAAAACAGTTTATTCAACAATAAAGTGAACTCATAAAAATTATTACAAAGTGTTTGCTGATTATTTGGATATAATGGATATATAATGGTTAAGGATCTGAAAGATGATATTAGCATCTGGAATATGCAGTAAAGTCTCTTTTTACAGGAAATCTAAACATAAAATGGAAATTATATTTGATCAACTTGGACCTTGGACGTAGCTAAATAATTCCTACTATATATATATACATTAAAATATTATTGTGTCTTTATTAAAGAAATAAATTGATATAAGCTATCGAAATTTTCATTTGAGTCGCAAATTGCCTGGGTATATTAAAACGATTGTCCTTTAAGCTACGACCGTCTGACAATTGAGTTCACAACTTAATAGCCTTGACAGCAAGACCAGCATGACTCTTGGCTTACGCACACACACACATAACACACACACACACACACACAGACATAGACAATGAATTATTAAACGCCATCGGACAACAGCGCCAATTATTTCACATGAGGGCGCATCAATACACAATGAAGACGCAACGCTCAAATGGCCAGCAGAACGCAGGGGAACGAAGAGGGGCCTATGATATTTGTGGGACGGTAACAGATATCAATAGCAGCCACACAGCAAAGTTAGCCAAAATTAACAGATTGCATAGCAGCTGAAACGGCGAGCCTGCACTCACTAATGGCCATAACACACAAAGCCATTTTGGGCTGGACGAAAAGTATTCAGCTGTATTTTTAATTTCACCCACGAGACCCAGACGGCAGCCAATAGTCAAAGCTCAGCTAATGTGCGATTGTGTCTGTGTGTGTATGTATGTGTGTAGTGTGTGTGTGTGTGTGTGTGTGTGTGTGTGTGTGTGGGTCAGTAGTACGGCCAAAAACTTTGGTTAATTTATGTGCGCAAATTATCTGCGAACCGTCCGGCAAAGTGAAACGCTGCGATTTCTGTGCCCAAATGCGATTGCTGTTTATACCCTGTAATGATTCAGCGAGGGCATGAAGAGTGAACGATACAGATAGTTAGTTGTCTATTTAAATGTCATATAAACTAAACAGTTATAAAATGAAGTTATAATGAAACAAATTTTATATATCTATATATATTATACATATTTTTATATTTATATTTTATAATAAATATATAATACATTTAAATAATACATTTTTATTCATACTTCAAACAAACAAAGATAATTTAAAATCATATTTATTTTATTTAGCAACCAGACCTATATATAGAGTGATTCCATGTCGAGCATTACCGACTCGTACAACCCGATCCTTTCATATTTTTATACCTTTCAATGCTTTAATAGTTTGTAATTTATATGTGCGGGTGTCATTACTTTTGTTTACTGTTTGGCTGGACGATGAAATCCTGGACGACAGACGATTGTCAACGGATGGGCGCAAGCAATAAGCCGCTTACAGCAATTTGATTTGCCATTAAATCGACTTCGTATAAAGCTGTCATAATTTCATCGGCTTCTTAACGGGTTTTTACAGTGTGTGCATGCAGCCATAGGGGAGCTGAATTCCAGCAACATATAGGTATGTATGTGCACATGCATATGAGGCAAGCGTGCGCTGGCCAAATCTACAATTCAGGCGGAACAGCATACATTTTCGGTCGGTTTCACGCCGCAGGCGCTACACAGCAGCAATTGCTAAAGCAAAATACACAGTATATATAGCCCTATCTCTCCTCTCCACTGCCAGAGCTCCCCAGGCCACCCCATTTTGGTATCCAATGAGGCGCAACAACTGCTGCTGTGACTGTGGCAAAGAATGTGGCCAAACGGCAAATGTGGTCGACTGTGTGTGTGTGTGTGTGCATAGAAGTCTATGTGACTTATGATGCAAGCAACATGCCTGACCCAGGGGCAACTGTACTGCACGCTGTTTAGTGATGGGCAGTCAGCGATAACAAGTTGACTGCCAACTGAAAAGCGAATCGAGCATTGCATTGCATAGCATTTATCAAGCGTCCAACTTTGACAGCGAAATTTCCCTCTAAAATGTTGCCAATATTTGGAAAAGGTTCTACACTAACGCAAATTATTGAAAGAATATTTCAAGTTCATATCGTAGTTCGTAGTTCGGCCAGAGTTATCAAAGAGTTCTTATATGTTGTTATCGTAGTTCTTCGTAATATCGAAACTTCATTTATTTATATTTACGAAAATCTTATCACAATGTTTGGCTGTTCGAATTTAATTTGAGATATCATAAGTTAAAAGTGTGCAAAAAATGTTTTAAAAATAATTAGTTTTAGACTTATTGCATTTAAGAATCAATTACAATTTTCAAGAAGTCAATGGATATCGAATATAAAAAGAATTGAATTTTGTTAATAATTGAAGAAAGAATAATCAAAATAGTTATTAGTTTTCGTTTTACATCAATTTTTCAACTGCAATCGCGGCTAAGCTTAACTGTACTTGAGAGCGCTGTTATCGACTGTTGCCACATAGAAAGCATAATGAAAAACAAGAAAACATGAACAATGCCAGCCTAATTAACTTGATTACACAACTGTATTCGCAACAAGCTTTGGAAATAGATCCCATATCGCTCGCTGCACTGTTGCATTGTTATCGCAGCTTTTGTTTGACTGTACCACGTTAGATGCACAGAATTTTAATTACAGAACTGAGCACCATCCGCTTTTGTCTATTGGGACCCGCTATTCTGCATAAGTGCCCAGTTTCGCTGACCATGGCTATCGAAAACTCGCACATTATCAGCTGCCCCTAGCTGTAGCATGCAGCATGCAGCATGTAGCATGCGGGCATGTTTGTGCAGCTTTTCAATGCGCTGCTATTTTGTGTAGAAAGAGCTTGTTGTTATTGTTATGCCCGGCATTGCCCTGAGGCCAGTTGCATGCTACTTGCACACAAGGTTAGCCAGCAAGTTCATACGCCAAATATGCTGAGAAGAGAGAGAGGGGGAGAGAGAGTGAGAGTGGGTGTGTGTGTGTGAGGTGTGCGGGTTGATACAGTGGCTGGCCAGCCCGCTGCGTCTTACACATGGCACAGGTTGTTTTGCTTGTTTGCACCACGTTCTGAATAATGGATATGCATCGTATGTGACACATTGAATGCCCCAGCGGTGAGTGACATTACATGAGGTGAAACCCAGCTGGGCCAAGCCGAGCCGAACCTCGCAAATGTTTTCGGAATTGTTAATGTAATTACGGCTGAAAGCCGTCTCAGCGTGTTGAAGAACCACAGTTTCAAGCCGCCAACTTAGGGGCTAACCAAGTTAATCAACTCAAGTCGATAAGCGGACGTGTGTATGAGTGTGTGTGAGTTGAGTTTAAAACGAATTTGCAGAGTCATTGGAGAACTGGGCTCCGGCAGCAATTTGCCTAATTGCTGTTTGGACCCAACGAGAGAATGAGCAAAACAACAAAAGGACTGCAGCAAAGGCAACAACAAATGCGACTTATCTGCATGAAAATTTTCTAATCAAGCGATGAGTTTTTCTTCATTTTGACACAGTATAAAATAACTTTGCAGACAGCAGCAGAGCGTGCGGAAAATTCATCAGCCCAAAGGCAACAGAATGAAGTCAAATGGGTGCGGCAAAAGAAAATGTGAGGGAGATGGAAGTGGTGGAGGAGGAGGAGGAGGAGAGAGGCAACGGGACGTCTGTGAGCACTTTGTGCGTTTTGTGTGACATGGAAAAATGGTTACAAAATGGCGGCAGCTGACTCAACAAACAAACAGACATATGTGTGTAAGTGTGTGAGAACATGTGTGTGTGTGTGTGTGGGTGTGGGTGTGGGTGTGGGTGTGTGTGTGTGCGTATCATAGATACGCAGCGTCTCGGCCTTGATGCAAACTGTCGCCTGTCTCTCGCGCCTTTCTCTCACTCTCATTTCCATTCTCTTACCCTCACTTTTTCACTCTGTGTGTGACTTAAATTCAACTTTTTAACATGTTGCGTTAAAATGTGAGCAATTTCACATACTCTACCAAGGGTTTGTACAAATAAAAATATATAAAAAATATAAATATTTGATTAGCTTGTCAAGTGAGCAAGCGAAAGAAAATGAAAAAGTTACTTAAGGTGAAATTAGTCAAAAAGTTTATTATTAATTAATTAAATTCAACTAAAATACAATATTCATATGTCAATATATCAATATGTTTGCTTATTAAGTTTTATGTAGTAATATATAAAATTTAAAAAATCTATAAATGTAAGAAAATTAATTTTAATATAGAAATAAGCTTAAATTATAAGAATATACTTATTAACAAAACTATATACATATATTTGATTTAGCTCTAGACTAGTAAATAGCTTGAAACTTGTTTCAGTTTCTCATCTAACATAAATAACTATAAGCAAAGAGTATTTCAATAATTTTATAAATTTCCATTGCCTTGTTTTTACGCGCTGCTCTCCTCTTAACCTCACATACATTTACATATGCATATGTGTATGTGTGTGTGAGTGTGTATGTGTGTGTGTCTGTGTGTGTATATAGTACATATAATTTCGTTGCGTCTTTGGCTTGTTTGCAAATTTTCAACTTGAAACGCCAACACCAGACCACCAGAGCCAAACGCAGCGGGTGAGCATTGCTTCTTCTTCCCTTTTTTTTTTGTATGCTAAAAAAAACTATAAGGGAAAAAGGCAAAAAGTACGCTGCGTTTGGCAGCTACTTGCAGTTGGTGACTGCTGTGTGCTTGCGTGTGTGTGTCACCATTTTGTTAACATATTAACATGTGTGCGTGACACGATTTACAGTAGCTAGGGCCAGCAGTCATAACAACAACAACAACAACAACAAGGAGAGCATTTTGTGCCATTTGCAGCCACTTGACAAAATAACGTTGCATACTTCGAGGGGAAGGGGAAGCGCACCAAAAAACTAATTAAGTGCTCTACAGCAAACAACTTAACATCTAAATAAACGCACAGCACATATAAATCAAGATGTGTGATGTACAAAGAAAGATAGAGAAGATAGAGAGACAGAGAAACAAATTAATTACATTTAATCAAGTGCCAGTGGTCAGTGTCAAAATTAATTTGCAAAAGTTATTTGAATTAAATAAGACAACAGATCCAACAACAAGAATAGATGGAACTGTGTATGTGGGTAGGTATGTGCGTGTGGCAGCTGAACAGTGTCCTGTTAGGGACAGACGGAACAGCAGGTGAATTGCCCGGACAGCACGTTTAATATCAAAATTGACATTAAATTGCTTGTGACCTGCGCCCAGCAGCGATTTAGCTACAGCTCCAGTTTCAACTGCTTCTACTACAGCTGCTGCTGCTGCTGGTGTTGTTGCTGCTGCTGCTGCTGCTGCTACTGATGTTATCGACTTTTACGACAATTCCAATAAAGTTACTGCCCAGACGATATGCCATGCCTGCCACTGACATTGCTTGGGTTGGGTTTTTAGTCGAGGGGTCGAGAGGGGTTAGAGCGTGCCCTAAAAATGACAAAACGGCTTTTGTGCAAATTATTGAAAGATGTCTCCATTGTTGCAAGTTGTACGTGGAAATAGTGTGACCGCACGGCGCAAGCTAATAAAATGTCAAAATTTGAAAAGAGATCTAAGAAATTGCCTAAAATTTATTATGAAATTAAATATTTGTAAGTCAAGGCAAAATGTAGCTTTAAGTTTATATATATATATATATATTAATATTTGTATACAAACTTAAAACAGGCACAATTACATTTTATATTCTTCGGCGTTCAATGAACTTTATAAAGCGCAAGATCTTTTTTATCACTCCCTTTGTTTCCAGAACGATCACGCCATATATATATATATATATATATATATATATATATATGTATATATATGAAGTCCAGCACATAAGCCGTAAGTGAGAGTAAAGATTCGACATTCATTCAAGTCAGTCACAAGAGTAAAAGTGATGCAATAATATCGAACTAATCGTACATACATACATGCATACATATACATAAGTAGGTATACATATATTCGAAAGAGCACGCTTACCTTATAAGAAAGCTCCAACTCTCATTCTCACGCTCTTTCTCTCTCGTTCACTCTCTGCAGTTCTATGAAAAAAAAAAAGCTCTGCGCCAAAAAAACAACGCTTTTTCACTAATTGTTAAGTATTATTAACAAAAAACACGCGTAAGACCAAGACAAACTGAATTGAACAAATAAAAAGCATTTAACACAATTTATATACACTTAAATTGTAATAAAAAACATTTTGATATACATACATACACACAGGTGTCGAAACACGCGCGGAAGCCACGACCGATCGAGAGCGAAGACGCGCAAAAACTGAGTAGCTTTTTCCAACTTGCCTATGCGTATGCACTTCAGCAGCAACAACAACAAAATTAAAGAGCAACGCGGATAACGGCGTTAAAAGCGACCAATCGTGTGTAAGCAAAAACGTACCTCCCTCTCACACATACCCGATCACTGGTGTCGCTACAGTGAAGAGTCAAACACGTGATGAAGAACATCAACACAAAGCTCGTAAATTACGTATGTAGTTTGAGCAGTGAATGCTGGCCAGAGGCAAAATGACTCAGCTTTGGGCTTTGTGTAAATGCTTAATAAAGAAATATTTACTGAAGAGCTAATTAGCAATCGATTGCATTGGAAATCAGTCCAGCCAAATCACATTCAACAAATATCCCCAAAAACTGTTATTGATTTGCCGAGCCCGGTCACACTGTTACGGATACATAAGATGACAGGTGACGCAGTGTGTGACGCACTTGGCTAATGTTATTTTCTTATTACTTTTTGTGACATGGCACAACAATTGTCCACAATTGGATGAGACGCAGCTCAGCTACCATTAATTTTGCCATTGACTTTGCTTTTCGGCCAGCCGAAAATGAAGCTGTTGGCTTGTGTCGGACACTTGAACACGTGCCCTTTCAAGACGCCCACTCTGCCGCCTAACCAAATAGACTGGCATATTGGCATGTCATTGCCTGTGGTCTTGGGCAAATCGAAGTATTGGCATGAGTAGGCATTCTGGCTTAAGTGTGACCAGTTGAGAGCCGCATGAGTTGAGTTTACTCTTCACTTACGTCACGCAAATGTGTTACGTAATTGTCATAACGGCAACACACGACGTATTTACAATATAAGCAATTCCCTTAACAAACATTGCTAAGAACTAACCCAACTAAAGCCCAAAGCGGCAAAAGTCCGAGAAAAAAATAAACGAAATATGGTCAAAAAACAAAAAGTAAACTGCAAAAGTGAGAAAGAAATGAAAGAAACAAGCAACAAAAGCAAAAACTAATTTAAAATGACCTTATAGTCTGCACAATAGACAAGCCGCATTACATGTGCGCCTGTGGGCGTGTTTGTCGGCCACACATACTTAACTTAATTTTGGAAATGCGAGGGCTGTTCGAGAAATTGTAAAATTCCAAAAGTTGGAAGGAGTGTATATAGATATTAAAGAATTTTGTTTTTTGAAATCAGCATAAGTTTACTTATTTCAGTAATTTTTTATTTTTATTTTTTTTTGTATAAGAGAGATATGTATTTTTTTTTAAAGCTTTAATATTTATTTCACATGTTTCTTTTATTTTTTTCGAATTTTTTGTTCACTTTAATTTTATTTTAATGTATATTACAAATTTTATTTTTATTACTTATTTATTATTTTTTAATATTTATATTTGAATTATTTTTATAAATATTTTAAGCTAATTTTAATTTTTATTTCATTTGGCCAACTTCATAAACTGCCCGTTAGCCTTATTTTCGTTGCCTACTTTTGGGTAGCATTTCCACCGCTGCATTTATTTTCATTCATAGTTTAGACAGGAAACTCACTCACTCACTCACACACACACACACATTGCCTTTCTCTCTCTCTCTGTCTCTATATCGCCATCTCTGTCTAACACACACCTCATTCAACTATTCCCAAAACACGTTGATCTTAGCTTTAGCTCTTCTCTTTCTGCTGACCGCCACGGCCAGCCTTGGCGGGTTCAAGCCCACATTTAATGCTGCTTTGCCATTGCTATAATTTTTCCGTTTTTCGCCATGCTAACGCTTTTGGCCCGCTGTGCTTGACTTTGGCCTGCCTTGCTTTGGTTTGCTTTGCTTTGCTGGCTTTATACTCCTATATACTTTTTGCTATTTTAGTTTTCTAACCAACAAAACAAATTGAATCACGTTCGCCAGGGAGAGAAACGTGAGTATTTTATTTTTTCCCGTTAAACATTTTCATTTTTCTTACCGAATAGCGGAGAGTGGGGAGGGCCAACTGCAAGTTGTTTTGTCTGATAATGATGCCATGGGGTCAGCTGTTGTTGTTGTTGTTGTTGTTGTGCCTGCTCCCAGTGGCTGTTGAGTGTTAGCCAGTGGACCATAGCCAACACCATCATTTGCCTCATATCATATAGATATCAGACTGGGTGTGTGTGTGTGTGTGTGTGTGTGTGTGTGTGTGTGTGTGTGTGTGTCTGTGCGTGTTTGTACTTTTGTTTATTAAAAAGAGATTGGCGTGCGAAACAGAAGGAAACCAAATAAAGATTTTGTCATGCCCAAGCAGAGTTCGTTCAAATGGACCATTCATCATCATTTCTGGCCTGATGATTTTATTTTGATTTCGGTTTTCCAAAACGTTTGGGGATTACCAGCCTAATGATTTTATTATAGTTTTGATACCCCTACAGCTATCAACAATTGATTGATGGTCGTCTGCCTCGCAGCGCCCGGTTCATTGTCTCATTCAGCTCATTCATTTCATGTCCTTTGTAGTCGAGGCCTCATTTAAGTGTTGCTTTATTACATTAAAAGCACATTAATGCCATACCAGCGTTATATACATATTTATATATATATATGGAAATTCTTTAAAATTTTGTAATAAACTGAACCTAGTTGGGCCATAGACCAAAAGCCGAAACGTCAAACAAGGGCCAAACAATTTGAGACCAGAAATCAGCGCAGCCTGCACAAAGTTTTGTTCGGCCGACACTTTGCCATTGTCTCGAATGGGTCCAGCCTTAAACAAAGCTGAGAACTTTGCAGACACTTGAATACGCTATAAAGGACATTTTCTTAACATAAAACAAATCAAATACAAAAGACAAAAAAAAAGAGGTTAAATTTTGTAGAATTATTTAATAAAAATATGAATTTGTTTTAAGTTTTTAGTTTTTAGCAAATACAAAATTTATTTAATGAATTCTCATGTAATTTAAATTATCAGAAATTTATTATTATTAAATTATATAGACTACCTAACGCCTATACAATTTAAGCATGAACAAAAATATTATGATAAATAATTTACTTATATAAAAAAAATAATTTACAAATTTTTAAGCTCTATCTTGAATAAAGATTACATAATATTATATTTTATAATATATATATATAGTAATATACAAAAATTCTTGATTTGAAGTGAAGCCTGTAAATGTTGTATGAAATTAATAAATTACACCCATTTACACTTTTATAATTATATTTATAGCATTCTCTATTGCTTCTATGTTATCCTGTCAGTTAGACTAACTTAATTTTTAAATTTCATTCAATTTTGGCTGCTTGCGGCACATCAAAAACTCAACAGCAAATTTTGCTGGCGAAAAATGAAAAGTCGAGCTCAACTGGCTTCAGCAACTAATACGCCAACTTCTGTCTAGGGTAGGGTAGCTAACATAAACTAAACCAAGGCCCGCAGCATGGTGCCACTTTGACTGACTGCCACGCCCCCAACGCCCTATAACTATCTGTCTCTCTCTCTCTTTCTCTATGTCTCGCTAACACCACCACGTCTCTCCCGCTCTTTTCCTTGCTCTCTCTGATTCTGTCGTAATTACGCGTAACTTTCGACAAGTGTCGCCAGAGAAATCGCCAACGTCCCGCCAGCTCTAGTGGGTGCCCTACGTGTCCCTGGTGTGGCTGCAAAGTTTTTGGGGCTACGGCGTCTTTTGATGTTGCCCAAGGAGGCGCCACAGTGAATGGCCCACATGGCCACCAAGCCAGCTGCGGTTTAATCTTCTTTTAAATTGTGTACAGCCTCCGCCCTCATCCACGCCTTCCACACGAGAATATGGACCAAAAGTTTGCCGGCACTTGCGCTTGATAAGTTAGAACAAAAGCGGGCAGCAGTGGGAAAATAGTTGAGAATTCTTTGTGGGGGAAAGTCATTGTTACACTTTTGTGGCACTGCTGCTGCTGCTGGTGGTGCTGGCGCTGCTGTTATTTTTCACTCTAATTAGCCGTCATTGGTTTGTGATTTGTGTGGGCGTTCGCAAAACACCTGACGAAAGGTTCAGCTTGGTCAGCAAAATGCCAAGTTAAATTTGCAGCAGATTTTTGATTTAGTTGTTCAGCCACATAAATCTAAAAGGCCACTCGACCAATTTTCCAACTTACGCCACAAATAATTTACAGCAAATGTGGCTTGGCCACAATTTATGCTGGGCTAAGACCACATTAACCATGCACTCGAGAGTCGAGAGTCGAGAACCGAGAGCCGAGAGCGACAGACCAAAGTAAAGTGTATTTAATTTAATTAAATACACACAAATGTGGTGCAGAGTAGAGACTTTACTTTTATGGTCGGCCTTAAAAGCGTTAAAGTAAATCATTTAAAACGTAAAACAGCTGCCAGTCCAATGGCTAATGGCCAATGCACAATGCTTAATGTTCATTGCTCATTGTCCAAGCCGATCACGCCCGCCATTTGTGGGACAACATTAAAATAGACTAAAGTGCTCAGTGACCTCTGCCTTTATGGCCACTTAATGTAAAACAGTTAATTAGCAACACACACACACACACACACATTCCTTTGCGTTGACTATACAAAATGGCGGCCGCTTTTATACTCATTCACAAAGTGAAATGAGTATATTGGTTCTGTACAATATCCGCATTACTGTCCGTCCGTCTGTCCGTATGAACGCAAACCATTTCGCAGCTATCGAAGCTAGAGACTTTAAATTTGGAATATATGTACCTTGCCTAAGAAATGTGTTCAGATATTCCCGATACGCCTACTGGGACGTGGCAAATCGGGAAATGCTATTTCCGGTATCTCAGATAACATGTAATTTAAAGTGCTAAAAACCTAAACGTAAAAATTTATATCTTCTGTAGAGCTAGCAGCGCTCTATCGATGACCTAATTGTGAGTGAGTATTCTGCAGTCGGTAGCGCCCGACTGCAACGTTCTTACTTGTTACTGTTGCTGACATTTTCGCCATCTTTGATGGCAGGTGGCAGCCGCTGGGAGTCTGAAATGTCCGGCAAATTGCTTTTGATTAATGAAGCGGGCAAATATTGTGAAAATAAAAATAAAATTAACTCAATCAACGGTCAAAGTTATGCGCACAAAGGAGACAGGAAATTGCTGTTACAAGGCAAAAGCTATTTTCAAACATCTCAAATATACCCTGAACCCATTGAAAATAAGAAATTAGGGTATATTGGTTTTGTTAAAATGTGGAAGGAGGGCGTATAAATAGTCTTGATCAGGATGACGAATTTAGTCGATCTAGCCATGTCCGTCCGTCCATCTGTCCGTCTTTCCGTATGTATGAACGCGTCGATCTCAGAACCAATAAGAGCTAGAGACTTGAAATTTGTTTGGCAACTGCCTTGTATAGCACGCGCATATCAAGTTTGTTTCAAAAATTCGAAAACTATTCCCGTTTTACTGTTATCGATTAAAAACCTTATCGAAATCAAGTTATTAAATTATATCTCATACATCTTTGGAGCTAGAGTACCCAAATTTCATACTTAGACTCATTTATATTTTATACAATTTTGATTATTATTGTATTTTAACTATCGGTTACAAAAAAATAATAAATAAATAAAAATAAAAAATTGTTGTATTTAATTTTATTTTACAAGCTTACATTTTTTCCGCTTTAATAAATACATAATTGAGTATATTTTATATCGGACGGGGCTCGGGGATTTCCTAGTCGGGCACCACCTAGAGACTAGAGTTCTCTAACTTGTTTTTACTAACTTTTGTCCGTAAGCCCATTGAAAATGGGAATTTATATATTTATGAAATTTACAAATATCAAATAACTACAACTCCCATTTTAATATATGATTTATAAATTTTAAATTAATAATTTAAGTTAATACACAACGCTACAAATTCAAATATTGTATGTTTTAGCTGCTCTAACTATCACTCGTGCTCTTTCTCTCACTCACTCAATGACAATAGCTGATTTCGAGCTACTCAGTGGCAGTGGCTGAAATTACGGGATGTCAAAAATTAACATGCTTTTGTCCACACAGCATAATGGCCGACATGCCCTGACATTGTTGTTGCTGCTGTAGTTGTTGTTATTACTGTTGCTGTTGCTGTTGCACTTCATTTTGAATGCTTTCGGCGAGGGCGTTAGAGAGGGTCAGCTAGAGCGAGAGAGCTACTCAACTGTCTGGCAAGGCCTCAAGGCATGCAATTTCTTTTGGCATTCTACTTTTGTCGCCTTGTCCTTGTTGTAATTATGAACTTAAAAGGCAGCCAGAAGCGTGTCATCAGCGGAAGCAGCGCCAACGGTGATGCCATATTGTATTAATATTTAATGGATGTCATTTCAGCGATGCTGTCTGATTTTTAATTGAGCAAAAAGTACAAGGATGCAGTTGCATTTTAAATATTTAACGTGCTGTATTTGCTTTGCTGTAACACATTTCGTGTGTATGTGCTTTGGGGGTAAAAATAAAGCTTGATGATATTTAAATAAATGAGCAGCTGTTCCAGCCTCATCCTTATTGAGGCACTCATTACTGACGCACAGTTTGCGCTACTTTCACTTAATTCATTAGCTGCGGTCGCGTAGATAAAGCTAAGAGAAGGTCATAACCTTGGCCATGGCAGCTATTTAAGTTTATATAAAGTAATAAACATTTACAGTGAAATCATTTGCATATCCAAGGAGCTTGCTTCTTCTCTGTGCCTCTTTTGGTAACTGAGAGCATAATTAAATTTAATCCAATTAAATGACTGAGAAGGAGAGTTAACTTGCGGCAAGCAGTTGTGCACTGCACACTGTGAATAATAATGAAAATATTTTTTTAAAATGTACTTAAATATGCATTATTTCTCTTTAGTTCGCCTGACCTTTATGTCTGCTTTATAATTAAAAATAAATAGAATAAAACAAAATTTAAAGCTCAGTATGCTTCAAGGTAAAAATATAAATGTTTCAGACCATTTGAAATGTGCGCGCCAATCGACAGACGATGTTATCGTAGTGCTGCCACTGTAAGACACGACAAACAGAAGGCAGCACTTGTAAATAACGTGGCAACCTTCAGCTTGTGTAATAAAAACATTTGATTGATTAAATTATTGTTAAAAATTTTAATTAATGTAATTTGACCAGAAGTACGTGCACACCAGCTGTGTTTGTATTTCCCACCATCTACTTAGGTTGCCCGCGGACAACAAATGGTATGGATCCAAATGGGGAATGTCATTTGATTGCGTCGTCCAAGGCCGGACAAATAAAAACACGAAATTGTTTTTTATTTTCGCAGTGCGTTCATACATATCGCAATTCCGTTCAATTTGTTGAATTGTTAGCCGACAAGCCAACAAGATGCTGCCTGCCATTGTGTTCCGGCAAATACACCGCCCGCTCAGCGCCGGCGGCCTGCATCATGGAGCCGCAACCACATTGAAGCATGTGCTCGGTGTTGGAGGCAGCAGTTTTGTGAACTGTCTAAATCGCTATGCCGCTGCTACCGGCTTCATACGCATCTCCTTTTTGGATATCAATCAGCGTCGCAATTGGGATGTGGCTAGACTGCGGCTCTATGCGGACGCCAAAAAGCAATCCCTCCATCAGCGCACACTCCAAGGCAGGGATTTGCTACAGGGCGTCATCGATAAGCAGCGTGCAGAGTTTATTGAGCGCAAGAACTTCCTGGTAGATGATATACGCGAGGCCCGCCATAAGGTGCAGGAGCGTGTGCGGGAGAAGATTGTAGAGATACGCGAGGAGCGCGAAAATATCATGACCATACCTAATATGTTGACCATAAGCCGTGCCATACTCTCGCCCTATATTGGCTACGTTATTGTCCAGGGCGACTATACGCTAGGCATGAGTCTGCTCGTCGTCGCCGGCATCACTGATCTGGTGAGTATTGCAACGATTCGATCTGATATAAATATCAAGTTTGTCAATATAATACTCTTTCCCAGCTCGATGGTCAGATTGCACGTCGCTGGCCTTCGCAGGCCAGCAAGGCGGGCTCCTTTCTGGATCCCATGGCTGATAAGCTGCTGATGGGGTCATTGGTCATTTCGTTGTGCTACAGCGAGCTGATGCCCATGTGGCTGACTGGTGTTGTTGTATTTCGTGATGTGTTCCTAATTGCCGCTGGCTTTGTTATACGCTATATTAGTCTTCCGCCGCCAGTAAGAATATGAATCCTTTTCTCTAATAAGCAAAACTAAATGTTTTACCTTTGCAGAAAACGTTTTCACGCTACTTCGATGCCACCCATGTGACCGCCCAATTGGAACCGACGTTCATCAGCAAGGTAAACACAGGTGTGCAGCTTGCCACAATTGGCATTAGTCTGGGCGCACCCATATGGAATTATATAGGTATGGTATATGGTATATATAAAATGCAAGTTTATTCAATTACTGGTCTCATACTTCAATTTAACAGATCATCCGGCCTTGCATGGACTTTGGTATTTAACTGGCGTAACAACAATCGCCGCTGCCCTCAGCTATGTCATCAATCGACGCAATACTTTTAAGATTATAAAAAAGAAGACGTAGAACTGAGCATTTCATCTATTATCAAAACTAAACAAAAAACAAAAAAAAACCCAAATAGTAATAGAACATTAATTGCAATGATTAGTATATAGTCATTTTGTAAACAAATAGCTATTAATAAAATTGTATATTTTGTTATCAAAATTGCATTGATTTGAAACACTCAGCTGTTGTTCAACTGTTACGCATAGCGAACGCATGGCCTTCTACGTGGCGTTGCCGTATCGTTGACATCAATGCATACAATCACTAACCATACAATAGTGATACAACCCACGCTCTTTTATGAATATGTGCTTACACATGTTCTTTAATTATTTGAAACTAATTGAAAATGTTTGGCTCTTAAAGAAACTATATAAAAACATAATTATACGGACGTCAGCACTGTTATCGAAATATTGAGAGTTCTGACAGCATTATATCGAAATAAAATATTTCCAACCTTTTCCAGTGTTGCACAGCGGCGTTTCTAAACTGCGCGCATCATTTTGTTGTAGCCAGTCGAAGATTTTGAAACGCGAAAAGGAAAATAAACTAAAACATATATTAATATAAAATATAGCCAACAAAATGTGAGATAATCGGAACATGCTACTTGAAAAGGAAAACAAACGTAATATTTGTAATTTGCTTTCAGGCCTAAAGTCAGTGATAACACAATGCGCGAACTGGAGGACATTTTGAATGAGAGCGAAACCTACGCGGATCGGCTGACGGCTTTTCTTAAGCTTAAGACAGCACCAAAACCGGCCAACAATGCACCTTTACTCATGTGCGATGTGGACATGTCTTTTGACTTTGATGTTGACTTGATTAAACTGCCACCAAAGCTGCAACCAGAAGCTCAAAAAGATGCGATAGCAGCTGTACCCAAGGAGCAGCCGCTGCGTGAGATAACCAACCAGGCCGCAGCTCCGCTTGATCTTAAAAGGGATATAGAAGATCCAACTGTTTCAAACACACAAGAGAATGCAGCACCGCCATCCCCTGCACCTAGTGTCTCTTCGTCTGGTATTAGTCTGACCTCACCTCGCAAATCCATATCGCGACGCAGCGGGATTCATGTGCCGGGCTCGGATCGTTTACGTCGTGCAGCCATACAAAGGCGCTCGCGGAGCTGTGGACGTCGCGATTTGCTAACTGAATTCAATAATGTGTCGAAGCTCAGCTCGAATTTTGTAAGTCCGCATTGGTTACTCCTTATAACTTGACAAATATCCAGCTAATTAATTTGCCCTAACAGGAGCCCCCCGTGAGCAGCACGCCAGCCTCAGAGAAGAAAGACACAGCCAAGCCTCAACAGTCACCACAACAAAATCCACAAACTGAGTTCCACCAGGAACAACACGATGAACTCTTGTCACAGGTATCCAACTCGCAGCACTCTGGGATGCTGACATCGCAGCGCTCCACATCAACCGATGACAACAAGCGACGCACCTATACCATTGAAATGGGCCCCGAGCCTGGGCAGCTGTTGTTGTCTCCGTCGAGAAAAAGCAGCCAGAACATCTCCATATCAAATGCATCCCTGAGACAGACGCGAAGTCGTCTAGCACAATATAGAGAGCAGGTTGAGCTGTCGGCAGCCCGGCTGAAGATATTAGCACCTGATACACCCGCGCGTGCCTATTCGCACTCACAACCAAATCCGGAATACATTGTGCCAGAGACGCAGCCGCAGCCGCAGCCGCAGCCAATGCTACAGAATTTATCCAACAACGCTTTGATGGCACCTTTTATGGTTGTACCGATTGGCTCGATGCTCTCGGTTAACAGTCAGCCAACTACTGCAACAGCGGCTGCTGCACCAGTGGACGCAGCAGTGCAAGTGAAGCCGGCTCCTATTGCAACGGTGGCCAGTCGGAGCATGCAAACCTCCTGCAGCCCGGTTGCCGTGCAGAACTTAGAGGAAATCATGACGGACGATGATAGCGACGCAGAAAATCAGTCCAGTCGAGCACCCTTAAATCTGGCAGCTGCTTCGGGCAACAACCACAACAGGCAGCATAATTTACGCAATCGTGTGCAACGCGTGGACAGCTCCATGCAGCTGCTCGACTTGCATCGCTCACGCTCAAAGGATTCACGCAAACGCGATAAATACAAACCACGCCAAACGGTGCTCAACAAGCCCCCCCAGCCAGCTATCAATGGCGAGCAGTTTGCCTACGAGCTGGCACGCATGAGCAATTACGAGATCTTAGACTTGCGTAAACGGAACTCCTTGAGCAGACACATTCCAGTCAACGGTCATCGACAGCAGCCCACTGAGCAGGAGCAGCTCCTACTGGATCAGCACATCGAATGGGAAATATTGCGGCGTAATCTGGAAAAGCCTAGCAGGCAGTGCGCACTCTCCACAACTGTATCTATGTCCGAGGATGAGATGACTATGACTGCAGCGTCTGCAGTACAATCGCCAGCGGCACCTCCAATGGACTTTAGGGACAGCACCTTGCTGGCACGTAAACAGGATAGTTTCAGGCAGCGGACACAACGCGGACAGATCAGTCTCTGTGAAACTCTTAAGGTAAAGCTTTGATTTTTTAATATATTATTATTATTTAATATTGAACTCTTCACTCGTAGCAAACGGCATCCTTGTCGCCAGCGGCACCTCCTGCTGACTTCAGGGACAATTCAATGCTGCCGCAGAAGAAGACGCGAAGTTTGCGCTCCAGATATCGGGAGCCGCCAATGGTAGTTGCCAAATCAAATATCACACAAATTATGCTATAATAATCTTTACCTCGACAGAGTCAGGATGAACTGGTGACGGTGTGCACGCCACCCGCACAATTTCGCAGATCCAAGCGGGAAGCGCAGGAGCAGCAGCAGGTGGAACCTATACCACCTCCGAGTCATTTTAATGACGTGTCCGAATCTGATGTAGAGGACGAATATCAGCAGCAGGAGCAACAGCTCTTGCCACCGGTCCAATTCAGCAATGAAACACAACAGATTCGTTCCTTTGTGGAGGATATACGTACTGAGGAGATTGTGTCTGATGAGCAGCCAAGTACCAGCATATTTGCCAATGAGTCCATGAGGCTGAGAACAAGCAGGCAGCTGAAAAGGCAAGAGAAGCAGCAACAGATAGAGAAAAAAAAGCAGCAAAGGGAGCTTCTGGAGAAGCAGCAAAGGGAATTGCAGGAGAAGCTGGATTGGGAAAACGAAAAGCAAAGGAAGGAATTGCAGGAGAGACAGGCAAGGGAGCTGCATGAGAAACAGCAAATCGAGAAAGAAAGGCAGCAAAGAGAGCTGCAGGATATACAGGAAAAGGAGTATGAAAATGAGCTAAAGAAGCAGCAGGATCAGCAAGTCAGAGAACAGCTGCTTCTGCTAGAGCAACAACAAAGAGAGCAGCAGGAGCTAGAAGAAGAAAAACTGCGGCAAGAAAGAGACCAGTCGAGGCAAGTCAAACTGAAAAAGAAAGATCAAATGCAGCAGGAGAAACAGCAGCTGGAGCAACAGCAAAGAGAGCAGGAGGAGCTAGAAGAAGAAAAACTGCGGCAAGAAAGAGACCAGTCGAGGCAAGTCAAACTGAAAAAGAAAGATCAAATGCAGCAGGAGAAACAGCAGCTGGAGCAACAGGAGATGTATCAAGCCGACCAAGCCGACGACCACATGGAACTGCCAGAGCAAGCAGCGCCAGAAGCTGTCTTCAAGAAGCCAACAGCTCGAGCGCCACGAAGCAAAACAAGCAAAAAGAGTCAACTGGAGAGACAGCTGAGTATTTTGCGTATTACAGTAGGTAACGACACGCTGCCGACGGATGAGCGTGACTCGGCTACTAACACAAGTAAGTAAAGAACTACTCAATGAATAGACCCAATCATTTATGCATACACAACTTCCTCAGCTGGGGTTCGTCGTTCCAGACGTGGTCAGGTGCCGCTGTGCAATACCTGGGTGCACAGCGTAAGCGATCCCTTTCAGTTTATGCGCAAGATGATGGACCCACCCAAGAAGTCATCGGCCAGCAAGTCCAAAAAGCGAGCTGCTTCAGCTGCGCATGCAGCCAGCTCCAAGATAAACAAGCCACCGTTGTCTAGCAGCACGCCGCGTAATACACCTGCTCCAGGCAGCAACGGCACAACAAGCAAACGCATGAAACAGCAGCAGCCGCATCAAGAGAAACATCAGAATGATGCGCTAAACGATTCCGATGCCGTTTCAGGCATCAGCAGAATAAGCTACATAACAGAGGATGACGAGTCCGCGGAGGAGACAGTGCTGGCTGTAAATGAACCAAGAGTTGAGCCCAAAAGACGGGGACGCAGCAAAAACACGCAGGCCGAGAGCATCGAGGCAACCAAACAAACAAAAGATAAGGAAAAGAAGAAAAAGGAGCAGCCAGCCACAACTGCAGTTGAACAAATAGCGGAGGAGCAGGAGCAGCATGAGGAGGGGGATGCGATGCCTATACCTGACTTTGCAAGCGCTTCCCCACATCCTAATCAGTCGCACGAACCTTCATCGGAAACGCTAATGTCTTGGCTATGCGGTGCCCGCGAGATGCCACCAGATAATACCGATGTTAGCGAGACAAAGACTGACTCCATGATTGTCTGTAGGTTTCCCATATAACGACCAACACATCTATATATATATAGAACAATTATTTTTAATTTACATGTCTTGCTTGCAGCGCGAGCAGCCAATTTGCACTTTTCGAACATTGATGGGATTGAATATGCCTTTTATCACACTGAGGATCGCTATTCTATGGGCTATATGCGCTTCCAGCCGCTGCAGCAGCGGGGAATGAAGCGTGCCAAGACCAACACATTGGTTCGTCATAATTTATTTATATAATTCATAAGCAAATTCTTAATTATCTTTTAATCTTAGCGTTTTGTGGCTCTTCATGGAAACTTTGATTTTGAGATAATCAGCCCGGAAACGGATGAAAACTGCCATGATATCTTGTACACGGGCGACACTATAGAAATTAAGAAGGGTGAGCATTTCAAATATTGAATTTTGTATTTTTCTATCTTTTTACTTTTATCTTCACGTTGCGCTCGATCGTAACCCATATAAAAAATATAGTTTTTTAAATTGGCTCAAACATGTTTTTTTCAGGCAGTCGCTATAACATTACAAACCGCTTGAATAAGGTCAGCGTCATAATGGTCTATCGTAACTGATTCTATGCAAACATCGATTTAGATATGATTTGAATAATAAATATATAAAAGTTGTTAATTATGCGAGAATCTTTTAAGTTTTTATCTTTAAGTTAATGGCTTATACACATTTTGTTTTTGTAGAAATATAATAAATAATTAGCTACACCTGATTTCTAACAGTGTATATTTTTACAAAATTGAAATATTTCAGTTAAATTAACTGCAGCTGTTTCGAACAACTCAACTGTTCGACAACTGTTGGGCATAAATACGCGCGTTTTTTTAGGCGCTGCCAGACCGTTGCCAATGACATTTGCACACGATGTGGCAACGCTAAATGTGCTACCAGCTGTCAGAGTAGCTGTCACTCTTTTCTTTCTTTTCCGGTCAGCAAACAGACCTGTAAGTTCGCGTAAAATCTATGCCTAAAATAAAATCGTAAAAATCTAGTGTATTTACCAAACAACGACAAATAGAAAAGGCGCAAAACGATTGATTATTGTGTAACCCATGCCAACATAGAAATATTGTTGAACTGTCAAACGTCATTTAACAAAAAAATGAATTGTCAAAGCGCCCAATCAAAACAAAATAGTCACTATTATAATATAATAGAATATTATAAAAATGCAATGCTAGTGCAAATAATTGGCAAACTTAATATAGTTAAAAGTGTAAATAAATACAAATAAGTGATTTTGTGCTAATTCTTTGCATTTCTTTTACATTTACTTTGCATACACGCTCGCTGCTGCCGTCGACGTCGCTGCCAACTACCAACAACAACAACAAAATGGATTGGGTTTTATTTGAACACGCGCAGCCATCAAGATGAGGAAAATTATGAAACAGGGCAAGATCGTAATCGTCCTTAGTGGACGTTACGCCGGCCGCAAGGCTATCATTGTGAAGACCTCCGATGATGGTACGCCGGAGAAGCCCTTCGGTCATGCACTTGTTGCCGGCATCGACAGATACCCGCGCAAGGTAACCAAGAAGATGGGCAAGAACAAGCTGAAGAAGAAGTCCAAGATCAAGCCTTTCCTGAAGAGCCTGAACTACAATCATCTGATGCCCACCCGCTATACAGCGCACGACATTAGCTTCGAGAAATTGTCGCCCAAGGATCTGAAGGATCCCGTCAAGCGCAAGACGCATCGTTTCCAGACTCGCGTCAAATTCGAGTCGGTGTACAAGGAGGGCAAGAACAAGTGGTTCTTCCAAAAGCTGCGCTTCTAAGCGGTCCAACTGTCTCTGTGGAGGTCTCTTGACCCATTTATTTGTCGCCGTTTTTCTATAAGATTAAATAAAAAGCTAAAAGTCTTGTTCAAAGTGACCGAAACTGGCAATTGTTTTTGTATTTGTATTAATACAATAATATATGTATGATTATCAAGTCATTGCCTGCATTAGCTGTGGACTTGGCAAAGCTGAAAGATATTGTATTAACCCATGTTTGCCAGGCGTCTGTTTAGTTAGTTTTGTAAAGATTTTTATTCAGTTCTTCACTTGTCCGTAATTGGCACAGCTTCTAGTATGTTAGCCCAACTGTTGCTGTTGCTGAAAACTAGATCTGTTAACTATTAATAGACGAAAGGTTTGACCCTCGTTCGTGCACAGTTAAGATTAGATGCTTGGTGCTTATACATATCAGCTGGCGTTCTCTTAACCCTTGTGTGCCAACCGTACTTAATTGACTACGCATAGTTTGTAGTACTTTATTATATCCATTTCTCCATTGCAATTATGCAAAATGACATAAAATGAAACACAAATTTATTTTATAGCAGTGCCATTTGAGAAATTGTTATACAAAAAGTTCTTTTACACTTCCTTCTTGTATTATATTAATATATATATTATATTTCATTAAAGTGTCATAGTATATCAACGTTGGGACATTTCTAAAACCAAACTTTCCAAAGTTACACTTTATTAAAGGAGCACAAATTTCTACAATTTGCTCACAAATAAAAGGCACATAAATAGAATTTTCTTTCAATTATTTAATAAATATTCGAACAGAATAATACATTTTGCTTGAATTTAATTTAATATTCTTATAGTCGTGTCTATAATATAACATTCTATGGCTTCACTGTACACACTTTCGAAACTTGACACTATTGCAGAAAGGAGTTTTTTGTTTTATTTTTCTTTTCGCTTAAGGATTGTGCTTTTGCCTAATGGGTCAACAAAGTTTAAAGAGTCAAAGTAGTTCAAAGCATTGCTGGGTCGCACGAAGCTCTGTGAAATAGAGAAAACAAAACGAATTAGAGAACTGCTGATAAAAGAGCTTTATTATATTTAAGAATTGTTCGCAATTAAAGTTCATATTACCTGTATAACAGTTTGAGCATCGGCGGTGCACAGAACACATAACACATAGCCAGGGCGGGGCGAGGCGGGGCGGGATTTTGTTTTTGTAATTGGTAAAGCAGCGCAAATGTTTTGACCACATTAAATAAATAAATGGATTGCTTCTAACAATATTTATTGACATCACAATAAACGCTTTATGATGCATTGGCTTTGAAGGTGAAATAATTCTTAACAATTGTTGTTGGCTCTGATTGGCTTAGTTGTGGGTTAATATGAAATTCATTATATTATTTTATTTAATTTGTTGTTTTATTATTATTATTATTATTATTGCGGTTTAGTAGGGCTTTGATTGCCTAAGATTGGCTGAAATAGTTTCCATGTGGCCTGTGGAACGGTTAAGCATGGATATTTGTTTGTTTTGTTTGGGGAGTAGAAAAATAAATGTAAATATGTCAGTTAGATTTGTACATATAATACTTCTTGTTATACATTCAGAGGGAAAGACAATGTTGTTGACGGATAGCTACATACGTGTGGGTGTGGTTGTGTGTCTGTGTGTTTATGTGTTGTGGGCACTACGGGAAGTACTACTACTTATAATATTAGGTAAGACAAAAAAAGAAAACAAAAGACAGCTTAAGGTAAGTCAAAGTTTGTTATAAAATTAGTAAATTTAGTGTGTTTCTGTTTGGGGGCAATTGTTAGGCACAATTTGGGAGTATAACAGTTTTAACAGGAACGGGTTGCAAACTTATTTATAACACTTACAGTTCTGTTCAAGTTGAAGTAGGAAAAATAATACAAAAGAGCACGAAATACTTAAATAATACAAAATAAAATATCGACAGACTGTGCAACAGTGAAGTAAAGAGCACAAGCGAAAAGATGGTACACATATATGTTATGTATAATCGCTATAAGACTAAATAGAGCAATAAAAGAACGCCAACGGAAACGAGCAGCGCTCGCACTTTCAAAAACAAATATGCTTAAATATTTAATGCAAGTTAATTATTTTACCAATTCACACGCTTGGCACTCAAAATCTTGAGTATGTTTGCAACGACATCGGTGCTGCTGTTAGTGCCGCCGAGATCTATAAGGAAACCAGATAAACAATATATAATTATTGAATATAAAATTCTGTGAAACTAAACCCAGTCTGTGTCTAATGGAAACTTAACCGACCTGGCGTGCGAATGGCATCATTAACAATCGTCTGGTAGGTGGCGTCATAGATAACCTTCGCATGTTCCTTGTGACCCAAATGATTCAACATATCAATGCTGGCATTGATCATGGCCACGGGATTGGCTATATTCTTGCCGGCAATGGCAGTGCCTGTGTTACGGGTGCCCGGCTCAAAGACAGCGTACTAAAAGCAAATCAAATCAAATTTACCAAATTTATAACTAACTGTGGAGATATACATAGCATATGGAACTCACGTGATCGCCATAGTTGCGTCCAGAGATGAGGCCAGCGCCGCCAATCAGTCCACAAATCACATTCGACACAATTGTGCCATACAAGTTAGTCATATTCATGACGTCGAACTGATGGGGATTCGATACGGCCTGCATGCATGTGTTGTCAATAATCATGTTGCTGTGCTCCAGCTCCGGATAATCCTTGTGTACGCGATTGGCCACCTCCAGGAACAGACCGTCCGACAGCTTCATGATGTTTGCCTTGTGGATGGTCGTTACACGCTTGCGATTGTTCCGGCGGGCATACTCAAAGGCATAGCGTGCCACACGCTCGGCATTATCCACAGTAACCACCTTCATGCTCTCCACCACGCCATGCACAGACTCGTGCTCCAACATGGCATACTCACCGTCCGTGTTCTGGCGGATGAGCACAACATCGATGTCCTTGTGGCGCGCGGGAATACCTGGATATGACTTGCAGTGCACCACATTCACGTAGAGATCGAGCTCATTACGTATGGCCACATTGCGGGAGACTTCGGTTAAACTCTGCGACTTCGTCTCAATGTTACCCTTGAGCGCAACGCCATTACGCTTGATGGAGGTAATCGCATAGTCCAGATCATCATTGCCCTCGGTGGAGGGATCAATGTCGATTACCTCAAAATCAATGGGAGCACCACAATATCTAAAGATCTCACGAACGTAGCCCATCAATTCGGGTCCAATGCCGCCGCCGGGCAGCATGGTGACACCATGACGGCCACCATATTGCGCCGATGGTATATCAGTGCCCTATTGGAGGAGCAGCACCAGATGCATTTACTAACACATATACACAGTTTGTATAACCTCAAAAACGTACCGTTACTTTCTTTTGCAAAGCAGATTTGGTGTGTGCCACGTCTTCAGTTTTCTCCTTGGTCACTAGCAGTGGATAGCCCTGTAAGTAGCATATTAAATGAAATTTATATTTGACTTTTTATCTATTCTCTAGCCCCAATGCATTATGTAATTTGCAATTGTTAACCGCTCCGTTGGTCAACTATGCATCTGCATTTCTCTTTGTGACTTACACGTGTTAGGAAGGGCACCTGGGCTTGCAGCAGTTTTTGCGTTAATCGAATAGCCATGTTTCGTTATAATAATTTCCAAGTGCCCCTTGCTAAGCTGATCAACCCTTTTCTTATTTGATTTCTGTAGCCACGGCCAAAACGCAAAATCATATGTTTACGAAGCGATACTCTGTTCGATAGCAAAATGCAAAACTATCGATGTGTAAACAAACAACCTATCGACTGGCAGCACTGGCACAAATCCGTGACGTCATAAATATTCTTGAAACAATTAAGGAGTATCTGCTTCCCTCATTAGGTTTGCAACTCTTCGTTTCGCTTCGTATGTACCTTTGGCAAAACTTTAATAATTTTTATTAAATTTATAGCTCCAAAACATAAAAGTCTACTCTTTAGCTAAAACTAACAGTCATTATTGATGTTTTTTTTCATGAAATTTCTAAATTTAGCCACTATGTATTTCGTAGCGTATAAAGTCTTCGGTGTGCGACCGCAATATTTCCTCAAATTGCTGTTACGTTAACAACCACACGCATTTAGAGTTTGTTTTTGAATGAAAACAACTGTGCTGCAGCATGTGGTCATAGGATAAACCATTTCTAGACATTGTACTGACAAATGGCAGTGGAACTTGCGCCCGCCGCACTCCCGGCAGAAATGGATATGCAGGCGCCGGTCTCCAAGATCACGTTTCTACACGCGCTCGTCGTAAGTTTTCAATTGCAAAATTAAAATTTTATTGATTCTTATTTATGTATGTTGACATGCACTTCTGTAGGCTGGCGGCGTGGCGGGCTTCGTGGTGGACATAGCACTGTTTCCCATCGATACGGTTAAGACGCGTCTGCAGAGCGAGCTGGGCTTCTGGCGTGCCGGTGGCTTTCGCGGCATTTACAAGGGATTGGCCCCAGCTGCTGCTGGCAGTGCACCCACAGCCGCCCTGTTCTTCTGCGCCTACGAGTGTGGCAAGCAGCTGCTAGGCTATGCGAGCAACACCAAAGATTCGCCTTATGTGCATATGTCAGCTGCGTCCAGCGCCGAAGTTGTGAGTAGCCCACAGTTGGTCAACAGAACTTTGTTATGATTCTTCGCTCTTAGCTCGCCTGCCTCATTCGTGTACCTGTTGAAATTGCCAAGCAGCGTTCCCAAACACTTTTGGGCCACAAACAGCATCAGACAGCGCTGCAGATCCTAATGCGCGCCTATCGCACTGAGGGCCTGCGACGTGGTCTCTATCGCGGCTTTGGCTCGACGATTATGCGTGAAATTCCTTTCAGCTTAATACAGTTTCCACTGTGGGAATATTTGAAGCTGCAGTGGACGCCAGTGACTGGCTTTGATTCGTCACCCTTAACTGTGGCTCTCTGTGGTGCCATGGCGGGCGGCATTGCGGCTGGGCTAACAACGCCGTTGGATGTGGTCAAAACGCGAATAATGCTTGCAGATCGCGAAAGCCTAGCGCGACGTCGTAGCATACCAGCCGTGCTGCATGGCATCTATAAGGAGCGAGGCATAAGCGGGTAAATAAAATAAGTTTACATATGCTGACTTAATATAAATATTTATTCTTATATATATATAATGTTTATATTCCAGTTTGTTTGCCGGCGTTGTGCCTCGCGTGCTCTGGATAACACTGGGCGGAGCCTTTTTCTTTGGTTTTTACGATCTAACAACGCGTTTGCTGAGCGCTGCAAATGCTGCTGATTAACAGCTTAAATAGGCACATATTTTCTAATGAATGTACAAAAGTCTGTGGAACATTTAGACATAACTTTAAGCTGATATCAAAAGCAAACAGATAACATAGACAATAAAATACAAGTTTACACAATATCATAATATCAGCTAGTGTTTAGTCTTTCTTTCTTTCTTCTACATTTCGAAATTTGTGAAATTGTTTGTACTTAATTAGACACGCAATGCAATATCATTAGCATCCAGATGCACTTGACTTGATTGCGGATAGCTTCCTCCTGTACGCTGCAGCTAAATATATACATATAATTAATTTACAACTTCAACTCAATTAGTTAATTAGTACTCACAGGTGCTATATGCAAGCGTGCATCGAGCAGGCTTGTAATTGCATTTGGTTCGTCTGCACCAGCCATGGATACATCTGAATCGTCGTCGTCAACATTGGTGTAGCCATTGCGCGTGGCATTACGACGTTTAAAGCATATAAAATTGAATGGACGGCGGCTACGTGACATCACATATACCTGAAAGTAGTTGGTTGAAGCGCATATGCAAATAGGGAAAACGCAGTTGTGCAAATAGCGAGAGATAAGAAAATTTAAATGAAGTTTACCAAACCAGCGAGCAGAACTACTCCCAGCAGCACCAAAATGGGTAACCAGATGTATTGAGCGTCATCTGGGTGTTCCAAATCAGGGCTTACAGTTGTAATGGGCTCAATGTCCATAATTATACTCGGGAGGCTGAACGAGGATTTAAATCGCCGATTGAATGCCGAAACATAAGCCGGTGCCAGTGTGACCACAAATAAAAACAAAGCTCTTTAGAGTTATCGTTAGTGAGTAAAAGTAGTGATGGGAGTTAACAAGTTTATAAAGTCACGGCCACATTGGACAAATATCAAATATCAGTTACACATGTCAGTGACTAGAAGATTTTCTTTTATTTTCTACATACATTTCCAATTAATCATTTCATTTATTTAACATTCATGTGGCTAACATAATTCGATATTAACCTATCGATATTTATTTTTTATCCATAATTTTGTTGAAGTTCTTACTTTTCTCATCGCTAATTGTGCTGTGTTTGGTTTCCTTTGCCGCAAAGTTTGTTTGCTGTGCTTGTATTTCAAAATGCAAATGGCGGACCCTATGGCTGAATTTGTAAGTGTAGATTTACGCAACTGCTGTCGCATTTGCCTTGAGCTACCGCATCGTGCTCAAATGCTAGATATGAATTTGATCTATGATGAGCAAGCTCAGCTAACATATTTCGATTGCTATGAAATATGCACAAAAGATAATCTGCGGGAATGCGGCGAACGTGAGCCCAACACAGTGTGCAAACGCTGCGGCGTAGAATTGCAATGGGCTTATGATTTCTATAAAAAGGTTGCACTGGCCAACAAACACATACAAAATATGCAATCCATGGTGCAAAGCAAATTCAAAGATGCGGAACAGATCGAAGAAGATACATTAATGACTGTTGAAGAGAATGCCTTAAATGAAATTGGCGAGAAGGAGGAAACGGCGGCCGAGCAATCAACCAGTGAACTGTATTCTGTAGACTCAACATCAACAATAGTTTTCACGAGTGTCAACGTTGTTGTACCCCGTCAACGTCATTTGGGTCCTTTCGAATGTCTATTCTGTCAGAAAGCCTTCCGCAATTCTTCCCAAATGTTGAAGCATCAGCGTATACATCTCGCGGATCGTCCGCAGTTCGAATGCAACGACTGCGATCGCGTTTATCTCACCAAGCAGGCGCTCAAAGTGCACGTGGACACGCAGCACAAGAAGTCCGGCAGGGTGTGCGGCATCTGTGGCAAAGTGTTTGCCATAGCCAAAGGTCTTGAAGTACATATGCGCTATCACAATGGCATCTTTCCCTTCGATTGTGATCAGTGCGATCGCAAGTTTGCGCAACGCTCCCAGCTGAAAGTCCATCAGCAGGTATGCCACAGTAGCGCACGTTTCAAGTGCGAATTTGCCAGCTGCGGCAAACTGTTCACCTCATCCTCTTCCCTACGTAATCATGAGTGCACCCACACCGAAATGCCCTTCGAGTGCAACATCTGCCACCAAGGATTTCCAGTTGGTTATAAGTTAGTACAAGTTTCGTTTGCCTTTGTGACCGCTGACCAATTTTAATCTCTTCCCCTTTCATGCAGACTGCGGCAGCACGTTCAACGCAAGCATAACATGCAACTGACACTGGAGGAAGTGGAGACCATGCGCAAATTTCATATAATGCGCACAAAGCGTGTTCTGACCAAGCTTGATGCAACAGAGCAGCAGTAGCAGTAGCAAGAGGACAAACGGAAGCCGATTGATGCTGCAACTAATTACAGCTAAAACCAATTAAAGCACTGATGATTCAAGTCTTCTCCTGCCAGGCAGTCAGAGACTAGTTGATTCATTTTCTTACAAATATCACATTGAATGTATTTCACGTTTTGGTGGAGTGGGTTAACAATGACTTGGTTGCACATATAGACAGACATATAGATACATATATATATATATATATCATGTATATGATTAAAGTATAGACATCATAGGGGAGGAGCTATCAAAATATTGGCCTTTCAGTGGCTCAGCGTCAAAGCCAGCGGCATAGCCTTTATGCCTGTCGTTGTTGTATATTCTTCCGGATTCTGTGAGGAGCCCGTCGCAGTGCCCGTTGTGGTATTGGCCACATTGCCATGTCCCGTCTCCGTTCGCTTGCGTGACGTTATCTTCTTCCAGCCGCGCAGCAGGATTTGATTACGATACTTGGGCGTAGTGAAGGTATAGAGCAGCGGATTGACAGCCGAATTGAGGGGCAATATAAAGACCACCAGCCAGGCGTAGATATCATCGGAAATGTTGTACTCGAAGAACACCCAGATCTTCATTGCTATAATCGGTGCCCAGCACAGAACATCAGTTAGCACAATGAAAAAGAAACGCACCGCAAATTCGCAGTCCAGCAGTGAAAGGGGCGTGGCACTGCGCGTACGCCAAATGGAGATCAACAGTGCCGTATACAGTAAAGCAATCATCAGGAGGAGCAGCAAATTGACACCGAGAAAGACGAACGCCGAGTACTGCCAACCCAGTGGATACGCCTCGTGTATGAACAGTGGAAAGCAGGTGCCGGAGTGAGTGCCGTAGAACTGACTGCTGGAGTACCAGATGACAAGGGGCGTCACAGCCAGACCGACTCCAGTAACCCAAATGCACAGCAGCGAGAAGTAAATGATGCGCACGCTGATCGCTCGATGGCCGCGAAAAGGATCCGCTATGAGCAGGAAACGTTCCAGCGACATGAAGGCCAATATGAGCATGGATACCTCCGAGGAGCTAACAGCCAGCGTTCCAATTGCCTTGCACTGCCACGACTTCAGCCATTCGCGCGCCACCCTAAAAAGAAAATTTGGAACTTTCATTTAAATACACTGGGAAAAGCCTGTCACATACATGTGATATTCATCCCTGTAGCGATAATCCTGCACGCCTAGTATGAGCAGATAGAAACCCATGAGCATATCGGCTAGCGCTAGATTCCTGATGACCATGGTCACCGCCACATTCTCATCGCGATAGATGAAACGACCCCAGAGCACCATCAGATTACCCGCTATGGAGAGCGTGGCCATGAACCAGGTGGAGTGACGCAACAAAGGCTTGCTCAGCAGATCCTTGAACGAACTAACGCCATCCGTTTTGGGCTTACACATCAGCACATGCGGCGTCATTGAGCAAAAGTAGAAGCGATCAAACACTATGTACTTCAGACTGGTCATCCTGTTGAGTGCATCAAAGTCTATGCTCTCAAACTCGATGCCTGTCAGATTCAGAAAGGAAACGTTCAGCGAGTCTATCAAATTGCGATTAATTTGCAGCATTGGCATATAAGCCAGGGAGCTGTTTAAGGAAGAAAATATGAAGAAAAAAAGATTTTAAGATATGAAATTTGGTATTTAGAAATATTATCTTTATGTCTTTATTTACACTATAAAATCTATATTATAATTTATAATATATATTAAACATTTAAAAACATTTTTTTAGACTTTTTTCATTTTCATGCATTATTTTTTTATTTAAAATTTATTGAATAGATTTAAAAAAAGATTTTTTGTTAAATTCAAAATAATTTAAAGCTTAAACTCAATTAGGAAATCAATATTTTTTTAAATTTTCTAATTGTATTATTTGTATAAAATTTTGAAAATTTATATATTTTTCCTTAATTTCTCTTATACTATATGAATTATAACTCTTATAGTTATAAGAAAATCTTAACAATATTTTTATTTTATCATTAAAAGTATATTAAATCATAGTTAATATTGTATGTAAATAAAATTATTTATATATTTTATTAAATTATAGTTTTCTTATTTCTTTAATATTTACCAAAATGTATAAAATATCTATTTTTGTTATAATTATACAAAATGCAACTAAATATAAATGCTCAAGTGTCAGTTAAAGTTCCTTAAGAGTCTAAATTCAAAAGCTGCGTTTCAATTCCCTGATAGATACTTAAGGCTCTACCCATGTATATCATATTAACCACATAAATCCAAGTTAATTCTTAACCCCAAATGGCATATGTCTGGTCCCACATATAGCCTAAAGCATTTCTTTTTACTTACAGTGCCTCCAGGTGTGTGTTGTGCATAAATGTTTCGCCAGATAATTCCTTAATGGGATT
This sequence comes from Drosophila leonis, assembly GCA_035045365.1. Lineage (NCBI taxonomy): Eukaryota > Metazoa > Arthropoda > Insecta > Diptera > Drosophilidae > Drosophila > Drosophila leonis. The sequence goes on from JAWNPC010000199.1 coordinate 856,627, forward strand.
GCCAATGAGGCGGCTGTAAAACAGAGAAACAGACGTATGCATGAAATGGTGCGTCTCATAGACAAAGTGGAAGATTGCGCATACGCCACGTAAGCCAAATAATAGGCACACACGCACAAATAATTTAAGCTGATAAAAGCAAACAGAGGACAACATTTGATGACGCTTTCAACTGTCGGCTTACATGTGTGCATTTAGTTATATTATATAAACCTGCAGAGCAGATCTTTATAAAAACATTTGCTCTTCTTTTTACAGCGAACTTTAAAAGTGGCAAAGAAATAAAAGAAACGAAAATAACAAAAGTGCGATATAATAACGAAAATTCTTATTTAATAGCTGTGATTCCCACTCGCCGTCCCTGTCTCTCTCTCTCTCTCTCTCTCTATCACTATGTGTGCTTGTGCTATAAATTACTGCACACAGTTGTAGTTTGTCCTGGGGTTTGGGGCCTGTTGCTCAGTCACAGGAAAAAGCGCATCATTCATGACAGCCAGCAGACATAGTCGACATCCTTGCTGGCACCAGCTGCAGCTTCTTAGATCCCTCCCCCTGCCGCTCTAAATGCCCTTTGCGTCTGTGAAGTGCAGCAGCTGATGTTGATGCTATTTAGGTCCATTCGTTGCACTTGTCTGGTCAATCAATGCCGGCGTCAACTGAAAACAGTTTGTTTTTATAGCTTGCCGCACATAGACAATACTATACGAACGTCTGCCGTCCCGCCCCCATCCCCTCCATGCCACTCTTCTCAGTCTCTCCTCGAGCAACTCTCTAGCTGGTAATTGCTCGCCAGCTATAAAGTTGCATTGCGCGTCGGTGGAAGGAGCGGGATACGCTGCTGTTGGCACTAGCTTAACCATAAAGTAAATGTTTTACTTGTAGCATAAATTGCTTTTAGATAATGCTGCCATCCTTGCGCGACTCAGCCCTCTGGATGGATGCCTGTCCAGCAATTTTATGTAAATTGTGCGACATTTAATGCCAGGCTTTGTGCCTTGGTTGTCCGAGCATTAAATGCGCTACTTAATAACTGACAACAAAATGTTTTTTTGGGGCCAGCTGCTTTAGGCCTTTCGGCAATTGCAGACGACAATTAACATATTTCGCAAGAGGGGCCAACAAGTTGTTAAAGCATAAGTATGCCCTAGCCCTAGCCCTAGCCCTATTTAGCCAACAAATAAGTAGCTCAAGTAATGTCCTTTGCTCTTGCACAGGCACACACACAAAGACATCCGTGTGTGCGTTTGTCTGTCGCTCTGCGGTTGCCTGCGCACGAAAGTAGGCAACATAATGCGTCAATAGAGTGCCCACACGCGCACTTACACCCACACACAGGCACACACACGCACAGCTGGTCGGTCAATGTCCAACTTACAACATGTCAAATAGATGCGCATAGTTGTATTACTGCAATGGCAGAACACGAATTGAGGCTTAATGTTTGAGTCAAGTGGTAAACAACGACTGAGCGAATACTCTACTTTACAGAACAACTCGATGAATTCCTTGAACATGCGTTTGAAGAGTCCCGATGAATATAGAAAATATTCTAAGATATTTTAAAAGCAATACTAACTGATTTAAGGCATATTTCGATTAGTATACATTGGCATGGGATGGGTATTCCTGTTATGACTGAAACACAATATATAGCTGCATTATATTATATGAGCCTTGCATAGAAAACAATCTCAGCTAGATTTTAAAATATTTCTATAAGGGTTCAAAAATAATAATACAAATATAATTTAAAAAAGAAATAGAAAATCTGAAACTCCAAGAAAATTAAAAATTAAAATAATTTAAAAATAAAAAAGAATAAAAGTTAGATTTACTTGATATATCTACAAGTAAATCAAAAATAAAAAATAGCTATATTAAACAATTTTTAGGTTACTTATATTTTGTTTCTTAAGATTTATATAACTGTATTTAAACATGTATAGGTATTCGTATTCTAATTTAAATGAAAAATAAAAATTGTTATTTACATAATTTAAAAATGTATGATTAAAGTTGAATTTAAATGATATGTCTAAAAGTAAATAAAATATAAAAAAATAACTATGCTAAAAAATTTTTATGTAAATTCCAATATTTTTTTCAACATTTCCATTATAATATAAATGTTTCTGTTATAATTGAAATTCAATTAAAAATACTTATTTATATAAAATAAAAATAATTTAATTCGATTTCAATTAACATTTGATGTTTATTTTTTAAGATTTATATGAAAGCCCTTCAATTATATAGAGATAGTAAAAAGACTTGTGCATTATATTAATATTATTTGTATAATATCTAAGATGGGCATCATTTGTGATACAATTAATAACAACTGCGTGGGGTTATGGACCCTTTGCTGCCAATGGCGAGCCTTCGAATGAAGGTATTAGGCCAATCAGTGGAAATGGCACGTACTGCTGCGAATCCTTTCGAGCAATGTACTCGCGTGCGAGGTTTTATTGTTTATTTTGGCATTACAATCATGTTGGCCGCAATTAACGTCATTGCACTTAAATATCCAAAGGACAAACAGAAAGGACACCCTGTACACGCACACGCAATTGTTAGGAGGAAAGCAGCTTAGGCTAAAAATGAGCTGTTTGTGCGAATTTCGTTGGGAATGGCAAAAATCAAATTAGTGCAGCGATTTTTTATATCCAGCTGGACAGGAAACAACAAGTCAGCAAAAATGTGAGCAGCATTTAGAGAAAGACGACGGACACATGTATCTGTGAGATACAAAACGTTGTGCCATAAAAGTCGCATTTGTTTTATGAACCTGACGCCGAGCAACTGTTCAAAAATTCACAGCACGCTTGCAGGCGCATCATATGCATGCAAATAAACAGACACAGACAGGCACACGCCCTTGGGGGCGTGTCCATGTCAACAGGCAAGCAAAGGATTTCACTCACAGCCAACGATGACTTTAGGGATAATAATGGCCACACACAGCGCCAATTTCAATAAACTCCTTCATTATGGCAGCACAGCACAGCCAAGCAGCGCAAGGACAGAGACTGGACTCGGGGCAGGACTTGAAGCTCATATAGTTCATGTTCTTCGTGTTCACATCAGGCGCTTTGCTGCTTTGCTGAAATTGTTTTCGCATAAAATACAAATTTATTTGCATTTTTATTTGGCCATAATACAGTTTGTTTATTTGCCGTCCCAAAAGTCCAACATACAACAGCTACAGCTACATTTGTTAAAAAAAAATACATTTTTGGTCAAGTGACAGCCACAACATACACTCCATGTGTGTGTGTGTGTGTCTTGGCATTGATATGCTGATGCTGATGTATATGTTAGTTGAGTTGGTAAATTTATTAACGCCACAGTCTGATGCCAGACATGACTAAATCTAGGACCACATTTATTAAATATGATATTGATATATTTATGTTTGACAATATGTATATATATTTAGCAGTAAAACATTGTGTAGGCAAGGGCAACAGCTAAAGAACTCGAACTGATTTAACCCATAAATTGTGAATCTTTAGCACTTAGCTGGCGACATAAAGATACAAATATATCTCAAGGAAATGTTGGAGAAAAAAGTAGTTTAGGCTTATGCAAATCTTGTGTATAAAATATTAATAAATTATAAAAAGAAATATTTTATTTTGCAGATTAAATACTGAAGTCGACTGGTTTGGACAGCTGCTGTAAATACTCCCGCTGACAGATAGCGCTGATTTTTGGCACAGTAACTGAGGAGAGTCCTACCAACTTAACAAAGAAATTTGAAAAAATATTGAGCGGGGGCATTTTAAATGAGAATTTCCGGATACTTTCCGGTCACAATTTATATATACCTATATAAAATGTTGAAGAAAATGATGAATCTATTTTAATTTGATCAATTCATGTATTTATATATTCTTAAAAATGTCTTAAACTTTTAGTTTCCAATAAGTAGAGATAAATATAAAACTGTGCTAAAATATTCCATTCAGCAAACTTAAAGATACTAAAGTATTTTAAGGTAAATAAACAAATTAAATAAAATGATATATGCAATTTGTAAGTTCTTAATAGGACTCCACGTTAAACTCGCACTTATTTCCAAGTAAAATCGCCTCTACACATTATCCAATATATTTCAGAATCTTTGCATTATTAGGAATGAGCCATGTGGTGTTTGCCTCGGAGCTTGAATTTTCGTCAAAGCTATTAACATTTTTATGAGCCACTGCAACATTTTGGCTTATAGATTGTATTTTTTGTTTCGAGTTAACACACGCTCACATATATAACTTTGATACGAGTTTGCCATAAAGCCTCGACTAGGTTTATGCAATAAGTAGTCAAATTAGAAGGCGTGGCTGGTATCATAAAAATGCCAAAGGGAACGAGTGATCGATGTGGTCATAGATATAACTATAAATAGATCTATTAACGATTACAATCAGGCATAAATTGCCTAAATAAATGAAAACAAATAAAGTCAATATTTGCCAACCAAAGGCTTAAGCAGAAAACAATTTTGATATTCCTTTGTGAAAAGATTTATTTTATCTTTTCAGTTGTTTAATCTCCTTTGGGCTTTCCAACTCATTCCCCATTAAGTCTGCGTTTTTTATTGTTAAGTTCAGCGAATGTCCAGCTTTGGCTTTGTTTGCACCCAGACGATTATATTTTCCCTCACCCAAAGGGATATATATTTATATTTTAATGCTAATTAAAGCTGTGGCACATAATTCATGCTTACGCTTTGGTTCCTTCTGTTTAATATGCTTATTAATATTTGCTTATACTCACATATCTAGAATGGCTTTTAGATTTGCAAAGGCTTCCAAGTGTATGTGTGTGATAAGATTATACTTCAGATCTCTGTGGAATATAAGTTAGTTGAGAATTAGGTAGGAATAATAATCAATAATAATAAGTAATCATAAGTGGAGCTTAAATATTTTCTTATTTAAAATAATTAAATTTTTAAGAGTAAGAATTTGAGGTGTATTGGAAATTCCAGCTTGATATACTGATCGAACTGAAATGACAAATAGCTTTAAAAAAAGTTGCACAATTAGCAAATTCTATTTCATACTTTCAAGAGCAGTAATTGGAAACGTTTCATTCGGTTCCTTTAAGTTATATATCAAAGTTTGATAGATTTTGATTGAAAGATTGATAGATTGATAAATACTACACAATATTCTTCAGCTCGATCTCCATTGGTCTAACACAGGGAAATAAGCTGCGACTTTTAAGTGTTATTCGAATCGCACTGATCAGACGACTCCACTCAAATTCAAAGTTTTCAGCTCAAAAATGTTTACATAAAAATTTTAATAAAAAATTTGAAGCTGGAGTTACTGAAAATTGATTAAATTTAAATCTAATATTTTAAGAAAATATATTTTATAACCTGAACGAATTACACATCTTGATGAAAAATCTTTTTTTGAACAAGTTTTAGTAAAATTTACTTATGAATCGACTGTCTGTAGATATTATAATTTCAAATGAAGTTTATTCTTCGAATATCGTGAACCTTGTAAAATTTATAAATGTCACAATTTATTTACTACTATATTTTTACTTTTTATTATATTTTATACCCTGAACCCATTGAAAATGGGAAATCAGGGTATAATGTTTTTGTGAAAATGTATGTAACAGGAGTGGCCCTAAATTTTTTTTTCCCAATTCTTCCGTCTCCGTCCGTCGTAGTCATTTCGTTTGATTATTAATTTTATTCAATTTTATCTCGATATGGACTATTTCTGGTTCTTATAGCTGGATTGTATATAGAATTTAATAATCACTGTTTATTTTTCTAACTAATATTTAATTTATCATATCAATAAAGAATTCATTGCCTGTCATAATTCTTCAACTCCAAATTCACAATATTTTTGTCATTTAGCCAAGGAACTAGCTTGTTTAATTATAAATATATATTTTATCCTGAATAACATCCTATCGCTCACTTGAATATGCACTCAAATAGTCGCTGCTATAATTTGTCTAGGTTATTTTTCAGGCGTTTCGTGATGAGCCGCAACAAATATTGCGTCAACTTAAGCCAGTTTTAGCTATGGCAGAGAACAGGCAGCAGCATGAGGTGTGGGCAGGCAGGGTTAGTGTTACTCAAACACACATTTATTTACGTGCGGCAATTTGTGATGCTGATTTATTTTCACTTACCAACGCGCCGGGTGCCCAGACGACCCATTGACTTATATTGTCAGCTATTGATGCATAAATTAATGATTATGTGTAGCCGACGCGCCGACGAAGATGCCTGATAAATGTTTTCAAATTGTCGCACAGCTAGAGATATGAGTGAGACTCACACGCACACACACGCAATTTGCATGACTCGACTTATGTTTAAATATTTGCTATTGCATATGCTCTGTGTAAACAATTGAAAGTGAAATTTATGCTTATTGGCGCATAAATAAAGCGTCTGAGGTGTCGATTTCAATAACATGCACCAAGTATCAACTGCGTCAACTATGCGTATGCGCAATTTGTTTGAACATCTCTGCTGATTCAATTTTGCTGACTGTTAGCCTAGGGATAGGGCTCGGGAGAGGGATAGGGATAGGGATAGGGGTAGGAGTGGGTGAGGCTGCTGGGCCTTGCCAGGCAAATGTTACCCATATAAATCTTGTAGCAGCGCCGATGATAGCGCTGCCGAAAACGAAATGAAAGCAAAATGCAGTCAAGAGTAAAAATTACGCATACGCACCATAAAACCTAAGTACAACATATTTCAATAGAGTTTTCGACACTTTATGTGAAGAGTTCAGGGCGAACAACATTTAAAACATTTCGGGAAAAAAAGTAACCAAAACAAACGAAAAAATGTAATGAGGCCGCCTTAAAGTGTGCGTCCTTGCAGCATTAGCGCGTAGGGGTATTCCCTTTCACTTACAGCAGCTCTAAATTATCCAATTGCGCAAACATTTTAGCGTCAATGTACTCGATGCGATTGTTATCCAAGTAGCTGCAAGAAAATTAAATGTAATTGCAATTAAAATAAATGGCAAAAGAATTGAAACGAATTTCTCATTATCAGACAGGGAGATTGAATACTCTTTAAATAATTTTCTTTTTTAAAACCATTTCTAGCTCTCACAGTTAGCAAACGTTTTCATTTATTTAAAATTGAATTTGTTAGGGTATTTGAACTCATGCCTAACGCAAATGTTCGCAACTAACTGCTTCTTTTTTGCGGGAGTATTTAACTGTTGGTATCTGTATCTAAGCCAAGGTCTGTTTGTATCTTTTTACGCTCTCCTGACCAAATGATATTTGAAGGCTCTTTAGCTAGTTAAGCCTGGTTTTTTGACCAGCGCTATAAATTGCGCTCGTTTTATGGTGTTTAAAGGCTTTCTAAAGTGATGCGTACAATTGTTTACGAACAATTTATGTTAGCTATTAGCGCACTTATTGATAAACATAATACATATGTTTGCTTGACGCTTCAGCTTCAATTTCTTTATAAAGTTCGCAAACTTTTTCTTTGACAGCTTTAAATGTTAAATGTTTAGTTTACTGCAAATTGTTATTATGGCCATCCATGGCACATCGTAATGGCATATAACTGTTACACCCATTGCCAAATACTCTCTATGTAGGAGCCCAACACATGCCCTACTGCACTTGATGGCTCTCACGCTCCGCCATTGCCTCAGCCAAAAAGTTCTGTCACAGACTGTGACGCAGACACTGTAAAGCATTTCACGCTTGAATACATCAACTGAACGCGAGTGTATGAGACCATAAAATCTTGTGGGCGTGGCACTGGCCAGCATACCCAATTCTTTGCCCTTTTTTAATCTAACAAATAGCTGCAACATTAGGTCGCAGTTCCATTCCCAGTCCCAAGCGCCAACTTTTTACTTACATTTCAACGAGCTTGGGACTTTTGGTCAGCTGCTCGTTCTGCAGTGTCAGACGATTGTAACTCAAGACGAGCCACTCCAGCTTGTGCATTTTATCCAGCTGGTCCATGGGAAAGTAGCGCAACTGATTGTTAACCAGGAAGAGCCACTGCAGCGCCGGCAAATCCCGGAATATCCCATGTGGCAATTGGCTAAAATTATTATGGCAAACCTCGAGACGTTCCAGATGTGGCAGACCGCTGAAACTGCCCAGGGGCAGTCGTGATATGTTGTTGTACTTGAGTGTACTGCAGATAGATATCACCTGTATATAGTATAGGCAAAGATTAGGTCGCATAGATCACTTACAGTTTCTGAAGGCGCGTTAAGTTAGCAAACAGATTCTCTTTCAGTGTCAAATTGTTGCGAATGATGAACAGATTTGTCACCTCATCGCTGATGCGCGGCCAGCGACGGAGCTTGGCTGATATGCCACAGTAGAGCATCGTGCCACCGCGGCATAGGCAGACACGCGGATATGTTGTTATAGCTGTAGTAATGCAGATAAATACAACTATAAGAAATCTGATACTCCATCAATTAAATAGCTCATATAGTCCAAAATTTAAAATTAAGAAAATTTTAATAAATAAAATAATAAACTTATATATAAACTAATTAGATTTAAAAAAATCTAATAATTAAAATAATAAAAGAAAAAACAAAAGAATAAAAAACTAATACATAGTTGTCTATAAATATATATATATATAATAAATAAATTTAATAAATAAATAAAAAATTAGGAATAGAAACTAATATTGACAATAATTATAATAAGATAAATAATGCAAAATGGTTATGCGAAAGATACGGGAGATGGACTGCAAAAATCATCCCCGATCTAGAGCAGTGGATAAATAGAAAGCATGGTGAAACGTCTTTTTATCTGACACAAATGCTCTCTGGTCATGGTTACTTTCGAAAGTACCTAAATAAGATGGGGAAAACTGCCGACAATGCAATGGACGACTCAGAACACACTTTCTTTAACTGCTAAAGTGGTCAGAAGAAAGAACCGACTTGGCAGAAACTGTCGGTGAAGTTAAAGTAGAGACTATAGTACAGCAAATGTGCAACAGCATAGATGCCTGGAAAAGAGTCTGTGACTTCGCCGAAACGGTTCTCCGGCGGAAAAAGCGGGACCTGGACGTAGGAACACAGATGGCAGTGCTCAGCTAGAGCATATACAAGGGCTCCACCTTAAAGGTTAATGCGGGATAGCTCCTGGCTCCAAGGTGGGAGGCAGCCCGAGAAGAGGAGGTTTTTTAGTCGGTAAGCAGTATTGCAGTCCGACACACCAGCCAGAGTGACGACCTGACTGACGGTGCATAAAGCATTTTTACCTACCTCAGCCACACAAAAAAAAAAAATAAATAAAAATAAATAATGCAAAAATAAAATTTTAACTGAAATTTTAATAATAATATTATGTATTAATATACGAAAGCCAACCACAAATTAATTCAATAATTTATAAATTAATAGCTTTATCCTGATTGATGGACTAACTGAGTGAATGATTGCTTGAGCATAAACACATAGCTCAAGCCAGCAAACAAATTTTTATCTTATTTTATATATATTTTAATATATATTTTCAACAAATTTTTAATAGTAAAATATTAATTAAAAATCAATTAGTCTAATCAATCGCGTTTAATGTCTCAAGTTGAGTTTAAAATAAGAAAGTTACAAACAGCAGGAGTACAATTAAATTTTAAATCAAAATCAATCAAATGTATTAATTACATCGTCTATATGACTTATAGCAGCGCTTTAAGTTCCTTTGACAAACAAAGGCTTTTTCCAGATTTTCGTTGCTGGCTGAATGAACTTTAAGCGGATTTTGCTCAATTCTGTCAGATACGTACCGCAGGGCATGAGCAGGCTTTGATTTCTGCTGCCCGCCAGCGATGACAAATCCCAGGCGCTGGAGTTTGAGCCAACTGTGGTTAGGCGCTGTTGTTGTTGTTGCTGCTGCTGCTGCTGCTTCTTCTTTTCAATAGCATTACGCACAATTTTATCGGCCAGCTCCTTGCTGCCGTAGAGATTGCCACACTCGACCGGATGCTCATCGCTGCTATCCGTACAGTCGTGAATCTTGTCGCACATCTGACGCTGCGGCACGCACTGTATGCCATTGTTGCACGCAAAGCTGCCCGTGGGGCAAGGTCCTTGATAACAAAAAAAAACAAAAAAAAAGAAAAGAGAAATAGGAGGAAAATAATTAATAACGCCCAACGTCGCATATTGACCTGAATCGACACATATTGAGTTTTGCAGTTTATTTGTAAAGCGCTACATATTTTTGTATTACTCATACGTCACGTTGGCCAAGCAAAAGTTCGCAGTTTGTGAGTAATCTCACAACTGGATGCGGAACTTGTTTTGTCTACATTCTTTCTTCCTCTTCTTTGAAGAGTTCACAAAAGTCACATAAAACAGCAAATCAATTAAAATTAATGCTCAAAAACTTTTGATTGCTTTTATTTATATTTTGTTCTCGGCTTTGTTGTCTTCTTGCCTGCATTAACAGTTCATGTACTTCAATGCTAAAGTTAGTGTATTAATTAGCATTTGTATAGAAGCTTTGGCTTTCCTTATAAAGCATTTTGACACTTTGACACTTATTTGTCATTAGAATTGCCCATTTCTGCCAATACTTAACATATTTATGCTCTGTCTGCCGGTTTTAGTCAATGACTAACAGAAGTCATCAACAGTTTGATGAGCTCGCCAAGCACCTATTTGAAGTTTGTGCCGGGCAGTCAAATTTAATCATATTGAATTATGTTCCTTAATAACAATTGGGAATTACAACTGAAAATTATTTTGTATTTTTTATATAAAGTTAGAAATTGGACATTAAGAAGGTACAACTTCGATGAACTTTTAATCTATATAGGGGAAAGGGGGGATTGTTGAATCGACAAACCCCAAAAGAAGTCTATCTTTTAATAATTTGTATTTAAATTTTGTGTTATAAAATACGTATATAATCTACAGAAGTAGTTGTGTTAGTAACAATAAGCTGTATATATTCTTGATCCATCTGGACAGCCGTAAGCACTGCAATGTCTTTCAGTTTTTGCTCTCATAAAACATTGCAGAGTCAAAGAGTTGCCATAGAAATGATTCCTCAAAAGAGTTGACTTCATCTTTTTTTATAGAGAATTATTATTATATTTTTTAAAGATATCAAATTTATTACGAATCAACAGTTTTATAGCAGCTATAGCAACTTTGTATATACAATCAGTGACTGTGAATATTTTCATGCTCGTGCTTTTAGCAAAGTATTTATTTGTTTTAAGTTTATTTGACTATAGATTATAAAAAATAGATTCATTAATTAGTTTGCCTTTCAATAAATTAACTTAAATAGTTTGTATAGCTCTCTACATATCTTTTTACTCCTGTTGTGCGCTTTTCTATCTATTCTGCGCAATCATTGGGGAGGTCCTCATTTAATTAATGAGAACTTTTTGCACGACAATCAAATCAAATTGCGTCACTGTGAATAGATTTGTGGAGCAGTATAACAGCTGTCATATCCTTGAACCTGATCCTATGTGTGCATGTGTTCATGTGTGTGTGTGTGTGTGTGTGCTAGGCACGCGCTATGCATTAGTTGCAAACACTTTTCATTTCATTTTCACTTTGCGGCAGTAGCCAAAGCGCATAAATACAAATCTAGGCGGCATTTGGCTATTTGTCTGACTCGGGTTTAGCACGCAGCTAACAGTCACAGGGATCAGCCTGATTTAATATAATAATTCTTATATCCCTGATGATGGTCCTTAATAAAATACACAGACGCCGCGTTAAGCCAAAATATGACATTCATCAAACATTTCGTCTCTGGCTATGGCAAATCAATAGGCAAATTGGCAGTGGCCATACGCAAAATCTGCCAACACGATGCAAAAATTGTGAAAATGTGAAAATTGTGAAAATGTATTTTCCCATAAAACAAAATACAGCCCAAAAACAGGCAGCAGCAGCAGCACCAGCAGCAGACGCTTGTAAAATAAATGCGAAAATTGTTTTTGCTCGCTGGCAAAGTTTGTATTTTCGATTTTTTATGGAACGCTCTTCATTTTTTTTATACCCTATAAGTTCACAAATTACTTTCAAAATACTTTAGGGCGCTTCAATTTATGTGCGATATTCGAGAGTTGAGCCACATTTTTGCCATTTGATTTAGGTTGATGTAGAAATAGAATAGAAATCGATAGATAGTTTATAAAGCTTGGGGCAGGCAGCAAGCATTCTATTTAAAACTTTTAACAGTTTGTTTCTGTTTTCATTGATGTAAATTAGTAAATAAAGATTTTACAAGAAATCATTAAAGTCTTGAATGTTGAGGTGAAGGTAAAGGACTTTATTAAGCTGCTCCAAACATTTTTGAGATGAAAAAAATGTGTCAAACTAATATGTTTCGGGTGGTAGATGAGAGATTGATTTCAAATCAAATTTTGTATTTGTACAAGTCATATAAATTAAATTTAGTATTCAGTGCAAGCTATATAAAATATGTTGCTACTAACTAATCGAAGCAATTTGATCTCTATTTTTATTGTATATAAAAAGAGAATCAGATTTATTATATTACTACAAGATATTAATAGCAAATCGAATAGATTCAAAGCTGAAAATTTAATATTCTATATAGAATTTAATGTGAAAAATGATAAAATCGAACTGAATCGGTTCAACTTACAAACCTAATTAAAATTTTTAATTAATCGAAATGACTATATAAAGTTATAGACCATAAAAAAGTTATATCAATTCAAAAGTTTTAATTTAACAATTATTATCAGCAGCTATATGTAGAAGCAGCAGACATTGCTCTTGTAAATACCTATATATGCAGACTGTTCCTTTTATAGGCGAAGACAGCATATCCTTTTATTTGTATATATTCGTTGCATTCATTTCTACTTACCCAAACTTAGATAGAAGACAAGACCCGACAGAAACAAAACAATTGTGATAAAGCAAATGCCAGCTGCTATGCTCCGTCCATAAACCATTTTGAAGACTATATTTTATGCTTAGCGGTGGGCTTGTTCCTTTTTTTTTTTGGTTTGGCTGGTTAATTATTTGACAGGCATTGTTTTTTTGGCTGAGCCTGGGCGGAGTTCATATTTTGTACGATTCGAAGTGGTTTGGCCATGGCCCAGTCTCTGTGGATTCACGCGGTTTTTACTGCACTTTTTGACACTTCATTGAGCTAATTTAAATTTGCTTAGATGTTGCTTGCCTATAAATATTATATTGGATCTTCAATATTTTACACTTGAAGTGATTTTAGGATCTTTATATTACCATGTAGTAGTATTTAGTATATATATTAAGTATTTGACAGGCAGCCGTCTTTTTAGCTGACTCATTAACTTTCCTTAATCTAAAGCTTCTAATCAATTGAGTTTAAGAAAAAATTGTTTACTGTCTGTAAATTAAATATATTTGTAAAGCTGCAGGCATTTTTAATTGTGTGATTTGCCAACGATATGTGTCTACATTTCATATCAATTTTTTTTTTCTGTGTGCTTGCAAAAAAAAAGGAAAAGAAGAACGAAAACCAAAGTGAGGAGTGGAAGAGATACTTAAACTTAAAGAAAAGCATATATCATCAAATAAAAATATGTCAACAGGCAGTTAAAATGTTTACAATGCAGAGAAAGCTCTTAAGAAAAGGAACAAAATAATGGCCTTACCAAGGCAGATAGAGACTTGTCAAGAACATAAAAACATTTCGAGCATATGAGAGAAATTTAAATAGAAAGTGGAAACAGATATAGCTGAACTTAAGAGCAGTAGCTGAACAAATTATAAAACTTCATAAGATTCACTAATATAAACCAAAGAAGATTTTGTTTTCTTAATATGGTCTGCCCATCATCAAGTCTTTATTTATGCTGCTCTTTGGTCACTTGGCTCGCTTGATAAAATTCATTGAATGCCGCCTTATCAATAGGCGCAAGGCCACGGCGCTCCATATAGACAGATCATAATTTCCGCAAAAGGTCGACATTCGGCCCAAATGTATGCCAAAATGTTGCCTCATTATCTCAATCATCACAATTGAACAGCATTTGGTGTGGAAAGTGTCGTAAAACCGTAAGATTTTTCTTTATTTGAATGTGTGTGTGTGTTGCCCCGTGTGCTTTTCTTTAGCTTATTATATGCTGGGGTTTTCTTCTATTTTCTTCGTTTTTATTTTTATTTTTATTTTATTTTGTTGCCTGTGACCACTTAATGCTCTTGACCAAGTCAAAACGCACATTTCAAGATGGTGTCAATGCGATAGACGCCCGAAAGAAAGTAAAAGCGAGAAACCCTGCCGGGCGACAATTCAATTGTGCGGCAAAACACGCACTGCAAGCTGTCGGCGCGTTTTAAAACGCACGCGAAACGCCCGCGCGATTGGTTGACGCGTGTCAACTTACAAAGAGACAAGACAAGTATAAGACAGAACTAAACAAGTCCGTGCACAGCGGGCAACTGAAACAGACAACAGCAATTGTTGCTGATTTTGTTTAGCTGCGGCGGCTGCGACGGCTGCTGCTACTGTTGCTGCTGCAGCGAAGTCCTTGCTTCGTGTCCTGTTCGGTCTACGCTGACCGTCGCGGCGCATTCGTATTGTGGCAAGCAATTTGTGGCAGGAGTTGACCGTTAGACCAAGATGTGGCAGCAGCATGGGACAAAACACAGCTACATTTCATATTAAAAGAAATTTACTTGTCAGTTTATGCAGTATCCTTCAATATCAAAGAACTGCCCCAGCCATCCACTTATCATTAAAAATACATTTAACATTTGGTTTTTTGTTTTCTAGTTTTTGAAGAGCAAACAAATAAAATTATAAAAAACTGTTTTATTTATTAGCTAATAGTTATAATGCAATTAGAATTTGTTCTAAAAATTTGTGTCTTTAGTTTAATTAATAGTTATATACTTATGTATTATAAACATATAGTATGTATATTGCTGTGACATAGCCCTAAGCAACAAAAATGCTTTTGCTATATTGAATATTTCTATAATTATATCAAATTGGAATGCATTTTGCAAAAAAAGCTACAAATATGCATTAAGTACTAATTGTTTAACACATTTCGCAATATTCGACTATAGTTAAGCGTTTTCTAAACACTTTCCACGCGGAAATAGTTGTCAACAAAGCAATTGCTAATTTGTTCTTTTGCTAAAGCTGCGCTAAGTGCTAAGTACATATTTAATAATAATTATAAATATAATTCTATTTAGAATGGAATGGGTTATCAATCACTAACAGCACAACTTAAATGTTAAATCAAGGCGTGTTTTACAGTTTCGTTTAGATACAATTATTGCAACAATTTTCGATTTCTAATGGCGCATGGTGAATGATTGAAATACATTTTATAGACTAGCAACAAAATATGTTCTATTAACTAGGCATATTTCAAAGTTTAAAGTTAAACGAATCATAGGTTATAGCACAAAAGATTAAGTACATATAAATTATAAACATAAATTTGTGGGCATGTGATTAGCTTAAAATTCAACTAGTTGAATGAACATTATAAAAATTTGAGTGAAATTTGTTTGTGCACTAATAAATTATTATTGTGTGGGTTGTGTCTAAAAATTTGTAACAATTAACATTGCTTGAAGAGATCCATAAGGTATTTTTGTTTTTTTTTTCATTATTTTTTTTAAGAAGAAAAATTATGCACGTTATCGTTGTAAATTTGTGTCTTTTGCAAATATTGTGATAAATATATATAATTAGAGTTCGCGCTCTATGCATACTAGATATGTAAATCATTTCCTCATCGTTTGTTCCCCCAAGTTGCTTGAGTGTAAAAAATATTTCGTTGCATTTAAATGTTATGCTGTCTCTTAGACCCAAACGCCGTGAGGGTTCTTGCTTGTGGGCACTGCCGTCTCCAACTGTCGTGGTGAGCCTATAATGCGACGACTACTGCCCTGTTTATTGGGTCCTTCAAGCAAATGCTTGATCTCCTCGGTGGTGGTTACGGTCAGGCTTTGTAGATTTACTTCCTTCATTTCGTTGACAAGCTGCTCCACCTGCCGCTTCTTCTCGACAATGGCATGCTCAATCATGAGCAGCTCCTTTTTGAGATTGTCAGCCGTTTTGTTCGATGTGTCTGTATTGTGCAGAGCCTGATCAATATCACTTTGTATGCGCTCCATTTCCATAAGGAAGTCACGTTCCACAGTTTGTCTATATGAAATATAAATGTGTTACTATGTGTAACTGTTTCAAATTGATCTATGTAATATGCTAACCTGTTGCTCTGCTGTTGCTGCTCCAGCTCAATGTCGTCCATGAGCAAACGCATTTTGTTCTTGCACTGCAGCAGTTCCGTCTCACAGTTGGCCAACTTGGAGCGTAGCAATGCGATTTCTGACTTTAGTGTCTTCTCCTGCTGTTTGACCAGTTCGTTCTCTTCCTCGACATACTGTAGTGTTTGCAACTGTTCGCTGCCTTGACGAAATATTTGATCCGCCTTGGATATTTCCCGCGATATGACTTCTAATTCAATCGCATGATCACGCTCTCTGCTCTCCAGAAACACTATTTCCGTATCAAACTGTAATTAGAATAATAATTTAGTAACCTATGCTTATAGTTAGTTATATTGTCTAGAACCTTTTGCAGCTCCAATTGCTGTGCGGTAATTTTCTCGCGCTGAAACTTGATTAACTGCAACAGATCATTATATTGCGTGGCCTGAAACATGCTCTCCCCCTCATCCATGCACTGATTGCTTGCATTGTTGTTATTATTATTATTATTGTTGTTGTTGTTGTTATTGTGCACCTCGTAGTCGCTGAGGAATGGATTTGTTGTAGAGGATGCATTGGATATGGTCTCAGCAGCGCTGCTGCTGGGCGGCAATCTTGGCATCTGGCACATGGGACTGTTGCGAGGTGGTGGAGGATCGCGATAAGGCGGCGGCACCAGAGCACCATTTGATGAAATTGTGGGCGTTTGCTTGTAAAGTTCTGGTGAGTTGTTATTGTTGTTGATGTTGTTGCTACTAATATTGCTATTGACATAAATATCGCATAGATGCTCGGTGCTGCTGTTGCTATTGTTATTGTTGTTGTTGTTATTGTTATTGTTGTGTATGTTCATTCGGACTAGCGCGTCGCAGTTCATTGCTGGATTTGCTCAGCTGACTGTAAATATGTTGGTTATTGTTGTTGTTGCCATTGCTGTTGTTGTTATTATTGTAGAAATCGCTGTAATCATTTAAAGCATTCGCATTGCTGCTGCTGCTGCTGCTCATGTCCAATGGATTTGAGAGAGATTTCTCATGCTTGGGCGGTAATGGCACCGCTTTGCTTGATGGCGGCAACAGTTGTTGCTGTTGCTGTTGCTGCGTAACTTGCTGTTGTAGTTGCTGCTGCTGCTGCTGGTGCTGCTGTGGTATGCCTTTAACTATGCCAATGTTGTCGAATTGTTTGGCATCATAGCCGCTGTAAAAATTAAGTATGCTTTAATATTATAGTTGAGAGCTATTAAAAATGCGAGCAAAACTAGTTTGCAATAGCTGAGATTACCAAAGCTTAACTGGATAATTGCTAACTTGCTGTAACCAAAATTTGCAAAATATATGAACTATTCTCAAAGAATCAATAATTAACTACACGATGCATTAGTAGAATTGTAGAATGCATATTAAATGATTTATGATATGGGGGTACGATGTGGACAGGCTTGTCTGCCAGAGAAAAACAGTTTTGAGGAAATACCTACAATGCAATCTATGTGGACTCGCCTGTTAAAGCTGATCGACTATGTCTATATGTACATATCTATGAGATTCACAGATTTCTAACTATTCTTCAAAACATTTGTATAATCTCTTATTATGCTCGCTTTAACCTTTTGTTGCTACGCACCCAAAACTTTTTTTCAGCTCTTTTGTTCGATAGCCCAGCTCTACGCTCGACTTTTGTTTTTGCAATGTGGGCGGCGGCGGCAATTTGCTCTCAATAATATTGTTGTTGTTATTGCTGGGGCCGAGCGGCTTTTTAGTAGTCATGACTGCATAGTTGTTATTAGGCTGCTGCTGATGTTGCTGCTGCTGTTGTTGCTGCTGTTGTTGTTGCTGGGGTGTGGGTTGCTGCTGCTGCTGCTGCTTGTTCTCGGATCGCTGCAATATAAATTGCACATCATTTGCATACTCGCCCCATTTCAGCAGCAACTTCATGGGATTCTCATTGGGCGCGAGATGTCGCTCATTATTACGCCAGCGTTCAATTAGCGTAAAGCGACCCACTTTGCCTGTGGCATGAGCCAAGGCAAAAACGACATCCTGCAAGGAGTTACATATATATTAGATAGGGTTGCTGACACATACATACATGCATATATACAAGAAAATACAATTGTCTACGATGTAATGCGATTGCAAGCGTATAGCTTTATTCGCTAATCAATATGTATCAAAGCTGGACAGCTCCAGTATATATAAAATTTAAAAAAACTGCGCGTTTCACATCAGTTGACATAATTATATTGCTCTTTTTCAAGGGTATTTAAATCAATATAGTTAATACGCACCTGGCAGGTAGTGTTTACCGTTACACCACAAACAATACGCTGTATGCCCTCAACCCAAACTTTCAGCTCCATTTTGGCTGTATGGAATTAATTAATTTTTGTTTTCGATATTTTTTATTGTTCTTGTTGTTGCTGCTGCTGCCACTGCTGCTGCTGCCAGAAAATTGCTACTAAAGTGGAGTCTAATTATTTCCAAACGCAGCGCAGCGCCGACGAAGCTTGAAATGCTGTCGCGACTCGCGAGGGCAGCGAAGCGTGCGCCTCGTTGTTGTTGTTCTTTTATTGTTGATAGAGCTGCGCCATGGCTCGAATGCGACTGTTGTTGTCGATGTTGTTGCTGCTGCTGCTGCTGCTGCAGTACCAAATTGGGGGTGGAGCTGCACTTCCACTTTTGCTTCTCGTTGTCACGTTTGTTCCCTTTCTTTCTGCTGTGCTGCAGCTATTTTTCCCCAATTGCTTCTGCTGTCTGTTTGTGGCCGTCGCTGCTGCTTCACTTGCACTTATTTCTGGTTTCGGAGCGAGCGGGTGTTGCGGGTTGCAGGTGTATGTACGTGTGTGCTAGTATATGCTTTGCTTTGTGTATGTGTGCGTGTGTTCTGATTCACTTTTTGTTTGTTTTTCGCTTATTAATACTGTTGTCTGCTAGCACACATTATTGTTCACTTTTATCTGCACCTTACAGTCACTTTGCATATATTGTGCACGCACGATTTGTATATATTTTTAAGTCTTTTAAAGCGAAAAACAAATGCACAATGCGCGCATTGTTGTTGGCATGCACTTGTACTCGATACCCGTAACAGGGCTGCACTGACATTAAAAGCAGGACAGGCAACTGTGATGCATACGATATATTTTATATTCGTTTGGCGCGCAATCAAAATAAAAGTTTTTAAAAATTTTGTAAGTATACTAAATTAAAAACAATGATATCATCTTTACAATTAACACTAAATATTGAGTTTATAAGCTTTTTTATAGTCAATGATATATTAAGCTAATAAGTAATAACTAATCGATACATCGCATACAGAAATGAAGCGATTGCTCAGCACAACCAGTGTATACATACCATTTATAAATATCTAACTGATTATCGATAACTAGTAGGTTGGATACTATGTATCGATAGAATATCAACAATTCACTTCGCGAGTTGAACGAAAACAATTGCAACTAGCGCAGTAACAGCGCAGCACTTGTAAAAGCAGATAGTTTCCACACAATTTATATTGATTTAGTGTATACCACAAATAATATTAAAATACACAGTGAAGTTCTGCCTGCGGGAACAACGACAACAATTGTTGCTCCCTCTGGGGCCAAGTGTTTCCACATCGCCTACCCACCGTATGCGTGTATTTGTGTGTCTATTTGTGTGTGTTAGTGTGGAGCAGCAGCAAAAAATGGCCAGTGAATGTTACACAGCTGCACAAACATGAACTCGAGTTAGGCCAACCAGATATAGCATCTGTTTTTGGGTGCAGACTTAGATACTAAGTATAACGCGTTTTAATTTCGGGGCGCAGCGGCCACAGCTGCTGCTCAGTTACGCTGCGTGTAAACAAAACAAAAGTCTAGAAGTGGAGCAGCGCGAGCCAAGTTAACAACAGCAGTAACAACAACAGCAACAACAACAACCACAACACTCATCACAATGACCAGTCGCAGTCGAGCTATATTAAATGTTAATCTCGATACGGTCATGGCCAACGATCCGTTGCGTGAGCTTTTCGAGGCCTGTAAAACAGGTGAAATAGCCAAAGTGAAGAAGCTGATAACGCCACAAACGGTTAATGCACGCGACACAGCGGGACGTAAATCGACGCCATTGCATTTTGCAGCGGGTGAGTGAGAGAAATACTTTGAAGGATTTGGAGCACACACCCAGTTAGACAAAAGTTGGAGGACGTGCTGGCTTCCATACACAATGTTGCGCAGTTGTCCTGTTTTTTTGTTGTCGTCAAATCTGGCAATTTTCTTGTTGCATGTGACAGCTTTCAGCGGGTGTCCTAGCCACTTTAACATAATGTGTGTTGAAAATGTGTTTGTTGTCTGTTTTAAATTGGGCTTAGGTTTATTTATGGCAACGCTGTGCCACCCCCACCCACCCTATTGATTCACACATATGCACTCGCTGCTGCTGCTGCTGCGATTCTGGCCTTGATCTAGTTTTGGTTGCTGTGACAAGCGTCATTGTTGCCTGGCTAAGAGTCGGTTCACCGCTCGACACCCACACCCCCCGCCCACAAATGTCCGCTGGCCCTGCGCACGCTCGGCTCGCAGAGTTGACCTACTTTTTTGGTTGGTTTGGTTTCGTTTCCGGAACCCTCGACGCCCGCCCAGCATTGACTATGTGTTGCATTTGCCATTTGTCCCAGCCAACATGCTTTGCTATTTCGCGCCTGGTCAGCATCCTGCTGACGTCGTTTGCATCTGCTTCTATATTGGCCTTGTCTACGCACCCTTTTGAAACTCAGTGGCTCAAATCGCATACAGCTTAAAGTACGAATTTCACTTTTTGCTCTGCTGCCTGCTGCCTGCTGCCTCGCCTGTCACGCCCAAACGCACGCAGCTCAACCGCCGCCCCAAACTCCTTAACTAATTAAAAAATACCTTTTGTCGCTTTTGGAAAGGGGCGTGGACGGTAACCGTAGGTGGGGGGCGCGGTACTCGTGAGTTTCACGCCCTTTGCATATCAATTTTTTGCTGTGGCTTTTTCTTTCGAATGCCCTGCCAATGGCTATTTCAATATGGCCATAACGTTTGTAATTTATTCAAATCAAAATCTTTACTTTTTTTTTAGATAAACCAAAATTTTATTGACGATTCCAGAGACTAGTCTATCTATGTTTTGTGTTTATAGAAATCAATGAAAGAGTTGTATATTAATAATTATAATAATATATTATAGACTTGTGCCAATAATATTATAAATATAGAAGTAAATTTCTATAAAAAGTCATGCATTTTTGTTAAGTATTTTATTTTATACCAAAATTTTAAGAAATAATTATAGATTCTCAACAGTTTATATAGATCTGGAAATCCTAATTTAGCATTCAAATTGATATTATATATTAGTTTATACATTATTTTAGCAGCTCATATAACTTAAACCTTTTAAGTTTTTAAAGTTGTTTTCTAGAGTATTTTAAGGTTCGTAACGAAAAGCGTTTCGTCTTTTGTTGTCTATGATTCATGCTTAGTTTTTTTTTGTTTTTTGTAATTTTGTCTTGTTTTTTATTTCACGTTTAACTGTTTACTGTTTTGACTGTCGCTCTAAACTGGTTTTCCAACCAATTTTTAGTTGTTGTCATTGTTGTTGTCATGTCTTTTGTCACGTTCTGAAGACAGACAAACAAAAAAGTGAGATCTACAAGAGCTGCTATTGACTGAGTTTTCACCTTGTTGCTGGCAATACTTAAAGTCTGAGTAAACTAGCAAAAGTTGCTACGCCCCGCCCCGCCGCAGTCCGCCCGGGCCCACACCTGTTGCAAATTGTAACACGTTTTTATATAAATATCAGAGCACACCTTCACTCAGCCAAGAATTTCATTAATTTAATTTTATATCCGATTCACTGTTATCTTTTGTTTATTTGCACAGCTTTCTTGCTTGCAAAGACGATAAGAAACTCGATAATTATTGCTGACACGTATCCGTTGCTAAAGTCTCGGAAAGTCTAGTTAGACTAGACCTTCTTGCCTACAGCTATAAACATGCAAGATTTATAACATTTGCTTTTTATTAGTCAACTAACAATTGTTGCATTAGCCTTCACACTTTTTTGTGGCTTTTATTTTGATGATAAACGTAGTCAAGCTTTTAGCGCTCAAGGAGTTTGCTTTATGACTAAAAACAGTTCAACCACAATAGACATAACAATTATAATAATAATAATAACAATAACAATAGCAATAACAATAGCAGCTGTTGCATATTGAATTGCCCAACTCACATACAGCCAATAATATTTTCCATTCTATTAACTTTTCACGCAACATTCGTAATTGTTTTGACCAAAATAATAAAGTGAATGGTTAGCAACAACAAATTTCGCAAAAAGTCTTCAGGGAAGACTTGGCTTATAAAGTCAGTTTTCGTTACGGTTCTCAGTGCTCTCTAAACAATAATTTGATATACTTTGATTACTTGTTTAATTGAAATGAAATTAGTTTCGACTTCCTGCTTGTTGAAATTGAAATTGAATTAATAATGCAACTCCAAAAATGCATAAATCATTTTTAACAATAACAGTGTGGCACCCTAATGTTACAATTATAACAGTGAATGCCCCTAATGTATATATCCATTCATAAGCTTCTATATCTATATCTATATTCAGTATAGCTGAACAGTTAAACTATTGTAAAACATTTATCTTTATGGGCTTTACGATTTGCAAAGTCTTCTTATATTTAATATACAAGATATTTACTTATTTTATTTTTATTTATTATTTATTATTATTAAATACCTAGTCTTATCTCTATTCCACAAACGTATTTTTATACCCTGAACCCATTGAAAATGGGAAATCAGGGTATAATGGTTTTGTTAAAGTGTCAAATGTATGTAACATGCAGAAGGGTGCGTGGCAGACCCCATAAAGTATATATATTCTTGATCAGGGAGACGAGATTAGTCGATTTAGATCTGTCCGTCTGTCCGTATGTATGAATGTGTCGATCTCAGAACATATAGGAGTTAGAGACTTGAAATTTGTAGGTCCCTGTATAGCGCGCGCATATCAAGTTTGTTTTAAAAAATCGATAACTTTTCCCGTTTTTTGTTATCGATTAAAAACATTATCGAAATGCTGTTATTAAATTATATATCGTACATCTTTGGAGCTAGTCTCCAAATTTTGTATTTAGATTTCATTTATGATTTATACAATTTTAATTTTTGTTCTATTTTGGATACTACTAAAAAAAATTATTTATTTTCATAATTTAATTTTACAAGCTTACATTTTTTCTGCGTTAATAAATACATACATATAGTATATTTTAAAACGCAGATCGGACGGGGTTCAGGGGATCTCTTAGTCGGTCACCACCGACTAGAGTTTCCTTACTTGTTATAAACTATCTGCTTGGGTGGGTGACTAATAATGCTCCAGACACACGTATTATAGGGTGAATAGATTAAAACGAAAAAAACCTTGATAAGATTGATATTTATAAAAAAAAATAAATAAAATAAAACAATTTGATTGGAAGTTCAAATTATGACCAATCTTAACCTTGGAGCTTTTTGATGTAGAAACAGTGGAAGTGAAGTGTAGAATAGGAACTTAAAATGTAGCGCAAAAATACAAAAATACACATATTCCTTTATATATGGAAATATGTATGAATTATATTTCCCAATTCTTCATTTAAACATAAAAAAGGAAAATTATTAACCTAAATTGTATTTAATGTTGCTGCAGCTTTATTAGCTTTTTAAGCTAACCTTAGGCTAGATCAAAGGGAACGTTTTTATACAGATGTGCCGCGAGGTAATGGTCTTATGTGTTGACAGCTTTCTTTAGCTCTGCACTGGATTCTCTTTTTGTTGTTTTCTTATCCAAACAATAACCTAGACTAAGATTTATGACGGCCCCAAGGTTGCGCGCTACGTTGAGCTCAGAGAGAATGTCGTGGCAGGGGGTGGAAACTGTTGGGAAATCTGTTAGTCGCGAAGGTCTCAACCCTCCAGCGCAGCGAATGCAGAGACAAAACAAATGACAGTTAGTTAACCATGGAAGCCACTTTTAGGGCTTTCTGCCAGCTCATGTTTAGCATTGGTTCTAATATGATGCACTAACTGTCCCTTCTCTGCTTCTTCTTCTTCTATTGCAGGTTATGGCCGACGCGAGGTAGTTGAGTTTCTGCTGAACAGCGGCGCTTCCATACAGGCCTGTGATGAGGGTGGCCTGCATCCGCTGCACAATTGCTGCTCCTTCGGTCATGCAGAGGTGGTGCGCCTGCTGCTGAAGGCTGGCGCCAGCCCGAACACCACCGACAACTGGAACTATACGCCGCTGCACGAGGCGGCCAGCAAGGGCAAAGTGGATGTGTGCTTGGCACTGTTGCAGCATGGCGCCAATCATACCATACGCAATTCGGAGCAGAAGACACCGCTGGAGCTGGCCGATGATGCCACACGGCCAGTGCTAACGGGCGAGTATCGCAAGGACGAACTGCTCGAGGCAGCACGCTCGGGTGCTGAGGATCGTCTGCTCGCGCTGCTCACTCCGCTCAATGTCAATTGTCATGCGAGCGATGGACGTCGCTCTACGCCGCTGCATCTGGCCGCGGGCTACAATCGCATTGGCATTGTCGAAATACTCCTGGCCAATGGTGCCGATGTGCATGCCAAGGATAAGGGCGGGCTGGTGCCGCTACACAATGCCTGCTCCTACGGTCACTTCGATGTTACCAAGCTGCTCATCCAGGCGGGCGCCAATGTCAACGCCAACGATCTGTGGGCATTCACACCGCTGCACGAGGCCGCTTCCAAGAGCCGGGTGGAGGTGTGCAGTCTGCTGCTTAGTCGTGGAGCTGATCCAACGCTCCTCAACTGTCACAACAAGTCCGCCATTGATGCGGCCCCAACGCGGGAGCTACGCGACCGCATCGCCTGTAAGTGTTCCTTGGGTTTAATATAGAAAGGATTATATATTGCATATCACAAAATTGAAGCAGAGCTGTAGAATGTGAATTTAGTATTATTAATATATATGTTAAAATTATCACCTATTCATTAGTTTGAATTTACGTTTCGTCTACCTTGGATTAAGCGCTAAAAAATTGCAAGTTTAAAAATTTCATTTAAATTAAATTTATTAAATTATTTGCTAAAAGTCTCAGACTCATTAAGTAGCTAAACTGGAAAGTTAAGTTTATTATAGCTAGCTTGGACTCAATAGAACATTTCCTTAGTTTACTTTAAACTTAATTAATATTGTATTATAAATATACTTTTGTATATATAGCTTTTCTGTCATGTCTTATGCATGCCTTGTAAACTTGGCTTCTTTAAAACCTGAGTCTTTAGGGCCTGTTTTTATTTAGCTGCAATGAAGCAATTGCCAAATATTAAACTATATTTAGTTTTGATATCGTGTTAGTCTATGTTTAATTTTATTTGTTTTTTAATACCTTGAACCAATTTAAAATGGGAAATCAGAGTATAATGGTTTTGTTAAACTGTCAAATGTATGTAACAGGCAGAAGGGAGCGTGGCAGACCCCATAAAGTATATATATATTCTTGATCAGGGAGACGAGCTGAATCGATTTAGCTGTGTCCGTCTGTCTGTCCGTCTGTCCGTATGTATGAACGCGTCGATCTCAGAACATATAAGAGCTAGACTTTAACTTTTTTGGAAGTCCCTGTATAGCACGCGCATATTGAGTTTGTTTTAGAAAATCGATAACTTTTCCCGTTCTTTTGTTATCGTTTTAAAAACCTTATCGAAATGAAGTTAATAAATTATATCTCGTACATCTTTTGAGCTAGAGTCTCCAAATTTTGTATTTAGATTAATTTAGATTTTATACAATTTCAGTTTTTGTTTTATTTTCAATACCGGCAAAAAAATATTTTTTTTAAATATTTAATTTTACAAGCTTAAATTTTTTAGCGTTAATAAATATGTACATAACTGAGTATATTTAAAAACGCAGATCGGACGGGGTTCAGGGGATCTCCTAGTCGGGCACCACCGACTAGAGTTTTCTTACTTGTTTTTATATTAAATTTATTTAAGATACTTTTTTATTGATCTTTATTTTCGTCTAGTATTAAATCATATTTATGAAAATGTATTTCAGTTAATAACTTATTTCATTAATTGTTTATAAATAGCTTCCGCTTAATATAAATATTTTACTTTATAGCTAACATTAATATAATTCCAATATGATTATCATTATTTCAATTCAGTATTCAATATTGAATTTGGTTTCGTTCTTCTGTTGCAGTCGAATACAAAGGACACTGCCTGCTTGACGCATGCCGCAAATGCGATTTGTCGCGTGTCAAGAAACTCGTTTGTGCCGAAATCGTCAACTTCGTGCATCCGTACACAGGAGATACGCCGTTGCATCTGGCTGCCGTTTGTCAGGATGCGAAACGCAAGCAGCTGGTGGAGCTGCTGACACGCAAAGGATCGCTGCTTAATGAAAAGAACAAGGCATTCCTTACTCCCCTGCATCTGGCCTCCGAGCTGATGCACTACGATGCGATGGAGGCGCTGCTAAAGCAGGGCGCCAAGGTAAACGCTCTGGATAGCCTTGGCCAGACGGCGTTGCATCGTTGTGCACGCGATGAGCAGGCCGTGCGTTTGCTGCTCTCCTATGCGGTGGACACCAACATTGTGTCGCTGGAAGGGCTGACTGCGGCACAGCTGGCCTCGGATAGCGTGCTGAAGCTGCTCAAGAATCCGCCAGACAGCGAGTCGCATCTGCTTGAGGCAGCCAAGGCAGGCGACCTGGATGCAGTGCGTCGCATTGTGTTGAACAATCCACATACGGTCAATTGCAGAGATCTGGATGGACGCCACTCAACGCCGCTGCACTTTGCCGCTGGCTTTAATCGGGTGCCAGTGGTGCAATTCCTGCTGGAGCATGGCGCTGAGGTCTATGCTGCAGACAAGGGTGGACTTGTTCCGCTGCACAATGCCTGCTCGTATGGCCACTACGAAGTCACCGAGCTGCTCGTGAAGCATGGCGCCAATGTCAACGTCTCCGATTTGTGGAAGTTTACGCCGCTGCACGAGGCAGCCGCCAAAGGCAAATATGATATATGCAAGCTGCTGCTGAAACATGGTGCAGATCCTATGAAAAAGAATCGTGATGGTGCCACACCGGCTGATCTCGTCAAGGACTCAGATCACGATGTGGCAGAGCTGCTGCGTGGACCCTCGGCGCTGCTGGATGCAGCTAAAAAAGGGAATCTGGCACGAGTGCAGCGACTCGTTACAGCGGAGACGATCAATTGCCGGGACTTGAATGGACGCAACTCCACGCCGCTGCACCTGGCCGCGGGCTACAACAATTTTGAGTGTGCCGAATATCTGCTGGAGCATGGCGCTGATGTCAATGCCCAGGACAAGGGCGGACTCATACCCCTACACAATGCCAGCTCCTATGGGCATTTGGACATTGCTGCCCTACTCATCAAGCACAAGACGGTGGTCAATGCCACGGATAAATGGGGTTTTACGCCGCTGCACGAGGCCGCGCAGAAGGGCCGCACGCAGCTATGCTCCTTGCTCTTGGCCCATGGCGCCGATGCCTATATGAAGAACCAGGAGGGACAAACACCCATCGAGCTGGCCACAGCCGATGATGTGAAATGTTTGCTGCAGGATGCCATGGCCACGTCGCTCAGTCAGCATGCGCTCAATGCTTCCACGCAATCCCTGGCAAACACCGCCCCGGCATCAGATGCAGCAGCTTCCAACTCGACTACAGCTGCAATACCATGTGCGGCAAGTGCATCGGGATCTGCATCAGCTGTGTCTGGCTTGCTGGCACCCACCACGGAGACAGTTTTACTGCCCTCGGGCGCATCCATGACGCTCAGTGTGCCAGTGCCGTTGCCTCTGAATAGCTGTGCGACACGCCTCAGTCCGGCACAGGGCGCTGAGGCGCATGGCGCGGAGAGCTCGAGCAGCGAGGAACTCTTGTCCGATCCGGAGTCGATAACAAATGTGTCCGGCTTCTTGAGCAGCCAGCAGCTGCATCATCTGATCGAGCTGTTTGAGCGCGAACAAATCACGCTGGATATACTGGCCGAAATGGGGCACGATGATCTCAAGCAAGTGGGCGTGTCCGCCTACGGTTTCCGCCACAAGATACTCAAGGGCATTGCCCAGCTGCGAGCCACAACTGGTAAGTAGCTAACATCCTTACCATCGAATTCTCTCCTCAACTCAAATGTCAACTCTTGATAGGTATTGGCAACAATGTTAATCTGTGCACGCTGCTGGTGGATCTTTTGCCGGATGACAAGGAGTTTATCGCTGTCGAGGAGGAGATGCAAGCCACCATACGAGAACATCGTGATAATGGACAATCTGGCGGTTATTTCGTACGCTATCACATAGTTAGGGTATGTTGGGATATAACTAACGCCTCCTTAGCTTTTCTTAAGCTTTTTTATTGTATTTTTAGGTACAAAAGGTGCAGAATCGTAAGTTGTGGGAACGTTATGCGCATCGACGACACGAGATTGCCGAGGAGAACTTTGTACAGTCAAATGAGCGCATGCTCTTCCATGGCAGCCCATTCATCAATGCCATTGTGCAGCGTGGCTTCGATGAGCGACACGCCTACATAGGCGGCATGTTTGGTGCGGGCATTTATTTTGCCGAGCACAGCTCGAAGAGCAATCAATATGTCTATGGCATAGGCGGCGGCATCGGCTGTCCATCGCACAAGGACAAGTCCTGCTATGTGTGTCCCAGGTAATGCTTAAACAATAGTCGCTTGAGGATCTCTTACTTATAAATTGTTGTTTCTCGTTCTTCTTAGGCAACTACTGCTATGTCGTGTTGCATTGGGCAAATCGTTTTTGCAATACAGCGCCATGAAGATGGCACACGCACCGCCCGGCCATCACTCGGTGGTTGGGCGTCCGTCGGCAGGCGGCCTACACTTTGCTGAATACGTTGTCTATCGTGGCGAACAAGTGAGCTTTAGATGTGTTTTTATACTTTGCTAACAGTCTGAGTAACAATTTGTACTTTGCAGTCTTATCCAGAGTACTTGATAACCTATCAAATTGTGAAGCCCGATGACGGCGGTGTGGAGGAAACAAGATGATGGATGCCCTCGGTTGGCTCGACGCCCACAACAACATTGCCAACATTGGCAACAGCGCAACAGCAACCACAAAAGACCTCAGCCTTCGTCAAAGCCACAGCCACAGTCACACTTACAGCTCCAGTTCCAGCTCTAGCTCCAGCTCCAGTTGCCAAGCGGCGGCATAAGCTCGCCCAGAAATATCAACAGCCAGTGCCGCGTTTACCGTTGTCGTTGCAGTTACAATATCAGCACTATCAGCCGCAGCAGAGGCAACCCCAGCAGAGGCAGCCGCTGCCGCTGCCGTTGCCGCCACCGCAGCCGATGGTGACCACCACGCAGCCGGCACCGGCAGGCGTTTTTAACACACACAACAACAACGTCAATCATAGCTATAGCAATAATAACGATAACAACAACAGCAGCAGCGGCAGCGGCGGTGGCGGGGCAGCGGTGGTGGGGTCAGCAACAGCAATAACAACAACAATGATATGTCACCCATATCGAATAGCAATAGCTACTCCTCGGTTGATACAAATCAAACACTATTGAACTCCATTTCCAATCAGCGAAGTGGCGGTGCCACTGTCAGCCAGAGCCACAGTCAACATCGTCCGGCGCCGAGCCACAACCGTACATATAGTCAATTCATGATCATCACGCCCGCCGTTTCCATTGATCGAGATTTTGAGAATGATTCGCATTTGGATTTCGAGGACTTTGCCAATGCGGCGCACAACAATGGGAATCTGTTCCGTTTGGGTCTGCGGCGCAGCGACAGCAGCAGCGGCGATGACAGCGGCAACAGCAGCGACAACAGCTTTCGCTCCAACTATAATCCATATGTGCATCACAGTCGCCAGCCCTTGCTGGCCAAAAAGGGCCACAAGAGTAATGGATCCCATCACTTCTATGCCTTCTCCAGCTGGCGCTGGTGTACGCTGTTGTGTGCGGCAATGCGCTGTTTTGGCGCCGGCCATGGCAACCAGGCGCCCTACAGCAGCTCCTTCGTACCACACCATCGCTTGCGTCGCTGCAGCTCTTACAATGCGGACATCGCCTATGATTATGAGCATTTTGCGGCGCCGTTCAAGGCGCGTAAGACTCGCGATCATATGAACAATATTACGTATGAGTTGTGACGTCGGCCGCTGCCAATAATCGTTATTCTGCATTTTGATCTCTTTGTCGACGTTGTATTTGTTGATCTAATCCTAAAATTTCAGCTCCTTATTAGACTTTTTATTACAAATTATCATTATTAGCTATAAATGTCGTGTACTGTGTGTCGTCGTTTACTCTAGCTACAATTCCGATTATCAAATGAAAACAACAAAAGCAACAAAACACAACAAAAAAGAGCAGCACATTTTTTGAGTGATTTTAATTCGAACTTACGAGTAATTAATAATACTATAATATGAAAATAACGATTATGCGAAAGAAAACAAATACGAAATGAAAATGAAAATGAATATGCATAATGAACGCGCGTTTACTTAAGTGTTTAAATTTAGCTAATTAATTTACAAAACAATGACAACAATTCAAACTCCAATTAAATTTAAATATACAATATACATATATATATATACAAAATAAAACAAAAGTATTTGAATTTTAGAATTTCAAAAGTTCCGCCTAGTAAGTGCGTAGCAGCGAGCTTCATGTTGGCAGCAGCCTGGAAAAAGAAGAACAAACACAATTTTACTTCGAAATTTAGATTTAGCTGAGTAGTTTTAAAAAACATGAAAGTATTTTAAAATTTACTAAGATTAATATCTTATACAATATATATTCTGGAAGTTTCAGCATCTCGTCTTATAAATGCGTAGCAGTGAGCTTTAAGTTAGAGGTTAGCAACTCAGACAGCATAGCTGCTTAAGCTGATTACTATGACACTCCATGTTGCTGTTGCCTCCGCTGCAGTCGGCGTAATTTGCAACTGTCAAACCGCTGTCAAGTTTAAGTGCGCCCACAAAAATGTTTCAAGCTGGCGAGGCGAGGCGAAGTTGCGCTTTAAGAATAATGATGATGAATACTAAAATACGCAAATATCTTTCTTTTGGCCACGCACACATAATCACATTTCACTGTCAAAATGCGGCACTTAATGTTTGTGGTCTTCGGTTTTCACTTCTTTTCTTATTCTGTTTTGTTTTTGTTTCCTCTTTTTTTTTTGGTAACATATGCAAGTAATTTGATTAAATTATATAATTACAGGGCAACAGGCAGCAGCAGAGAGGCGGCTGACTGGCCAGATGAGACGCACACAGACGTTGTTTGCGACACTCACTGCAGGCCGGGACTAGTGCAATTTGTATTTTCACATAACAACAAATAAGCACCAGGCACGACCTACATCAGGTGACGTTTTAATGTTGCACAGCACTTAACACACACACGAACACATGCATAGCTGGCAGCTACACACACACACACACACACACCCATAACAATATCAATAAGCCAAGCGGGTCGTCAGCCTGCCCAGGCATTACAACGTTCCATTGCGTGGCTGTAATTTAATTAAAATATAGACACATTAATAAACCAAATGCAGGCAAATGATGCGCCTGCGGCATTTGCCACACACAAATTGCCGTCATATTTACACGTTAGCTGTAGCTTAAAAAAGGTTAATCGTTGGTTTTATTCAATTTGGCATATATAATACACATATAAAATATATATATATGCAGAAGTATATATACATAATATTGGATGATAGCCCACAGTCAAGTTTTAATAATAATTTAAATTACATTTGTATTTCTTTTGGTTTGCCTTAATCTCCATTAGATCTCTACTCTACTCTAATCTTCCTCTTCGTCCGTGCTGCTGATTTCCAGGGCTTTGAGCTTCTGCAGCTGACACTGCTCGTTCGCAATGGACGCTTGGACTAGTTCGCGCGTAAATTTCTCAATCAGTCGCATGGACATGGCATGAGGCAGCTCATTCAGCGAATGCGAGACAAATTCACCAAAGGCTCGAAACTTTGCATATGTGGCTGAGGCAGCTGCTGTTGTCGCTGCCACAGTTGCCGTTGCCGTTGGCTGCTGCCGCTGCTGCGGCTGCTGTCGCTTTAGTTGCCGCTGCAGTTGTTTGACCTTCTTCCAAACGTCGTTTAGCTGCTGGCGCGTCCTCATCCAACGCCAGCGGCGAACGCTTCGGTTTGGCCACGCGCAACAACTGCTCCGGCTGGCGACAATTGGACGCTTGCTGCTGCGATGCTTTGTCATTAAATATGTTGCTGTTGCTGCTGCTGTTGTTGCAGCTGCTGTTGCTGATGCCATTTATGGGCGTGTTGCTATTTGGTATGCTGCAACAGATATCAAATAAATATTAATATCAGACATAGAACTGAGAGCTGATCTCACCTGAGCATCGTGGTCACTGGCAACTGTCCATCGCAGTCAAATTCCTCGATATCCTCATAGTCGGCATCCAGTTCATGTTTGATGTATTTGGCTGGCTCATTGCTTTCGCTGTTCACATCCTCCACATCGAAGGGCTCCTCATCGTCCTCATCATCCGGCTGGCCATCCAGCGATTTGCATTGCGTCTTATACGATCGCCTGGTGCGTATGTGGTCCGAGAGAAAGCTAAGATTCTCATACAAGGGCCATTGGCTGGCTGAATTCGGAAGCGCATTGTTTTCCACGCGTCGCTTTTCGATATTATAGCGATTACGCAGCGTAATCATGCGATCGCGCAATATGGAAACTATATAGAAAATTAATAAGATTTTGTTTTTTTTTACATTTCTATATATGTATTTCAAAGGAACTCACCATCATAGCCCAGTTTGTGAGATATTTGCATCCAGAGCTGGGCAATGTGTATCTTATCCTTGAAGCGCTTGTTCGCTCGATCATAAAGCGCTGGGCGCGAACGATATTCACGTATCAGACCCAAATCGAATTCCCCGGTCTGTGCGTAGGAGGCGCGTGGGCGACCGCGGCCCTTGGGCTGGTGGACGGGCAGCGAGGTGATGTGCGTCGGCAGCAGCAACGGCGACACGGCAACTTCCATTTTCACGTTCAATTCCGGCTGCGTTTTCATTTTTGTTTAGTTCAAATTCAAAATAATTTTTTTTTTATATTAAAAAATAGTTTAAAATTGAGTTTAGCACGCTGTTCGCTTGCAAGAGACAGCGCATAAAAAAAACTCAAAAGCAAAGTGAAATAACACAAATAACAAAAAAAAAAAAAATATATGTGAAAAAAATTTATAAATAAAAAATATTTAAATGGTGTACTCTATTTTTGTATGTGTGTGTGTGTATGTAGTGAGTATGAGTGTATGTGTATTAAATGTGTTTACAAATACGCGTTTCCTCTCTCGGGTAAAACTTACTTTTGATTTGTACGCGAAATTTATTTTTCTTTTAACTCAATTTGTTTTTATATTTAACACACAGCAACAGCGACAGCAACAACAACAATAAAAATAACGAAGGCACCACAACAGGCGGGCGAGCGCGATTGCTCGGCTTGTTGTTGTTGATTTTTTTAATTTTATTTTTATTTTTTTTATTTCACTAGAAGCGACGACGACGCCGACGCCAATCACAAAAATGTACTAAATGCGCGTCATAAGACAAATAGCACAAAAATACCATAAAAAATAAATACTGAGAACAGCTGATCGAGGGCGCGCGGTTTTTAAATGTGATGCGCGCGGCTATTTAAAAAATAATCAAATATTGAAGAGTTACATTTAAATAAATTTAACATTATTTCGTTGAATTAATCGAATTTGTTAAAATCTTTGTGTGTATTCCCTTAATATAAATTGATTTTTACTACTTTCTATGATATTTATTATTTATTTTATTAATATTAAGCCATGAAAATTATAGTTCAATAATTTGGACCAGGAATATATCTAAACTTTGCATTTCATAAGAAGCTTAAAATACTTAAATGTCAAATATTTTATAAATTTGACAGAATTTGATTTCCTGCAGGTTTACTGTATAAAAACTCACCGGATTTTCCATGCTAATAAGACACAACTGTACCCAATTTGTTCGCAAACTTCACACCTGTAATGGTAAACGAAATTGAAATGATGAAATTCGATTCTTGAGTTCCTCACAAAAAATGTTACATTTTTAAATCGTAAACATTTTTTTACGATTAATATAACTTAACATACTAAGTTAATATATTTGTATAGATTTAAAATTAAGACTGTTTTCTAGTTATGAAATATATACATACATATGTAATATACATACATATATATATGTATGTATATATAATATTTTTATTATATTTTTTGTTTAGATATTAGATCATTTTGTTGTGGGTTAAACCGCTCATAGGCCGGGACAAGTGCAATGTTTGAATTCAAAAGCAAAACGTTGACACCTTCCCGTCCTGCAAGCAATTTATGATTAAGGTATTGCAGATCTGATTTTCATATTCTTTCTTTCTTTCTTTTTTTAATGTACGTGTATAATTTTGCGATATAGAATTTCACAAGTGCCCCCAAACTTAAGAACCGAATTACAATATAATTATTTGCTCTGAGAAATAAAATTAAAAACAGGTAGACAAAAGCAGACCAGTGCCTAAAAATCTCATATTTCAATAACAAGAAAATACAAAAAAAAATTCATTTCATATTAAATTTCCGCCCCTACTTGAACAGAAGAGCTCTACTCACTCTACTACTCCCCCGGCCACTTCTTGGGCTTGGAACATCTTTGTTGCGGGCGAGAGAACAATGGATCGGGGACCAAGGATCAGAGAGCTCAGCTCTGCTCATGAGAGCGAAACTAAAGTACCTTTGGCCTAGCAGGTAAAATTAAACGCTGCAAATCAAGCGTTAAATACCATTTACTTACGCCTCAAGGAATTTCAGCTACATATATAAGATGATATGTTATATACATTTATGTATGTATATTTGTGTATATGATATATGCTCTATATACTGTACTGTTGGGTCCATTAACAGTTGGCTAACATCGACAAATTTTGAAATCCAAAGCGTGACAAAATTCGTAGAAAAACGCTGGAGGCTTCAAAGAGCGGGCAATTATGAATTATGTGAGCTCTGCTGAGCTGAACGGAATTGCCACAGCAGCAGAAACAAAAATCAAAGTTTTTAGAGCACTTTCATATGTACATACATACATACATACATACATATATATGTATATGTATATACACTTATGTATGTAAAGTATGTGGGACTTGAGACGGGGCTGCGACAATTTGTTCCTCTCCTGTTTTTTTGTGGCTCTCAGCGTATTTCTATGCTGCTTATCTTTGGCATAAAAAAAGGGGGGAGCTCAGAGCTGGCTCGCGTATATTTGTTTATATGATCGCAGTCGGGCATTAGCTTTAAGTTTAATGACACACACACACACAGGAATTTATCCCCTCTGCAGACGAAGAAAAAAAAAATGAACGAACGCTGCAATAAATTTATATTTATTTATTTTTCTTAGGCAAATACGCCCCCACCAACCAGCAACAACACCAACAAGAGCTCCAAGTGGAGCTGCCCGAATTCGTGCTCGAGACTTCGGCTGCCCCGATTGAGGAATTGTAAGGCAGCCGGCCCAGAACGACCAATAATAACGGAAAGCGGAAACGCAAATAGACGCGCGATAAAAAAGAATAGGAGAATGAAAGAGTGAGAGAGCGGGAAGGGGAAGAAACCAGAACGCCACATAAATTTGAAATAACTAATAATTCATTGAAAAGGCTAGCAATGCGGATCATGTAATAATATTTGCTTAAGCTAACAGCTGACAAGACTTTAACAACGAAGCGAAGACTGCGGCCCGCGTGCTGAGCCAAGCCAACATGGAACATGCAACATACAACCAGTGTTGGCACTAGCTCTAGCTTTTCTCTGAAATTGTAATGGCTTAAATGAGATGTTAATGTTAAATTAATAAAATTGTTAAATAGCCTACAACAAAAAATAGCTAAAATGCATAAATATCCTTCTAATCTGCCAGCTAAAACTAGCTGTTTTTTTTTGCCGCTCAAAACTTGCCAACACTGTTAACCCACCACAGGCAATGAACGCGTGAACGCAGCAAACACTTCGCCTATGATCAATGTTGAATGAGAGGAAGAGGAATATGAATATGAAGAAGGAGAGGAAGAGCGTGAGCAGAGTGTGAATGAGTTGCCAACAGCAACATAAAGCAGCCAGTGTTGCCAGCTAGTTTCGATTATACTGCACATGTATTACGAAGAGCAGCAGCAACGGATGAGACAAATTGTAAACAACTATAACAAGAGACTGCATCGGCTTGTAATTAGAATATTATTAAAGAAAACTTGATTTTAAAGACGAATAAACATAATATTATATATGCTATATCATTATATTTGCGCAAGGCAAAGAATATTATATATAGGTCAAAAATAAGTGCTAAAGAAAGTTAGATAAATATACACAGAGAGAAGTTACAGAACTTAAATATGTACATACATATGTTCAGAAGAGTTATGCACAGGTCACTAATATCAATATTAAATATAACTGTAAAACTTGTTGCTGTTGGTTATTAATGTAAAATTTCAAAATAGACCAAGTTTTTTTGAAAATAAACTTTATATGATTTTTAAAAATAATATTTTTACACACATATTCATTTATACTATTTTAGAGATTTCAAATGGAATTGATTCACTCCGCTTATTTCTTTTTGTTATCAACTTTTCTGAGGAATGTTTAAAAAGAAAACTAAAAATATATTCTTGTTATGTTTCCTCAGGGATTTGTGTATGTATATGAAAATGTATATATGTATGCATAATGTTACTGATATGGGGTAACCAATTGTATTCACATTACTGGACATTGAGGTTCTGCTGTAGTAAACCCCTAAATTGCGGTGCCTAGACATTAGAGAACTGAACAACAAAGATTCGGATTCAAATACCATATTGCTATGTTAGTACCTATTTAAAAACTAGTTAAATTTGATAGTTTATATAGTTCTTATAATAGCATAACATAAGCGAACCCCTAGATTATGCTATAAAATTTTAATTCTCACCTGTCGCTTCTTCGTGCTAACAATTTTTTTTTATGGCTTATAAGCATTTTGAGCATTTAGTATATGGGCTGTAAAGTTGGGAGCTGCTTTAGGCCAGGCAGCGGAGGATTAATTAACAGCAAGGCAATCGTAACGCAATCCATAAAAAGCGAATGCAACAAAACGCAGCAATAAATACGAGAAAATCTGTGCTTTTGTTAGGGTATATAAAGTGCGTTGCAACTGAACATGTGTAGATATACATATATGTATGTGCATACAAACATTTATGTTGAGCTCCTTTCACGACGTTTATGATTGCGAACGGCCTTTTGTCTGTTGCCTGTTTAGCCTGCTGCCTTCTGCCTGCTGCCTGCTGCCTGCTGCCTGCTCGGCCTGTTCTAGTTTGAGCGGGAATCATATTTAATGACTGCCAACCAAGAGAGCTGCCAATGGCTTGTTGGGGAGGACAGGGCAAGGGAAACACTTGGAGGGGAGGCACGTTAATGGCTGCTAGCCAAAAAGAGTTGGCTCTCTGGCTGGCGGTTGCGTCTGCGCTGGCAAAAATAACTGTATTAAATGGCCAATACCAATGGCAATGGCAATGCCAATGCCTAGGACAGGCTCAACGATGGCTTAGAAAGGTTCTTCAGTGCGGCCTGTTACAATTTTTGTTGTTGTTTCGTTCTGTTTAAGCCATGGCCAACTAGAAACCCGTTTCTGTCGTCTGCAAAAGCCGTTTGGCCTGGGCCTGGCCCTGGGCTGTGCCTGTCTCATCTGTTGTCTATTTGGCGTGGCAGTGCCACAGCCTCCCATCTGCTAGTTGCCAGTTGCTGCCTCCTCCTGTTGCTGTGGGCCTGTTCCCAGTGCAACATTTACTTTGTTGCCGAGATGCTTTCTCTGCAAGCGTGTTGCCAGGCTGCAACTGCAACTGTTGCTGCTGCCGC
Source organism: Drosophila leonis (assembly GCA_035045365.1). Lineage (NCBI taxonomy): Eukaryota > Metazoa > Arthropoda > Insecta > Diptera > Drosophilidae > Drosophila > Drosophila leonis. The sequence goes on from JAWNPC010000199.1 coordinate 894,908, forward strand.
TGCTGCCACTGCTGCTGCTGCTCCAAAAGCGAGCTCGCACTTTGATTTGCTTGCAAATTTGGTTCTAAGCCAACGTAATCGAAATGCAATTAAGAACTCGGCTTTTGCGCTCTTCTTAATACCCTGTACCGCTTGGACTGCAAGGTGTGTATTACACCTCTGCCATTAGTTGTGCGAATATCATCAAATGGAAATTTTAGTTTTGAATCAACAGCATCAAGAGGTTTGTCAAAATTAAGAAAATATTTTCCTATTCCATAAATTGGATCAATCTTGATTGATAGCTTTAATTTCTCTTGGAGTATGTCTCAGTTATGAGAATATCTGAAGATATGAAACGCATCTTACAGAGTAACTGCTAGTCGAGCACACGCAACTGGAGCACTATTGTTTTACTATTTTGCTTTTTGGTTGTGCAACAGTTGTGTGCTTGACTCTCACACGGGTCTGAGTCCATTTTGATATGGCTTTTAGAAAGTCCAGTTCGAGTCCAACTTTGGGCGAGTGCCATTTGGAAAGGCGTTGACGTTGGCCGCAGCACTCGTTGCCGTAGATTCTGCTGCTGCTGCGTCTGTTGCCATAATTAAAGGGTTACGGCCATGGCCAAGATATGCCAATCGCTGGCGAGCCCGCCAGTTGTGGCCAGTTCTAAGAGCCGATATATATATGTATATATATTTTATATATATATATCTCTGCTGCCATGTGAATTGTGCTGCTGATATGCATAACGGTGTTTTAATATTAGTTGGCGCAAATAAGTGGGCATGTCTCCTTCTGCTGTTACAACAACAACAACAACAACATCAGTCAATGCCCACATGCCCATATATACAACTATATACTTGGATCTGCTGATAGTTGCCCAGTCATTTGCTTGATATTGTTATGGCATAATATACGTTCATTGTCTGCACACTCACACACACACACACACAGTGTGTGCATTACAGTTTGAGTTACACTTGTTGCCGGCAAATCTACAGTTTGGCTAGCAGTGCAATTGGCCAGCAATCAATTGGCTTGCAGTGCGCTTCAAAAGCGTTTAAACAACTCAAATTGTGGCCGTAAATTGGCATGCTTAAGACTTGTGTCTGGTTTTTTTTTGCTGTGTAGGCTGCTGGCTGTGGGAAATTGGACGAAATAACATATGATAGAAGACAAGCCAAAGTTAAGAATGCAATGAAGAATAAAAAGAAATAATGCAACAGCTAAAAAAGTTGATTTACAGTTGCTTAATTTCTTTGTAGACATTGCGTTCTCTTAGAAGTTCTCATATTTTCTCTACCCATTATTCTTATTTCCTGCCTCAGGCATTAGCTTTTAATTCGTTTAAAATCGAAGCTTTATAAATTTCTGGAAATCGCTGTCCTTATCTCAACTCAAAAAACAATTAACTCATTAAAAAAATTGTTTCTAGTATTTGTATAATCTTTTTTGGTTTTATCGAAAACATATGTACATACATACGTAATCAATATGCCTGGTTGGCTATGAGTATATCCAGACATAAGAATGTGACATAACAATTTTAAGCTATTTTTTTCAGAGATTTAAAATGAATATTTTACAATATTTCCCAAAATTCAATTTGAAAATGTCAATTTATTTATTTAGAAATTTGTATGAACTTTTTCTACCTTTTATATAGTTTATTTATATATTATAATACTATATGTTTCGTCAAAACTTCTTTCCATCAATCAAATCATCTCTAAAAACATGAAACATAAGTTCTATTGAATGACAACAGATGGCGCTTTGCTGACATTCACTTTAGCCTATGGTTAAAAGTTAATTTGAAGTCCTAGTCAGAGCTCGGTTTTAAAAGCAAACTCATTTACAATTTGAATCCAATGTGACTTCTAGTGACGCCAGCTCGTTAGCAATAAAAGTAACATTCCCCACATAGCGCAGCTCCAGTGAGAGAGAACTATTTGGGTGTCTGGAGAGGGGGCAAATAAACGAATGCCTAACAACTCAATTACTAGAGCCTGATGCGATAGTCTGAACAGTTAGAAGTCAAGCAGCTTAAAATGCAATTAATAGGCCCGAACAGACGCAGGCGCAGACACACACACACACACACACCTGGACGTGGTCAACCTGACTGTTGCCAAGTCAGTAAGCAAATCATTAGCGGCAAAATTTGCGCCCAGTTATAATCCGCAAGACATAGAAACCCAAGTCTCGAGCTCACATTTCACAAAGTTCTCAGACAAATTTCAGATGCGAGATTTCAAAAGATGCTCTGCGATGCTGCGCAGCGTGGCATTAAATGTGTACCAATTATGCTCCGTGTGTGTGTGTGTGTAAAACTCGTCTAAGCAAAGTTTTGGCAAAGATCTTCAAGAATTTAAGCCTCAAATTTCGCGCAGGCGAACCACAAATTTTCAAAGAGCTAAGCAGAAATTTTAGTGAAACGCTTATTAAGAAAAGGCTGCCCCATAGTTATATGGGGCATTCCACTGAGTGTCTGTGTGTGTGTGTGTGTGTGTAGCTATTCGATAGCGCCAATTTGATATGGGGCCAAGGAGCAAGCACACAAATTAAGTTTCATAGGAAGCGCAAAGCAGAACAATATAATAAAAAAACAAAGTGAAGAGAAAAAATACTACCTGGACAACATATGCCATCGCTTTCGCACTTGCCTTGTCTCTCTCTCTAATTTCGGATGTGTTTTGTTGTTCTTCTCTTTTTTTTTGGACTTTGTTTTATGTGAGGATCGTAAAGCTTAAGCAGTTAAGGAAAGGCAGAAAGAAAGTTCGTTACGCCAATAAAATGACGCCTCATTTAAGGAATGGACAAAGCTGTCGAGAGAAATTGAGGAAATACTTAAATTTAAGTTTAATTTTACAGTTACGCCTAATGAGCAGTGGAAAATCAAGGAGTTTCATCTTTATCTTGCGAGCCAAACATGTGAACTCTTTAATAAATAATTATATGAAATATTTCTGTGGGTAAAGACGTTTTTAAAGACGTTTTTAAAAACATAATATTCCAAACTTCAGTCGAATGCCTACTTTAACTTCTATATACAATATACATATATATGTATATATATAAATATATGTATATGTGTGTATATATATAGAGAGAGAGCACACAAACCGAAATCAATATCCAATCATTAATCGTTAACTAATTCCATGAATTTTGGCAGACGGCCGGCACTCGGCGATCGCCTTTAACTCCAGCTTCAGCTCGAAGTCTTCTCTGTTCCATTTACCAAGTTCCGAAAACGCAACCAGACATGCCACACTAAAGACATATATTTATGCCGCGCTCGGCGTATTTAGAACGGAGTTCAGGCAAAAAAATAATAAAAACAACAAAAAGAAAAAAAATATCAAGATAAAAATATTTTTCGGCTGCCCTTTTTTAGTTTTGCGGCAACAGCAGCTGCCCGACTGGGGCAGTGGACAGTGGCTCCTAAACCAGCCTATTTGTTGTTGTTGTTGTTATCGTCGCGTCGTCTGCTCAGCTACCAAGTTGCAGTCCTCTGTGATCCTGGGATCTCTTGAAGTTTTGCGTTTTCAATTCGATTCCAAGTTTCGGTGTTTCGTTTTCGATTTCGATTTCGGCGACGACGACGACGACGACGACGACGACCATGAAACAATTTTATATTTTTGCCCAGAAGATCAATAAAATTTTACCGACCAACTGTATTTGGGTATGCGGCCCCAACAAAATTAGTGGCCAAATTGTCGTGCAGAACGAGTTTTGGGTCACATTTTTGGTTACACAGTACAAACAAAAAACACACCAAAAATATATAATTTGAACTTCATAAATTCTTTGCTCGTCCCACAGTTAAAAGAGTGTCGAAGTTCTGCCTAATTTATGTGAGAGACAGAGAAAGGGGGATCTGTCTATAAGCAATGATCTGGATCGTGTGGGCTGCTTAATAGAGATAAAGATTGATAGGCGATAAGAGAAATTCAACAAAATTTTTAATTTTTTTTTATGAGTTTAGCTCAGTTTTTAAATGATCAATAAAACTTAAAAAATGTGAAAAATCCCTATTCATTAACGGTTAACTATTATACTCATTATGTAATTAAAGACATTTCCAATGAAAATAAGAAAAGAGCTTAGCAACGCCGTGTGGGTTCCTGCACGGCCGAAAGGTGCGCTGCATAATTCTCAGAAAATGCAAGCCCCAAAACAGAAAATGAGTAAAAAAAATTTGCCCCGGCTGCTGCGTGTGTGTGTGTGTGTGTCTGTGTGTGGGAGGTAGGAAAGTTGGCAACTTTGGCAGCAAAGCAGTCGATGTCTGCGCGCGCTGCAATCAACATTCGCAGGCCGGCACTAATGAATTTGTATGCAAACCGCAGACATTTCATGTTTCATGTTGTGTGCCAATGATTTGGCATAAAAACAAAGAACAGTGGAGAGTGGAAAAGAAAGAGAGGAAAAAAAACAGTAACGGAAATGCGCGCAACACATAAAAAAAAGGATCAGCGGCAACATTTTGCGAAATTAGTGCAGGCGGCAGAAAGGTGTTTTTTTTTCTTCTTTCTTTCAGAAATTAAGTATGCACGCACAAACACACATACATATGCACATATTTTGATTTATGCATAAGTAATAAAAATTATAATAATGAAGGCGCTGACATGGGACGCAGAAAAGCGGCACAAAGCAAATGTGCAAAAAATTATGTTACTCTGGCAGCACACGTGATGTCGCTCTCTCGCTCTTATACTCTGCCCTTTTTGCTGCTCTGCTTCTGTGCGTGTCCGTTACTTGGCGCGCAAACTTTGTAAAGCTACAGTTTGAATGCCGTTGGGGGTGTCTCTGCATTAAAGCAAACAGCCGAGGATGAGTCACAAATACTTGAGAACAATGAACTACTTCATGGTATCGTTTTTTATTTTGAGTTTTGAACGGCAAATTTGTAAATAAATGAAATGCAGCTTGAAAGTAGCGACAAACTTTTGCGTCGTTAAGGTTTCGCCAGTGTATAGCTTTCTCACTTGCTCTAACGTCCTGCTGTCATTTAATTTATTGCGTCATAGGCAGCAGTGCTAAGCGCTCGCTGTAAATGTATGTATGTATGTACAAATGTGTGTGTGTGTGTGTGTGTGTGGCTGTCAAACTGCAAGCGTCAGTTATTTGATGGTCGGACATAAATACAGAATTTGGACTTTGTACAGGCTGTAAAAAGTTGAGAGAGCATCTCTGCTGCTGCTGCTGCTGCACCCAAACGCCAAACGGTTAAACATAAAAACTAACGGCACTTTTATAACTCTAGCATAAGATTACCTTTTGAGTGCATAGACTACGTCTGCCATCTTGGTCCTCATCGCCGAAAAAAAAGAATTGAGTTGAGCGCAAAGGAAAACCATTTCGGCGACGAAAATTTTAACGGACGAGTGGGCGCAGGCGCAGGCGGTTTCCAAGATCCCCGAAGATGATACACAAGCAATCAAAAGAAATGCAATGGCTGTTGCGCTGACTCTTTCCTTGTCGTGCTGCTGCACTTGCTGCACCGTTAGCTCCACGTTGTGAAGTTTGGCCTCGGCCTCAGCCTCAGCCTCAGCGTCAGCGCGAGTTCAAGATCAACGGCTGCCGCACCCACCAAAGCTGCATCTGCGTAGCATTTCGGCTTTTAAGTTTACAACGGCGACAGCAGCAGCATCTGAAGCAGCAGTCGAAACGCTGTTTTTTGGCATATTTTCTGCATGTCTCTTTGCACTTAAAACACACAATTAGTTTCTGTTCGTTACGTTGAGCACTTTGTCTATCGTCTTTACATTGTAAGTAACGGTTTTGCAGTTAACAAATAAAAACACATAGCACTGAGCCACAAACACCAACAAACTTTACCGAACCAAAAATCTACTACGCGAGATCATTTTAGCGGCACAGTTCGCGTCGTCTGAGAAGAGTTCTTATTTCACAACCGTCCTCGCTGATGGTGCGCGCGCAATTGATTCCTGCTCCAGCGACAACGTCGCTCGTAAGCGTCAGCCACACAGAAATAAGAAGAAGAAGTTCGAGAAGGCAGCAGCGACGTAGCCGCCAGCCTGCCAGGCAAATATGCGAACACAAAGGCAGCTATGTGCGCTGCCGATACTTTCAGGCCCGACATCGTACGCGCACGTTGTGTGTGCTGTGCAGAAGTGGTGTTTTCCAATCACGAGCTACGTCGTGCTGCGGCCCGTGCGCATCTCTTGTAAGCATAATAACGGACGTTTTTTTGTTGTTGTTGTGTTTCGCCTTTGCAGCAGCGACAAAAGGCAGCAACGGCAGCGTTCGCTACAAACTACAAAGAGGAGCTCATCGATCTTGCGTTAGGGGTTTTTGTTTGCGCATGCGCCGACATGCATATGCCCTGCTTGTTAGGTTTGTTAAGTTTCTTTTTCTCGTTTTGTATAGAATATTATAGAAGTCCTTAAGGTAACAAAACAACTGTGAGGGCTTTTTATATAAAATATAGATTGTTTTTTTTTAAATTCATATGTGTACGAATGAGATATATGTATATGTATGTGTGTCTATATAATAACTGATGTTATGGGTACATGATTTCTTTTCTGTTTCTGGAAATTTCAAGGTGTATGTAATGAATTTCATGCATATATGTATACATGTATGTATACATATGTATGTATGTATACATATGTATATGTGAGTACTACTGTGATCTATGTAATATAAATGATCATATTTTCAGAAATAAAAATAAGCAAACAATAATAATTAAACAGATCAAATTTATATCTATGTATATGAATACATTTGTATATACATATGTACATACATATGTATATATTTTAATGGCTTTTATATATAGCTAATAACTATTCTAAAAGATAATCTTTATAATAATTATATATGTATATCATATATTTTTCTAATAATAATCTTTATAATTAAGTATATACATACATACATACATACATATATAGCTTATAAATAAAGTAGATGCCATCCTGACTATAATTTAGACAGTCTATTAGTATATTATGTTATCTATCATTTTATTTAAAATAATAGTAGTTTTATGTTTTAAATTTGATCATTAATTCATTAAAAACAAAACATACTTAAAGAAATATATATATTTAAGGCTGTCCAATACCCATTGATACAATATATTCAGCCACCCTAAAGAGCCTTCACTGTATAGTTTATTATAATAACTCTCAGAGCCATGCCTAATGAACACTTAAGATCTGCCCCTTTTCTGAATGCCTTTAAGGCGTTGTCATATAGTATATACAGATACCAAAACATATATATTATTTTGTTTTAGACTTTAAATAAAATATGAAAATAATTAGCTAAAAAATGTACGTAATTAATGTGCCGAGCCCTGCAGCAGCAGCAACAGCGGCAGCAAAAGTTCGCAGCTTTAGAGTCCCGAAAAACTCGTGTATCCAAAATCTTGCAGAGACAACTCCATTAGGGCGGCCCACATTTCGTTGGCAGGTGCAGCGTGTTGCAGCTTGATGTGGCTGGGGGTAAACAAAAAAAAAGTAAAAATCATGAGGAAAGTTTTTGTTTTTTTGCATGGGCGCGTGGCTAGAGAGCACAGATCGGAGACCCGCATGTGGCAGGACATCGATCGATGACGCGTCGCATGTGCCACTGACTATGGTGACTCGCCACAGAGGAGCAGGCAGCAGACAGAGAGGGAGAGGAAGAGGAAGAGCAGAAGCAGCAGCAGCAGCAGCAGCAATTTAGCATAACTGCGCGAATGGCACAGGCATCATTAAACACATTAACAGACACACACTCACACGCATACACATACATACAGTTGCAGACTTGGCTAAGAGCTGGCAGGTGATGGCCAAGAGGCCGACAAACAGTTGCTGCTGCTGCTGCTGCTGCTTGGAATTGAATGACGGACAAATTGACAAACGGACGACGCGAATGACGCTTGGGCAAAACTGTACTGCGCAGCCGGCGTTCACTTTAATGAGTTTAACCCGTGCCTGCGGCCAAACTGCTGAACCCCCTGTTCCGCAGCTCCACTTCTGCTGCCGCTGCTGCTAGTTAATTACAAAAGGATGCGCCGCCTGCCAGGATAACAGCTGCCTCGCTCGCAAGCCGCAACACGTAATGCCAATTGATTTGCGCAAAGCTCAGCATTGTCAGCGGCAGCTGTACAACTGGATCCTGTGCAGATCCTTAGCAGATCCCTCAGACACTCAGAGAAATAACTGACAAGCAACTGAAGCATGAGCTTTGCATGCAAGAAAAATACTGAGAAAGTCTTTTAGTAAGTACAAATTATTTACTGAATTCTTTACTTTGTCCAATATTTTCTAGACTTTGTATATATAGTTATTTCGAGATTTTGTTCGCATCATAAATATATTTTTTTGTATTCTGAATAAAATACAAATTACTTTTTAAATTTTATAATACTTAAATAAAGTAAAACAGAGTATAGTACGAATTTCCAAGCTTGAAAGAAGTGAAGGTTTTTGGATATTCTCATAAAAATTACTAAGGAATTTTGGAAAAAAGTTTGTAATTTTACTAGACTTATTTTAGAGAATTATGTGGGCTTAGTATGGGTTAATTATATTATTTTTATCTTAAGAAACTTTAGCCAGAAATAATTCAAGTTGAAATTGATTTGATTGAAATTATAGTAGAAGTATATCTAATTTTAATGGGTATTTAAATTTTAGCTTCAGAAATAAGTAAAGATTTTTAGACGAAGAATTATGTTCTAGGTTTAAGAATTTTCGAGCTTGTGTGAATTTTTATTACAATACTCTTGGTTTTTATTGTGTGTGTGCATTTCTAATGAGCCACATTGTCTCGCTCAAAGAAAGCATAACACACACACACACACACACACACACACACATACACTCGCACACCCAAAGATCTCCTGAAACTAGTTTGCGAGGTCTGTGAAAGAAACCGGTAACATTTATGAGCCCAGTGCCCAAGGTTTCCCTTGCATCTTGCAAAAAATATTTCAAAAAGGAAAAAAAGGAGGAGATGAAAAAAAATTCATTGAAGCGTTGGAAATTATGTTTTGATTTTCCATATGGCATAGCCCCGACAGAGCTCCTAACGAACCATGGCAAATTGTCTAATCTGCCAACTGTCTTCACACCTTTGACGCGTCGGCATTTGGTTGATGGGTTACGCTTTGGCTTTCAGTTTGCCTTTGGCTCGGGGTCTGTGTCGAGGTCTGGCTCTGGATTGCATATTACATTGTCGTTTACAAGCCACCCTATAGCTGCACCCAATACCGATACTGCCCTCTAACCCAACAAATGGGCCATTACATGTCCCCTGACGAGCATTGAAAAAGAAGAGGCACAGTACACACAACCCAAATGTTTAATTAATTGTTTGTAATTTGTTTATGTGTTCGATGCAATTTATTTCGTCCTCTGGGTTGAGCCAGGCAAAATGGTAGCACATCATTCAATTTGTGAATTCGAAAGTTCTACTTAGCTGTCTGGATGGGCAAGGGAAATGATGAATTGCGAGCAAGACTTTGGTATTTGTCGATCGTTGATCCTCAAAGTTGATTCTCTATACGTGTAGGTTCGATCTACGCTCATTTTAGGAGAGAGTTGTAATATATTTCTTATTTATTGTGATCCTCAGAGCTGATCTTCAAAGAGCTTCTCGTTGTATACACGAGTTAGAGGAGCTCGGTAGCTCATCTGGTTTTTGGTTTATTCTCGTATTGATAGATATAAATAATACTCAAATATTATATTTACTCATTGTGAATGATCACAAAACTTGATCATCATAAGTAATACTTGATTAATCTTTCTAACTTTCTCTTTAACTCTAACTCGAAATAAATGTCATATATTTTCTGTTTTCATTATTTACTCATGATTCTCAGGGATCAACTAAAGTTTTCTCTAGCTTCTCATGGAACTGCCTTGTGATCCTCGATGCGTGAATTTGAAGTGTCATGCTTTTGTTGAGCTTTTTAAATATTCTGCCTGGTTATATGTTTAACCCTTTTTTGTCAAGCGAATAAAATATTTTACATAACAATAAAATTTTTAATTATTTTGAGCGATCTCGCTACACTTAGGGATTGAATCACCCCATTTGAAATAACCCAAGATCATATACATATACATACCTATAACAATTAACATAATAATACAATTTGACTATCATTTTTTTAGCGATCTTGCGACCATTGATATTATTTAATCAGCTCGAACTTCGATCCCTCGTTGATGTGATCAATGTGAGTACGAGGCGATCGCAGGCTGCGCGTAACTCAGCGTGTCGACTTCTTATATGTATGTATGTACATACGCATGTACATATGTGTGTGTGTCTGTATGTATAGACATACATATTTTTAATAAAGTTATAAATTTGATCAAAACATAAACGTGACATTGATCTACAGCCGTTGGGTGAATCACAAACGATCTTGCTGATCTTTTTGTTTCTCACAGTCCGAGAACAGAAGGAAGTATTCTTTCAGTACTTTGAGACAGTTTGCGTAAATTTCGGCGATTTTATAAAAGCAAGAGCTACTTAAAGTGATCGCAGGGCAACTTTATGATCACCAAAAAGCAAAAAAGAACAAGTAAGAAAACTCAAGTCGGGGGTACCCGACTAGGAGATCCCCTGAACCCCGTCCGATATGCGTTTTTAAATATATTCCGTATCTTGTATACATCACAAACTTATACAAAATTTAATTAAATTGCTAATCTTGCACTTTCACAATCAAATAGAATGTTTTTATTTTTAAAGAATTTAATATAATTTTTAAAGAGTAATAATAATTTAATAAAAAAAAAAAAAAATAAATAAAATATTAAGAAAATACGACATAAAAATATTTGACATCGGCTGGGTTTGAACCCAGACCTGTAAGGCACGACGTGCCCCGCTTCTATCAACACCGCCACCGCACTGCTTAGACAAGCAGTAGCAAATTTAAACTAAAGGCAGCTAAGAATTATAACAAAATTCAAACAGTCAGCTGTTATTGTTGTGATTCTTAGAACAGACAAGAATGCTCACATTCGAATGTCTCAATGTATGTGTGCACATGTATAGAAAAAATGAAAACAGGGGTGGGTTTCTGGTCACATGTTGCAATTGACAAAACGTTTTGTTTAATTACTTCTGTGATACTTAATGGATTTCAATGAAATTTTCAGCATATGATCTACATATTATATTGAATATCTTGCAGTTGTATAAAATTGCAAACTCATTCACATATTGGCTATATTTGCAATTAACCTTCAATTTGAAAATTTTTGAAAAATTTTGAACTAATATCCAAAATCTAACAAAAACCGAAATTGTATAAAATATAAATGAAACTAAATGCAAAATTTGGAGACTCTAGCTTCAAACATGTACTAGATATAATTTATTAACTTCATTTCGATAAGGTTTTTAATCGATAACAAAAGAACGGGAAAAGTTATCGATTTTTTAAAACAAACTCGATATGCGCGTGATATACAGGGACTTCCAAAAAAAGTTTCAAGTCTCTAGCTCTTATAGGTTCTGAAATCGACGCGTTCACACATACGGACGGACGGACAGACGGACAGACGGACAGACGGACATGGCTATATCGACTCAGCTCGTCGTCCTGATCAAGAATATATATACTTTATGGGGTCTGCCACGCCTCCTTCTGCCTGTTACATACATTTGACATTTTAACAAAACCATTATACCCTGAATTCCCATTTTCAATGGGTTCAGGGTATAAAAAGAGAGAAGCATATCAAAGCAAATAAAATCAGACAAGAACAACATGTGAACGATTGCAAATTACAAGCAAAGATCCGCACTGAAAGCCCAAGACCAAACTCTCTGTCTGTGTCTGCCTCTGTATCTGTATCTCTTCGTCTGTCTGTGGGTCTGTTAATATCTGGCGATCAGGAGGATGCAATGGACCAGGTTACTTGAACTTTAAGTCATGCCCTAACCGCAAGTATTCGCATTTTGTGATATCATATGCAATGTCTTTGTCATCTTTACTTTGTTGAGCTAATCAGTTGATATAGTTAAGCTCTTGTTATATGTATTATAAACTGTTCTCTTTCAACTAGGCACTCTTTGCAGCTATCTTGATGAAATTTGGTACAGTTGCTTCTGGGCATTTTAGCTGAAACATATGGCGGAAATCGGAGCAGATCGGTTTACTTTATGAGTATGATATAATAGGAAAGTTGTTCTAGCAAGTACTGACTCAATCTGAAAAATGAATAAGTTTTCTCATATTGAACTCTCTATCTCATCTGAAGAGCATTCGATTTTCTGTATCTGTAAGATAGTTGATCTTGTTTTTCTTTTCAGTTCCTTTTTTTTGGGCTGTTGGCTGGCAGCTGCTTCTTTTTGGTTTGTCGTCATTACGAAAAGGAAGCTAAAGACAAACGGATATGCGTTGCACATCAAGCAACTGTTTTTTGTTTTCTTCTCTTTGGGGCTTTTCACTTCTTGGCGTAAAATAAATTGTGCGACAGGTGCGACGATGTCGACAACTGGACCCAAAAAAAAAACCAAAAAACAAAAAAAAGTCAGCCCAAATATAAGCCAAAAGGCAACTTTAACCGCAGAATCTGTTGCAAAGCTTTGGCCGTGTCTTACGTATGTGTGGGAGCGAAGCTTTCGATCCTTTGTCGATCTTCTTCGATCTTACAGCTGCGCATAATTGCCAAGTCTCCAGTGCAACTGCGACTGCATTTACAAGACGCAGCTGTTACTTCCGCCTGAATGAGTTTTTAGGGTTTACTTAAGGTATCGGAGCACAATCGTTGGTTGCTCTGGCTCTGTCTAAGGCTCTGGCTTACAATAAGCTGGCTACTTAGACGCATAGCTCGTTGGCCTGATCCTTTCTCTTTCGCTCCAGCTCTTTCTAATGCTAATCCTGAACAGGGGCAACTCGCTACCTGCCTACCTGGCTGCTTGCTCTGCTCTCGATCTCATATTGTTGCTTGCGGGTGCTCAGACATCCTATTGAATTAATGTGCGGCATTAGCAGCCAACAGGTTTGCGTCTACTGTGCCAGCAGACATCCTTTGCTTATTTTGTTTTGGTCTCTTACTAGGAAAACTCCGCAACGATCGTGGCACGCATGGATCATGCAACGTTTTAGGGTTATACACTTTTTGGGCACGTAGCCCAACGAATATTAGTTCAAAATAACAGGTGTTGACTGATTAGTTTCAATGGTTCTTCGCGGGTGCGATCGACAGATCGGAGGATCGGCTATGTAATGCCTTGTGGCACGTATCAAATTGATGACTGATGATCGACTATGTGGACTATGTGGCGATTGCCACCTGTAAGCCAATACAGCTTCGGGTACAGTTGCGATCGCTTCGGCCGCTGCTCGAGGCAGATGTTTGCATATCGCATTGAAGATCACCGCACACACACACACACACACAGACACACACGCACGCTGGCAATTCTTTTTAAAAGCAAATACTCGTTGTGTTGTCCATGGACCTGCAGCTGGTCGAGGCTTCATATTTTGCATTTCGAAAATGCAAACAACAAGCGAAACGAAACGCAACGAAAACAACATTTTTGGCAAATACAAAAGGATCAGTCGCATGCAGACAATAGGCATCCTGCTGCAGCCAGGACATGCCACGTTAGCCGAAAGTCCTGCATTTCCGTTGATTTATTATTATGTTCCATTGATTGATCTACAGCGAAATTTCTTTGCGGCTTAAGCAAAAAACAAAAGAACAGCCCAAGAAAGAAAAGAGATAGTCCAAATTTGTATCTATACCTCGTATTATCTGCTGCATGGCATCTTGCGCAAGCGGATTTTACATTTCATTTACCTCGAGCACTAGTCTTTCAAGATCGATTGATTCGTTGTCCGCTGGGAAAATGAATTTGTCAGAGTTGCAGAATTGCAATTTTCCCAGGTGCAAATTGCTCAAATCTTTACCGATGATCTTCATAACACACACTCTAAGTGCAATCAAGCAAACATTTTCAAAGTAAGTAAATTAAGTAGGTTATTCAATATGATCCTGAATGACAAATATTTCAGCTTAGGACATAAATTGCTAATAAATTGAAATAATTTTAATATATAAAATAAATATAAAATAAAAAATTTAAATTAAAATAACTGAACATACAAGAAAAGTAGTACAAAGTTTTGTGAAAAATAGAAAAATACTAAAAGAAATTAGTGGAAATTATAGAAAAAGATAGCACAAAAGCAATAAATAGTTGAAAAAGTGATGAAAACTGTACTAAAATAACTAATAAAAGAAAGTAATAAAAAACGTTACCTAATGACTAATAGTAAAAGGTTGTAGAAAAAGTAATAGAAAAGTGAGATACAAGAAGTAATAGAAAAAGGTAGTAGGAAATAGTCACAGAAATGTTAGCAATAAAAAGGTGATAGAAAAATGTAGTAGAAAAGTGAAGTGAAAGAAGAAAAATACGGGAAAATAAATAAAAAATAATTAAATAAGTTAAACCAATCATTGTAAATGAACTCAATTGCAACTATATAACATCTATATACATAATATTGCACATTTTGGTTTACAACGAAATATTTTTCATTTGATTAACTATTCTATATCAACTCCCAACAATTTTGCTCTCTTACAATGTCATCTTTAATCTTAAAATACTTTTATTGTCATACAATCAAAAGTCCCTCTACTACCCCTAAAGGTCATATTGATACAATTTTATTGAAAGCTCGCACAAATTCTCGAATTTCTCGATCGTTGGCCAGATCAACGTAACTTACACTCATTAATCGGTAACAAGTGATTGTTTATATGGGACTATATCAATAGCTCCTTGGGCGTCAATGAACTTTTGGATGTACGAGTATGCATGGCAATTTCCACGTGATTTCAGCCTGAAGATCTGTGCAGCGATCGCTGATCATCGACAGATCTCCGACTCTGTTTGCGATGCCAGCTTCGATGTTTGCTCAACAAAAACAAAGCCCAGTGCAAAAATGTAACTGAAATTGTGTTTACACTTACCTGAAAGCAAATCAAGCGCAGATTGAGATCGCTTTTATCTTTTTCAAGTTCATCCTTTAGCTGCAGTTTCACAAAATATTTATGAGAGTGTATACAAAAAGTATGAGAAAAGAATATGAGGCATAAATTTAAAAAAAATAAAGCAGCTAAAAATTAAGCGAGGCTTTTGAATTTTTCTTTTTGTTTTTTTTTATTTAAAAACTTCCGGTTATATTTTGTTTTTAGAGCGCTCGTAATTTGATCTGTTTATGCGTTAAGATATTCGCATAAAGTTGGCAAAAATAAAATATAAAAAAATACAGGCTCAACAGCTCCACGGCAGAGCTTGCACGTGCAACGTTTACGAATCGAAGAAACAAAAGAAAAATATAGAAAAAAAAACACTTTTTTGCAACAAATAAACGGAAATGTCACAAGTCCTGTTTGTTGCAACTAGAGAATGTAAATTTAAATATGAATGCATTTTAGCCTAGGGCAAAAAAAGAAGATATATATATATATATATATATGTATATATATAGGTATGCATAGGTGTATAATTATGGATGTTAGTTGATCTTCAGGAAACCCGCAAGACACAATGGCGCATTGCATTTGCAAAAAGGCCTACCCAACTCAAAGACGACAAGGACAAGGACAAGGACAAGGACAAGGGCAAGGACATGGGACTGAGCCAAAGTACAACAGGCAAAAGAAGCTGCGCAAAAACAAATAAGAAAAAGCGTGAGAATTCGTTTATGCACGACGCAGTTCTACATTTAGCAGCAGCAACTTTTTGGGGATAGTCACAGCATCCTTTGGATAAACCACCCCATTTAACGTTGTCCTAGTGGGCCAATGCGTAACATTTGCAATTCCGTTGGGGGTTGCATAAATTATACATCAGAAGTACCAAGTCAAATGCGTAGTTCCCAACCTCCTTTGATTGCTTTTTAACAAGTTTTTATGCGTTTTTAAAATATTTAATTTGGTACAGTCTTCTCTTCTCTTCTCTTCTCTTCTCTTCTCTTCTCTTCTCTTCTCTTCTCTTCTCTTCTCTTCTCTTCTCTTCTCTTCTCTTCTCTTCTCTTCTCTTCTCTTCTCTTCTCTTCTCTTCTCTTCTCTTCTCTTCTCTCTTCTCTTCTCTTCTCTTCTCTTCTCTTCTCTTCTCTTCTTCTTCTCTTCTCTTCTCTTCTCTTCTCTTCTCTTCTCTTCTCTTCTCTTCTCTTCTCTTCTCTTCTCTTCTTCTTCTCTTCTCTTCTCTTCTCTTCTCTTCTCTTCTCTTCTCTTCTCTTCTCTTCTCTTCTCTTCTCTTCTCTTCTCTTCTCTTCTCTTCTCTTCTCTTCTCTTCTCTTCTCTTCTCTTCTCTTCTCTTCTCTTCTCTTCTCTTCTCTTCTCTTCTCTTCTCTTCTCTTCTTCTTCTCTTCTCTTCTCTTCTCTTCTCTTCTCTTCTCTTCTCTTCTCTTCTCTTCTCTTCTCTTCTCTTCTCTTCTCTTCTCTTCTCTTCTCTTCTCTTCTCTTCTCTTCTCTTCTCTTCTCTTCTCTTCTCTTCTCTTCTCTTCTCTTCTCTTCTCTTCTCTTCTCTTCTCTTCTCTTCTCTTCTCTTCTCTTCTCTTCTCTTCTCTTCTCTTCTCTTCTCTTCTCTTCTCTTCTCTTCTCTTCTCTTCTCTTCTCTTCTCTTCTCTTCTCTTCTCTTCTCTTCTCTTCTCTTCTCTTCTCTTCTCTTCTCTTCTCTTCTCTTCTCTTCTCTTCTCTTCTCTTCTCTTCTCTTCTCTTCTCTTCTCTTCTCTTCTCTTCTCTTCTCTTCTCTTCTCTTCTCTTCTCTTCTCTTCTCTTCTCTTCTCTTCTCTTCTCTTCTCTTCTCTTCTCTTCTCTTCTCTTCTCTTCTCTTCTCTTCTCTTCTCTTCTCTTCTCTTCTCTTCTCTTCTCTTCTCTTCTCTTCTCTTCTCTTCTCTTCTCTTCTCTTCTCTTCTCTTCTCTTCTCTTCTCTTCTCTTCTCTTCTCTTCTCTTCTCTTCTCTTCTCTTCTCTTCTCTTCTCTTCTCTTCTCTTCTCTTCTCTTCTCTTCTCTTCTCTTCTCTTCTCTTCTCTTCTCTTCTCTTCTCTTCTCTTCTCTTCTCTTCTCTTCTCTTCTCTTCTCTTCTCTTCTCTTCTCTTCTCTTCTCTTCTCTTCTCTTCTCTTCTCTTCTCTTGTCTGCTGGAATTATAATTTTCCGCAGTGTATGTCAATTGTTTGGCAATAAAACCAACCCCATGGCGAATGGGCAATCTGGAACCCTGTTTAGAGATGAGTTACGCATAGCAAACAATGGGAACATGGCACAATAATTGTACCCAAATTCCGACTTCGGCTTTGGTTGAAAGGAATACGCAATACAATTTTCTACTCGCGTTTCAATAGCAAAGATTATGCGTAGCAAGAAGAAGATGACAATCAACAAGGAAACTCTTAGATTCCATATATGTATGTGTGTATGGGTGTGTGTGAGTGCGTAATTATTATTTTTTACAATTGGGGTTGCGCGGTTGCCACAATCTGAATAGGGTTGGCCCAAGCTCAAGGGCAACTGGGCTGGCAAAGGCTAAGGGACCCTAACGAAAGTAGATCACAAACAATAGGGCCAACGCAGAGGCGAGGATCCAGATTATGAATTAATAATCAAGTTGGCTATAATAATGCCATAACCTTGAAGCAAAGGTAAATAATAATTAAGCCACACATACACACACAGGTAAGTATACACACGTGTTGCTGCTGCCAGAAGTCGTTGTCGAACGGGATAGTCCTGCGCTCAGTCCAAATTGCGTACAGCTGCCAAGCAACAGCGTCTTGGCGTCGATTACTTGAATACCCTCTAGCTGTTGAAACTATTTCTCGAAACAGGGTATAATGCTGCAATAGTAAAGGTGTATGCAAGGTAAAGTCTAAACTCTTGCTTTGACTGTTCCTTTGTCTGCCTGATTGCAGCTGTCTCTAGCACTATGAATAAATGGGGCTAGAGATTCTTAAGATATGAAGATTTGTAAGCTTTACCCTATAGATGCTAACACATGCTTAAATAAATAAATAATTTTGTAAAAATATTGGGAAAAAATGTATTTTATAATTTATGTATATAAATATCTGATTTACTAGAAGAGTTACCTTTAATTTATTTAATATATATATGGTAAACACGAACGATTACAAATTAGACACAAAATTTGATCTCAAATTCAGCTTTTATACCCTGAACTCAATGGGAAATCAGGGTATAATGGTTTTGTTAAACTGTCAAATGTATGTAACAGGCAGAAGGGGGCGTGGCAGACCCCATGAAGTATATACATATATTCAGGGAGACAAGCTGAGTCAATTTAGCCCTGTCCGTCTGTCCGACTGTCCGTCTGTCCGTATTGATCTCAGAACATATAAGAGGTAGAGACTTGAAATTTTATTTAAAAACGCAGATCGAACGGGGTTCAGGGGATCTCCTAATCGGGCACCACCGACTAGAGTTTTCTTACCTGTTTATATTTGAGATCGAATCTTAAGGTAACTCATAGCTGTCTAGAGGGTATCGTCTGGTCAGTCAACTCAAGCTAGAGCATTGTTTTGTTGACTTGTTTTCCTTTTGAGCAGCTGCAGCTGCTGTCAAGGAGCGACACCACGTGCCAAGGTGAGTCAGCAGCAGCAGGAGGCAAAGCTATTATCCTGGCAGCCATTTTGTGTGGCGCTTAACTTGAGCGAGTAGGCAAGGAGCAGCTGCTGAGAACACGATCACCACACCACACACATTTATCTCTGTGGCAACCAGTTCGTCGCCCTAAGCTTGCAGCAAGTCCTGCCTGCCTGCCAGTTGCTTTGTCCTTTCAAAAAGCTGTCGGTTCCAAAAGAACAGATGTTAAGTATTTCTTTTATTTTTTATTTTGTCTCCTGAAGGAACGTGTTTCCAAACATGATTTATGGCTGAGCTGATGCTGCTGCTTCTGCTGCTGCTACTCCAGTAGATTTTTCTTAGAGCATTGTTTGCCATTGACCAGCTGCTTGGGTCTTGGGTCTTGGGCCTTGTGTCTTGGAACTGGTTTCTCTATCTGCTTTGCTTTTGTCTCGTTTTTATGGCGTGTTATGATTTCGTATTACAATTAGCTAGACAAAAGGCATGCGCTGCCTAGTTTTATTCTTTTAGAGTAGCGGCCACATTGTCTGTCTATGAAGTTTGTTATTTTGCTATTTTGCAGCCGCATTAAACTTGTCACAATTGTGCAGTTAAGTTGACATTCGAATGTGGTCCGAAATGTGAGCTCTTCATTAGCTTGTTGCCTCGCGCTCTATATCTATTTTTTTTTATTTTTATTTTTTATTTTTTGTCTATAATCATAAAAGTCAGGCGAACATGCAACGCCTCCCGGCAGCACTTAAGACAAATAACTTACACACCTATCGACAGGCCCAACATGGCCCGAGGCGCGCGCGTCTGCGCTCTTCGTTTAGCTTGACGCATTTTCAATTAGTTTTAAATCAGAACTAATTGAATTCATTTTTAGCCTCCGCATCGCAGCGCATCTATGCAATCTTATCTTAACAGTTATGATGGTCTGCTGGTGCAGCTAGTGTTTTGGCATTCTATGCCGAAAATTTATTGACCAAAATTTGCAACACAGATTGCATAGGGTGTCCACTAGGAAGCTGCATGACCAGTAGCTCGGCGCGTAGGTAAGAGGCGGCCAGCAGTTAGAACCTGCCATCGGCACATGTGAAATCTATGACCATAGCTGTGCATAATAAATGGAGCAGTTGCGCACCGGCTGTGGATGCGGCGTCGGCTCATGCAAAGCGACAGGTAAATGGCACACAAAAAGGTAAGCAAAAAAAAATGAAACCATAGGCAGGCGAATGGCTCGCTCCAAATGGAGTCTAGGCTGGTTAAATTTGAATGCACAGCTTCCGTGCAAGCAAGTGGCGTCTGTCTGTGCAACAACAAAAGCAACAACTTAAAATGGGCAACATGCGAATACTTTCTTTTGTATAGAACAATTTTTGTTTTGAATTTAGTCGTTCGTTAACTACAACCAGACACGAGCTGGCTGCTATAAAAGTAAGTTGTGAAACAGAATGCTTACGGATAACAGCAAACTGTTATAAATAACATAAGCATTGACTGTTAGAAAGTCAATCGATATATCGATAACTTTATTTTTATTCTTACATGGCTGTAATCTCGAGAGATTACGCTCGACTAATCTGTGATAAGAGAGCACAAATCATGAGCATGATCATATTCAATATTTTCATTGGCGTACCATTAATAATATGCCTAAAATTTACTTGATAATATACATATACAATTATATAAAATTCACAGTATATTTATTGGTCAATGTAGACAAATTAGTTTCCTTACATATTCCTAGCAAAATTTTCATACAACTATGATTGTTCATACTGCACTCGAAGTATTCATTTAGCGCAGCTGTATTTGTGACGTCATGCGCCAGAAGAGCGTAAAGGCGCGCGCAACTTCACGTAACATCCTGCATCTGCCTTCTGCTCTGCTCTCCCATTCGCTGTAATCAAAATCAATTGAAACTAATCAAACAGACCAAAAAGCCGCGCAACTAGAATAAAAGGTGGAAAATAGAGTTATCTGAAAATTGGACCTAAGCCTTACCACTCATAAAAGGTAAGCGATAATGAAAATAGATAATGAGCAAACTGATAAGCGGCAAGCAGTTGCCGGCAGTGACTGACATTAACATTGATTTGTTGCCAAAAGCAGGTAAAAAGGTAAAAAAGATGTTGCGAAGGCTTAGTTCATTGAAGGTCAGCAGAATGCGAGGTTTCTCGGCGCTGGTGCAGACCAAGGCGCTGGTGAATGGCAATTGGATCGATTCGTGCAGCAGGCAAACATTCGAGGTGAAAAATCCAGCCACTGGACAGGTGATTGGCAATGTGCCCGACATGACAGTGGAGGATGCACAGCAGGCCATAGATGCCGCCAAGCAAGCGTACGAGTCCAAGGAGTGGCGTGCGCTAACTGCCAAAGATCGCTCCAACATGCTCAAAGTAAATTCAATTGCAAATTACATGCCAAGAGTTATATACTGAAGCGCTCTAATCTCTTGCAGAAATGGCACAGCCTGATCGAGGAGCATGCCCAGGAAATCGCCGAAATCATGACAGCCGAGTCCGGCAAGCCAATCAATGAGTCCAAGGGCGAGGTCGTCTATGGCAATGCGTTTGTCGAATGGTTTGCCGAGGAGGCGCGTCGCATCTATGGCGAAATTGTGCCCAGTGGACAACCGAATCGCGAGGTGATTGTCATGAAGCAGCCCATAGGTGTGGCTGCGCTGATAACACCCTGGAATTTCCCATTGGCCATGATAACACGCAAGGCAGGCGCTGCTTTGGCAGCCGGATGTACTGTGGTCGTCAAGCCATCCGAGGATACTCCACTGACGGCGCTCGCTGTGGCCAAACTGGCCGAGCAGGCGGGCATACCCAAGGGTGTGATCAATGTGGTGACCACCAAGAAGGCAGCACCGATTGGTGAACTGTTTTGCAAGAGCCCCGATGTGCGCGGCATTAGCTTCACCGGCTCCACTCAGGTGGGCAAGCTGCTCTTCCGCAACTGCGCCGATGGGATTAAGCGTGTGTGCTTGGAGCTGGGTGGCAATGCGCCGTTTATAGTCTTCGATTCGGCAAATGTGGAAAAGGCCGTGGATGGCGCCATGGCGTCCAAGTTCCGTAACTGCGGCCAGACGTGTGTCTCGGCGAATCGCTTCTTTGTCCAGGAGGGCGTCTACGATAAGTTTCTGACGCAGCTGAAGCAACGTGTCGAGGCGCTCAAGATTGGCGATGGCAAGTGCGGAGATGTGCAAATCGGTCCGCTGATCAATCAGATGCAGTACGACAAGGTCAGCGGCTTTGTGGAGGATGCGCGCAAGAAGAAGGCCAACATCATAGTTGGCGGCAAGGGGCTGCAGGAGGTGGGCAATCTTTTCTATGCACCCACCATAGTCACAGATGTGCCAACGTCGGCGCATATCTATACCGAAGAGGTCTTTGGACCCGTGGTGTCCATCATCAAATTCAAGGATGAGGCGGAGGCGGTGCAGAAGGCAAATGACACGAACCGCGGCCTGGCCGGCTACTTCTACAGCGAGAACCTGCAACAGGTGTTCCGTGTGGCCAAACGGCTGGAGGTGGGCATGGTGGGTGTGAATGAGGGCATCATCTCCGCACCAGAGGCGCCGTTTGGCGGTGTCAAGGAGTCGGGCGTGGGCCGTGAAGGATCCAGTCATGGCATCGATGACTATGTGGATATCAAGTACATATGCATGGGCAATTTAAAATATGACTAGAATTCCTATTGCACGCTCGCCTATAGCTTTAAAATGCAGTCTTCCACTAAAATGCTTGTATGTTGTAAATTTAAACAAAAATTATAAAAATGTGCACAAAAAAATAATGTTAATAAAGTTTTAAATTTACGTTATTGCATTTGGGCAACATTCAGCTGTTAACAGGCTGTATCGTTCGACCGCCACGTTGTTAACGGCGCTGCTATAACAGCACTCGGTATTTTATCTGACGTACATTTACATGGTCACACTTTGTACATAATTGCTGGTTTGATTCCAAATGCAATTTTTATCTGAGCAATGTCTGAGAAAATTGTAAGTAATCATGCAACGCCTCCTTACGTTATGTAAACAATCTATGTGATCGATGCCTTTACTATTCAATGTATGTATATAGAAATTAATCGTTATATTTGTGCTGTGGATCTCAGGTAATACGCGTGCTGCATCAGACGCATCGAGACCGCCAAAATCGAATCTTAAACAGCGCTAAGACAGCGTAAAAAATGTGCTGAACGTCAATGACTTTAGCCTTTTCATTGAGCGGAACTTTATCACAGAGCTATAGGCTGGGGAGCAGCACCCACAAACCTGGCGACATGGTTTATCTATAACTAATTATATTTATAAATCATATATGCTTTGAGGATGAGGTGGATCAACAGTTGCACAAATCTGGTGGCACCATTAATGCTCCCATATCGAGCACTTGTTGTTCCATTCGCAGGCAAGCAAACTTCGGGCATAGATCATGGAAAGTACTTTGTATTCGATGACATCAATTGTCTCATTAAGTCATAAAAGTTGCTTTTAAAAAAAAACAAAATAAAAGCGCTACAATAAAAATACTAGAATTGTGCTCAGCTGTTATTTGCACATCTCGAAGAACAGGCGATAGTCCACATGTAACAAAATGTTTGTTAAAGTGGTATCGATGTGCCGCTACTTTCGTGCTAAATGCAATCCGCTTAAAAAATTATGTGAACGTATCAATTTTCAGTTATTTATCGATTAATATTATCGAGTATAAATATTATATCGTTCGTCATATCGAAATATAATTTGAGCCGCGCTCATCAACAAGCTCAGTGCAAATGCTTAAGGCGTTAAAGTAAGTCGTGTTTTTTTGTGAGTGCGCATCAATTGAATAAGGCTTATCAACCAAAAAACAAAAAAAAGGTAAAAGTCAATTGGAACTTATTATTATCTCATGTGCGACCGGTTTTCTTAATCGGGAGCCTCTCTCCATATGATTATCGAGCATTTTTCGTAATTGCTATGAATAATTGTACAATCTTTGGTGAATTATGTACAGTCAATCTGCTCCGGTCTCGTCTGCTCCACTAAATAAGTGATTTCGAAATTACTTTACTGTTTTGTTGTTGTTATGGTCACACGCAAACACAATTCGCTATTGTTATAGAGAAATTAAATGAAGTTGAGCTCATTTGTATTTTCTTTTATTATCATGGCTGCATGTTCGTTGCTGTCCTGTAAATATACATACATATATATGTATGTATATGTTTATGAATATATACATACATATGTATGTACTATGTATAAGTAAATCTAATATGGTCTTCCAGGCCTCGTTAGAGGTATCCTTGCAGAACGATATAGATGTAGTAGCTTGATATGTCCTCCAATCCTGGGTTCCTCGTTAGAGGTAGCCGTCGTGCAGATATAGATCAAATCAAAGCTAGGCAGATTAGGTTGGGATACGTATTAGTATCCAGATCACTGGCCTTGTGGCTCAGCAATGTGTTAAGTAAATAAAATGAATTAATTACGGCTGTTTGCCGGAGTAATGCAACTTTAATGTTTCAGTTGTTCTTCAAGACTGAATTCTACAGTGCAAAAATATTGGGAGCTAAAGCTAAGTACATAAAGGCAAAACTAAAATACATAAATGATACATAGTAAACGGATTCTTGGACATGCAGTGGATTCGTGGTCAATAAGCCGACTCAGCATAATAATGCTAACTCAGTGCTTGCGACATAATCAAAACATTTGGTCGTTGCTCTGGTCTGTTCGTTGGAACTGCAATATGATACGCCAACATAGTATTCGCGCGGGTTGCTCAATAAGTTCATTGCGAGGGGCGTTCATTAACTTGGTTGTTAACTATTCCCCCCTTAAGGTTGTTGCCGTCCTCGGTGACACTTAACTCCTTTACCAAGGTTTGCAGCTTAATTGAGGAACTCCTCCGGTGCCAGCATTGGTATATGAAGCTGACGCTGTAAAGTACAAGGCTGAGGATTACGCCGGCTGCGAACCAGATTTTCGGGGATCTTTCGGCGCTCACATCGTCTTTCACTTCCCGGATCGCGTGCAGGTTGTGTTCGTTCATCCTATGTAACATTGCCAAGCTGAGTACATTGTTGTGGCCGGTGATATTTAACAGTGGAGATGCGGCGATGCCTGGACTCTTCTCTACGACTCTATTGTAGTTAATGAGGGTGGAATCATTAATCGTCGCTACCCGCTCGAAAGTGATGAGGTGTGTGCCCCTGGTTGTGATAATGGGCCCGTCATCTATTCTGATCCTTGTAGTTTGATCGTTGATGATGACTATTCCTTCATCCACTATAGTAAGCGGTTCCAGGTGACTGGGTTGTGTCTGACATAAAGCTGTACCTCCTGAATGTAATCCGCTAGCGCAGGTTTCGAGGGTCGATACTTTGCAGAACGTGGCATAGTTGGTTGTGGCGCACGCTGTTACTGGTAAGACTCCATCTTCGCATTCGGCTACTATGTTGTCGTGTATTTGTAGTACGGTGTTGTTGTGGGCCACAGGATATATCAGAACCTTCTTACAAATAGACTTAACTTTTGGGTATTCAATTAGAATGTGAATTATACTATTGGATTGAAATATTTTTATATTTGATACACCCATTAAACTAACTATTGGGACTTCTGTGAGCTGTTCGGTAAAAATTGACTTTAAATCATCGTGATCGAAAATTGTGGGGTTTATTACATTCGATTTAGCGAGCGTGATCGTGAGCATGATATTCTGTATCTCCGTGATTAACATTCTGTTTCGTGCAAGTAAAGTTTCATACAAATGTGGGGAATCCACGAATTCCTTCTTTTTTTCTTTAATTAATTTATTTACTGTATCTGTTAGTGCATTAATTTGTTTCTGCGCTTCAGTGATTACTATTACCTGTTTATTGTTTGATTCTACGAGTTGAGCTTCAATTAATTTTATTTTTTCTAAGTCTGCCGCATCAGGTGTACCTGCAACTACTTTCAATGCTGTCCCCAAGAAATCTAGACTCCTTGCTATCCTGTGGTGTATTGTCAAACTTGATAAACTATTTTGCATATGGTCTATGTCTACTTCTAGTAATTTTCGCATATGTGATTGGGGAAAAAGCTGTGATAATTTTATTGTATCTTCTATGATGCTCACGAAGTTGGATAAATTAGTTGAATGCCTCACATAACTACGCTGTTCCCATAATAAAACGTTACCGTCTAATACCGGAACATATTTCGCGTGCGAGAAGTCGGTGATGCGTGCATGGGTCGTGGTTATGAGGATTACGAAGATTATTCCGATGGACCTGTGTGAAACGATTAAACTCTTTTTAATAATTGTTGAAGAAGTTTGTGCCATAACCTGTGTTTACCTCAAATTGTCTTTATGGACTACCCTCCCCTTAATAAGTACAGACGTTCCCAGGTCTGCTTGTATGGTGCCTTCTGTACACAACGGAGATAGCTTATTACCCAATCTTTTATTGCCCTTGAGGTAAACTTTGTCTCCTACATCAAACACTCTGTTCTGCCTACTGGGGTTACATCTGTTTAGTTGGTCTTGCTGGGTTTTTGATATTTTAATCTTGATTTTTTCCTGAAATTCTTCTGGAGACGCGTGTATTATATCGATTGGCCTTTGATCTGTTACTGAGTGGAGAGTTCTATTATATTCTATCGTGGCTCTCATAATCGCCTCAACTGTATTGTTAACTTTTTTGTCTATTTTTAAGCATCTGGCAATTTCTATTAGTGTACTGTGAAAGCGTTCCACTTGGCCATTCGAGCAGCTGTGGAGCGGGGAGCATTAACGATGTCAATGTTAAATTGATTCTTTAATAACAAAGTAATTGTTTCGGAATTAAAAGATGGCTCATTGTCACAGTAGATAGTTTTGGTATTGGGAAAATTATTAATGATTAGCAAAATCGGGTTGATTATATCTACTATTGCTCGAGACGGTAAAGGTTGGACGACTGCAAATTTAGAGAACTTATCGATACACGTCAGGAAAAGTTTTTGGTCGGTATAAAATATGTCTATGTGTAACATTTCTCCGCTGTATGACGGGATTGGCGTTTCCCCGAGCTCTTGTTTTTTCGGGTGTCGGTTATACTTGGCAATAGCGCAAACTCTACAGTTTAAAACCATGTCATTAGCCAATTTAGTCATTTTAGGGAAGTAGTAATTGCGGAGTATCTGTTTGACATTTTCTTGTGCTGCTCTATGTGCACGATTATGTTCGACATTAATTATTTCTACCTGATCGTCTTTATTGGTGATGTCTGAGACAACGTTCTTGCAATACCAGAACTTAGTTGTTGGAAATGCCAAAACTAGCTCGTGTTGAATGGTCGCTAAGGTTGAAAGATCGCAATGTAATGCGTTCACAACGTCAGGATTTATCGCAAGCTTCAATGTATCTAGGAGGTTGTCTCTATCCGTAAATTGAATTAAGTGGCGAGTTTTTTTGCCGAATAGGATAAGTCTACGATGTAACATGTAGCGTGATTCTTCTAGGATCACCTGATTCCTATAACAATTTAGGGGATTTTCCGATGTTTGTATTGTGTATGTCAGGGAAGCCTCGCTGTGGATGGTGGCTATGTCTGAGTGCGGTTCGTCTTGGAGAGCGTTAAGCTCCTGCCTGGACAATGCGTCCGCTACCAAGTTTTCTTTTCCTGGCTTATAATGCAACTTGGCATTGTGTTCCTCAATAAAGGCCTTCCATCTTTTGATCTTTGCATTAGTATTCTTTTCGGATACTGCAAATGTGAGGGGTTGGTGATCAGTGAAAATGTGCAATTCCCTAGTACCATATAGGTAGTTTTGCAACTTGCCGAGGGCCCATACAATGGCTAATAGCTCCCTCTCGTTGGTTGCGTAGTGAGATTCACACGTTTTCAGTGTTCGGGAGATCATGGTGATCGGTCTCCCGCCCTGGGACAATACTGCTCCAATGCCATTTGCAGAAGCATCTGTTGTTAAGTCAAAAGGTTTTTTAAAGTCAGGGTACATTAGCATGACATCTTCCGAAGCTAATATATTTCTTAATCGGTTGAAAGCGTTACGCTGAGATTCGTCGAATTCGACAGCTACTTTTCTGGACATATGCTTACTTACAGTACCATTATTTCCCTTTAGTATATCTGTTAAAGGCCTTGCTATGGATGCAAAGTCTTTAATAAATACCCTGTAGTAGCTGGCTAGGCCTAAAAACGATCTTAAGGCGTATAAATTCTTTGGTTCGATGTAATCTTGGATCGCTTTGACTTTTTCTGGGTCAGTTCTTGCTCCTTCGCTAGTAACGACAAAGCCTAAGTATTCGACACTTTCTTTAAAAAAATTTGTCTTCTCTTTAGAGACTCTCATATTTGCCTCGTAAAGTCGTTGAAGAACTGTGTCGATATGGCGGACATGTTCGGCAGCGGTTTCCGAGAATATAATTACGTCGTCAACGTAGACATAACATATTTTACCGATCTGCTCCCGGAGAACGTCGTCTATTGCTCTTTGAAAAATGCTTCCCGCATTTTTTAATCCAAAGGGCAGTCGACAGAACTCATATTTTCCTCCATTTACTGAAAAGGCAGTTTTTTCACGGTCGTTTTCTGCAAGATATATCTGGTGATACCCGGATTTAAGATCCAGTGTGGTAAAATACTTCGCTTTCCCTAGATTCGCTAGAATCATTTGGATGCTCGGCATCGGGTAACGGTCGGCAATGGTCTTCTCATTAAGCTTCCTAAAGTCAATGACAAGACGTTTGTTCTTGTTGCCATTGGTATCCGCACCTTTCTTGTCAACAACCCAAGCTGGACTGTTGTATGCAGATCTTGATGGTCTTATAATGCCATCTTTTAACAATTGAGTGATTTCTTTGTTCACAAAATCTGCAACGCCAATAGGATATGGATAAAGCTTTGAGTATACTTCTTGATTGTCTTCGGTACGGATTGTGGCGACGATTGAAGTATTAAAGGGCAACGCCTCGTTAGAGGTCGAAAATGCACCAATTCTCTTCTTTAACATGTTCTTAAAATCGCCTTTTACCGAATTTGGGACTACGATATCATCGATACGCGTGAAATTTACGTTATCGCAGGGATAGTGTTTAAGTATCTCTGAAGTGTTACCGTAGTTTATGCTATTCCCCATTAGATCTATGGTTACCCCCGCCTGCGTTAGCAGATCGAAGCCTATTATGGCGTCAAAGGTATCAAGGGTATCCAATATAAAGAATGTAGCAACTTTCCCAAAAATTGCCATTGAACATTTTTGTTGAATTTTACTGGAACCATGAATGGAGTTCACAGTAAATGGGGTGTCGACAGCTGTTACTCTTTTTAACTCCTTTACGGGTTTTACGTAATTTTTTGCCGCCCCGGTGTCGATGAGAATTTTTAGTGTTCTGCCAGCCAATTGTCGCTCGACGAACGGCAATTGGGACTGTTCCCTAAAAAATTAAGGAGATCATTGTCCCCTGGCGTGTCACTTTCTTCATCGATTTCAACACTAGCTGTCTCGGCTACGACATCGTACTCATTTTCTTCTTGGCTCTGGGTTTCCTGGGTGATGTTATTCACCTTTTGGCGTCTAAAGCCTGACATACGTTCTGAGGTGTTATGCCTCTTCTGGGCTTCGCCTTGCGCAGCATGGCCCTGTGGTTTTCCCCAATTTGTTGGTTGCCTAAATTTGGATACCGAAGGATCGATGTCCATGGGTTGGACCTGGCTCTTATGTTGTGTGTCTTTGTCATTGGGCTTCAACATGTGGTCATTTTGTTGAGCTTTGTTCTGTCCTTGGTTTGCCACAAAATGTGGATTTCTCTCCTGTCCTCTACCTTGTCTAGTTTGGTTGCGATTTCCATTCCTACCATTTTCCTGGATATGGTTTCTTTCCTCTACAACTCTCGCATATGATGCAGCGAAAGCACTCCTTTCGATGCTATTTTCAGCCTCACGAGCCGCTGCTAAGGCAGACGGCAAATCTTTGGGCTTTGCTGGGATGACTAAGGCTTTCAGGGACCTCTTTAGGCCTGCCATGAAGGCATGTAGGGCGTCATCTCTGACTTCTGCACATATAATAGCCGCAGCTTGATCGTTATGAGTCATCACTACTTTGTTTGTTACAAGGGTCAATTTTTTCTCTACTTCGTCATAGTAGTCCATTAATTCGAGGTCACCTTGTCTGACGAGTTCTAGCTGCTGTCTTAGAACACGCAAAGATGTCTTGTCTGCATATGTGCAGTCAAGTCTAGCTATAATCGCGTCAAAATTGAGCACTGTATTATGTGATGTCAGAACAGCTCGCGCAGTTCCACCTACTTTGTTTTTTAAAATGGCCACAGCCTCGTAATGCGCCTCGCTACCTGCGTATCGCTTGAAAATTTCGTATGCATCTACGGCTGCCTGCCGCCAAGACACATATTGTT